>JANAVB010044318.1:0-136485 GCA_029216955.1 Iris pallida
GCGTGACACGATAGTGACCCGTAGTGGTGCACTCTTGACAAGTAACCTAACATGACCTGATAGTGGCCCGTCGTGGCGCACTCCTGACAAGTATACTTGACATGATAAACCTGACATAATATATCTTGATAAGCTGTTGCGACGGCTACATGACATGACATGACCTGTATAATTAATCTGGACACCGTGGGCGATTGTGCTTGTACAAATAATCCAGTCCTGTCTTGCATCATGTCTAGGAGAGGACTCCTTGTAGGAACGAAATAATAAAGCGTAATACTCTAGAGGGGGGGTGAATAGAGTTGGCAGCGGAATAATGCTAATTAAAAAATGTTAGCAGCACAATCATAGAATATTAATCACAACTGAAATAAAGTAAAGACAGAGTTAAGAGAGCAAACGCAAAGACAGCGATGTATACTGGTTTTCCTCTGTTGAGGACTAATCCAGTCGGTAGAACTCTTGCTACCAGTTGAATCCACTATTAGAAAAACCACAAGTTTTCTTACGAAGTCCTTGCAACTTCTACAACGCGAGCTTTGATACGAAGAACTCGTCCAACTTCAAATGTGAAGAGGTATTCTTCAATCAAGCCTTCTGATTACAATCTCTCAGAAACTTCTAGACCGTACCGCACTGGCAAATTGACTAGAGGATTGTAATTGGCTTGGGATCTGAAATTGAAAGCTCTAGAAAACTCTTTGAAAGACTGAAAGCTTTAGATAGAGAGAAGATTGAAAGTGAATGAGTGTGTTGAAATGATCAAAATCCTTCTCTATTTATAGGAATTTCAAAGGCAGACTTCTGACAGAATTCGGGCAGAATTCGGGCAGAACTCTATGAGCAAATCTCGGTCAAATCCGCAATTACAGGAGGACCAAGTTCCAAGGATTCAAAATCACAACGGCCACCAACCGAACTCTGGCCGAACTCTGGCCGAACTCGGTCCGAGTTCTGTCAGGGTTTAGTCAGGGTTTAGTTAGGGTTTTTACAAAAAGCTTTTTGGTGATTTTTTAAAACCTTTTTGAAAACCTTTTTGTAAACCTTTTTGAGAGGACATTTTAAAAATATTTTGAACTCATTTAAGGGTAGCCTATTTGCCAGTACGACTCGGTGTATAACATATTCCTAGACTCAAATAAAATGAAAATATATTGCATAAGGAATTACAGACTCGAGTAGGCAAACAGATCTTCGGTCTTGAATTCAGTGGATAGCCATTCTTGATCATGTTCAAGAGTCCGAGATGTCCCGACTAGCTTTGTATATTCAGACAGAGTTTAATCAATTATTAAAATCAGGTTTGACCATATGACCAAATGGGCCAACAATCTCCCCCATTTTGATAATTGACCAACTATGAATGATATAACATTAAGCTTGTTCAAAATATCAAAAAGTAGAATTGTTCATATCCTGTATTATCTTAAAAAAAATGTTAGATCTTTAATTTTCTCCCCCTTTGTCACTTAGCAAAATAATTGCAAAAGATAAAGCTCCCCCGCAATCAAATGCATAAGTAACAATAGTGAGAAAACATATATAAAAGAAATAAGACAAAAATAAAAGATAATTATCACTGGCATGTATTGAAAAAAAATCCTCACAGGCATGTAATTTCACAGGCAGTTATAAAGAATGAAGCAATATAAGAAATAGTGCTATCATAAACTGAAACTGAAACATAGTGCTGAAGTAAACTAAATGCCATAAACTGAGGCATAATAAACATGTCCATGAAAATAAAAGAGTACTGAAGCAAACTAGAAAGTGCTAACAATAATCAAAAAGTACTGATAATAACTTGGAATGTCGGAGCATTTCCAAGTGCACAATAAAATATTACTCAAAATCATATAGTCACATCTCCTCATCATCATCCTCATCATCATCATCAGCAGCTCGACCAGCATGTCCTGAAGTACCAGCTCCAGAGGTACCAGCACCAGAAGGATGCGGAGGGGCGCCAGCATAGAACTCACCAACATAATCACGATGTGGAGCACGGTCAGGACGGTACCAATCATAGGCATTACCGGGCTGGAAGTAGGCATGAACAGCCTCATCCTCACAACGGTAACCAGAGAAAGCTGGATCTCTAGGGATGGAACCGGCTGAATGACCAGTCTGGGCGAAACGAAGATCAGCTAAGGAGTTTGCAAGCGCTTGATAGCGGGTGACGTCGCGGAACTCACGTTCGCGGGCCATATCCGTCATCGAGACCTGCAAAGCAGATAAATGCTGATGTATGCCCTCAAATGTCATGGAATACTGATGAGGTGGTAGAGGAGGTGCAGTAGGAGGAGCAGGAGGTGGAGCTGAAGCAGTCATGCTACGACGAGATAACTGAAGAAACTTGGGCTCAGGGTCCTGAGTACAAGTCGACAGATCGATATCGAAGCGCTGAAAGATGCGTGGGAGAATCATCGCGTAAGAGAGATTTCTATCTCTTCCATGACAACGACCCATCATCTGAATCATGGTCTTAGGGGCAGAAAATGGAATCCCCTTAAGAATGTGGTACATGGCGGACAGCTCAAGAGAAGTCACATCATCCTTTGAAGTAGATTTGGAAGGATAGTAGAATAGATGATGCGATGCAATTCATAGTTAAACAAGTTCAGGTTGTTAGACTTGAACTTTCCAGAGCGTACTCTATCAGGTGCACAGAGTTCCGCTTTGAAACTGGTGAGTGTCGTGCCTTCGGGAAAATCAAATTCAGTGATGTCAACTAGCGGTGCACCTTCGTTAGGGATACCAAGGATCTCCGCTAAGAGGTCATCATTGAAATTGATATCAATACCTCCAACACGAGTGCTCACATCAAAAGTGTTTAATATGAGATTGTAATAAAATAATCTAATGGCATTAGTTGCTATAGGGAAGCAGATTTTAACAAAAAGATGTAACCCTAACACCTTAAAGAAATGACGATGATCAGGAAATACAGTCCATTTGACTGGAGCGCCTGTGCATATGGATCTCATGGAGAAGTCTCCATACCACAGTAGGGCTTGGTCTAGGGTTTGAAAGAAAAACCCGTCGAACGTACCGTCGCTCGTTTGGACCGGCGAGAAGAGGGAATCCGTATGCGGATGCGAAGATGACCCTTCCTCACTAGGGTTCGTCTTTTTCCTCTTTGAAGGATTGAATTTGGGTGCCATTTGTGCAAATTGAAATAAAAATGCACTAATTGAAAAGTGGAGAAAGATGGGGTTATACCTCCCGAAATCAAAGTATGTCGAAGAGAACGACGAACTCCGCACGAATCCAAATTTTGGATTGATTTTACCACTTGGATTGGAAGAAGAAGGGTGGTGAAATGCTAGGGTTCGGGGCTCCTTCGCGGCTGCTGCTGCTGTTGTGATTAGTTTAGAAGCAATGAAGAAGAAGGGCTTCTCGGGTTCTGTATATATAACCTGACACCCTCAACCGAACTCGGGCCGAATTCGGTCATAGCTCTGGCCGAATTCGCCTAGGGTTCTTTATAGTTGATTTTTGCCATTCTTTTTCATTATCTTATTACAAATATTTAATTCAAAGATTAGTCATTTCAACTTCAATTAACATAATTAATATTATTTTATAGATTAAATGTCGTTACACAGCGACTGTTTCAGATTAGCTGTAGGAGTACTGTCCCAGCTGGCGGAGGTTCACCGGGGAACTCTTAATTACCGCTTCGCTTCAACCGTAGTTGTGGTGACAGACAGACTCTTTATTGGCTTGTCTCTAACACAATTTTTGTGTAATGATATATAATCATAAAACAAAATTAATTAATATTATTGACGTCCAAAATTCCTAATTCTCGACGTAAATAATTGAAACGATCTTCCGCTAGAGGTTTAGTGAAGATGTCAACTAGTTGATTTTCAGTATCTATGTACACAAGGTTTATATCTCCATTTTGATGATGATCTCTAAGAAAGTGATATCGAATCTCGATATGTTTAGTACGAGAGTGACATACTGGATTCTTAGTCAAATTAATAGTACTCGTGTTATCACAGAAAATGAGAATATGTGTGTAAAATAAATCATAGTCTTCTAGGGTTTGTTTCATCCATAAAATCTGAGCACAACAACGTCCTGCGGCGATATACTCAGCCTCTGTTGTTGATAGGGCTACAGAATTTTGCTTTTTACTAAACCATGAGACTAAAGCCTTGCCTAAGAAATGATATGTGCCACTGGTACTTTTTCTATCAACTTTGCATCCAGTAAAATCTGCATCCGAATAACCAATAAGGTCAAAGGACTTAGTTTTGGGATACCACAAGCCAACAGAAGAAGTGCCCTTAAGGTATCGAAAGATACGCTTAACTACGGACAGATGTGATTCCTTTGGGTTAGCTTGAAAACGTGCACACAGGCAAACACTAAATATTATATCTGGACGACTAGCAGTTAAATAAAGTAAACTACCAATCATACCTCGATACTTACGTGTGTCGACTGGCTTGCCTTGTTCATCTGAATCAAGCTTTGTTGAAGTTGCCATTGGAGTGCCAATAGGTTTGACATTGTCCAGATCAAACTTCTTTAGCAGGTCTTTTGTATACTTGGCTTGATTTATAAAAGTCCCATTATCAGTTTGTTTGATTTGCAATCCGAGAAAGAATTTCAGCTCTCCCATCATGCTCATCTCAAACTTATTCTGCATACACTTAAAAAATTCTTGACACAGAGATTCATCAGTAGATCCAAATATAATATCATCAACATAGATTTGAATTAAAAGAAGTTTGCCATTAAAAGACTTAATAAACAGTGTAGTGTCACCTTGCCTTTTGAAAAACCGTTGTCAAGTAGAAAAGAGCTTAGACGATCATACCAAGCACGAGGGGCTTGTTTTAAACCGTATAAGGCTTTCTTCAATTTGAAAACATGATCAGGGTTTTTGAAATTTGTGAAACCTGGAGGTTGTGCTACAAAAACTTCTTCTTTTATAAAACCATTTAAAAAAGCACTCTTGACATCCATTTGAAATAGTTTGAAATCATGAAAACATGCAAATGTATATAACATGCGAATGGATTCTAATCTCGCAACTGGGGCATAAGTCTCATCGTAGTCGATACCTTCTTCTTGATTGTATCCTTGAGCTACGAGTCGAGCCTTATTACGAGTCACTAAACCATTTTTATTTAGTTTATTTCGGAATACCCAACGGGTGCCAATGACCGGATGATCAATAGGCCTGGGAACAAGTTCCCAAACTTGATTCCGTTTAAATTGGTTTAATTCCTCTTGTATAGCATCTAAAAAACTATCACTACATGCTTCATCAATAGTTTTGGGTTCTAGCTGTGAAATAAATGCAACACTAGAAACAATATCTCTACTGGATGTACGAGTACTTACTCCTTTGGTAATATCACCAATTACCAAATCTTTTGGATGATCAGCTGTAAATTTCAACCTTTTCGGTAGATTCTGAAGATAGCTGGTTCCTGGATCTTCTCTAGGAGGTTCAGCTAGTGCAGAGCTTGGTTGAGGATCAGCTGATGTTGAGCTTGGTACAGTTGGATCTTCGTCATTGTCATCGATAGTCATTTGATTTAGTTCATCAAAGGTGACGTTGATTGACTCTTCGATGATCATGGTTCTTTTGTTGAGACTCTGTATCCTTTGCTCTTAGCCGCATAACCTAAAAATGTACCTTCATCGGCCTTTTCATTAAATTTTCCCAAATTGTCTTTTGTATTAAGAATAAAACATTTACAGCCAAATATTCTAAAGTATGAAACAGATGGAATTCTATCAAACCATAACTCAAATGGAGTCTTCTTCGATTTGGGTCGAATTAGAACTCTATTAAGTACAAAGCAAGCTGTATTGACAGCTTCAGCCCAAAAATATTTGGGTAGACTAAATTGGTTTAACATCACTCTGGCCATTTCGGTTAGAGTTCTGTTCTTACGTTCCACAACTCCATTTTGTTGTGGAGTCCTAGGGCAGGAGAACTCGCGTACAAAATCGTGTGTCATAAAATTGCTCAAAATCAGCATTCTCGAATTCGCCTCCATGATCACTTCTGATTCGAGTGATCATGTAACCTTTTTCATTCTGTACTTTCTTGTAAAAGGCGACAAATTCGGATAATGCATCATTCTTGCGTGTCAAGAAATATACCCACGTGTATCTAGAGAAATCATCTACAATTACGAAAGCATAAAGCTTACCTCCGAGGCTAGTAACTCTGCTAGGACCAAATAAGTCCATATGAAGCAATTGTAGAGGTCTAGTAGTACATACTGCGTTTATTGACTTGAATATGGATCTGGTAGCTTTGTTCTTTTCACATTGGCTGCATACCGAATCCTTCTTGAATATAATGTCCGGTAAATCGCGTACTAGCTTCTTTGTGGATAATCTTGAGATCGTATCCATATTAGCGTGACCGAGTCTCATATGCCATAGATGACTCTCATCACTCTTGGCCATTAAGCATCTACTTGAAATGTTAGTTTCTTCTAACAAATAGAAAACATGTATATTGTCTTCCCTGATACCTTCAAAGATAGTACTACCAGTTGAGCTATCAACTATAGTACATTTGTCTTTGCCAAAGTTGATGCCATAACCATGATCAGCTAGATGACTTATGCTGAGTAGATTATGTTTCAACTTAGTAACCAGACAGACATCCTTAATCACAGGATAGGGAGACTTACCAACATCACCGATACCAATAATATACCCTTTCAAGTTATTACCGAAGGAGACATAGGATTCCTTCTTTTTCTTCGACAGTGTTGCAAATAGGGTAGCGTCACCGGTCATATGCCGTGAGCAACCGCTGTCGAGGATCCATTTGCTTCTAGCATGAGAAGGGTGTTCCACCTACAAAACAGTTTACAGATAAAACTTTTGGTACCCATTTCTTGTAGGGTCCTGAATTGTTAGCTTTAGGTATCCAAGCATAAACATTTAAATCAACAAGCTTTCTCATTCTACATACAGATGAAATATGACCAATGAGCCCACAATAATGACATTGTGCATGTCGAGTGTTGAAAGCTGAGTGGTGTGCATGGTTGGTAGGTTTAGGTTTTCTAGTATAGAAGAAAGCATACCTATAATCTTGTTTGGGCTTAACCTTTTGGGGTAAAGGTTTTATATGGTTAGGTCTGACAGTGTTTGGCTTGGGAATGTTCTAATTTTTTGGTAAGTGACACGTGTTAGGGAAGGAAGCAGCAGGCTCAGGCTGTTTTCCTAACCTAGTTTTCAATCTTTTGGAAGTGTCATACAACTTAGTATAATCAGAAGTGAGTGATTCCATTCTGATTTGTGCACATCGAAGACATTTCTTCTCTATAGAAAGTTTTTCCTTGAGTTGGTCAATAATTTTGTCTTTCTCTTCAGATGACTTGGTAGTCTCGTGTAATAAGAGCTTTGTTGAAGAAAGCTTACCAGACTCACTAACATTATTTCTAACCTCAGCTAGTAGGTCGGTAAATCTACCTATTTCACCTTTGTACTCTTTGAGTACCTTCTTAGAGGTCTGATACTTGCTACACAGTTTCCTGTAATCAGTCATCAGGTCACTGAAGGCATCTCCTAATTGCTCAAAGATGAAGTCATCATAAGTATCAACTACAGGTTCAGTAGGTACCTGATCGGATGCCATAAAGCATACGTTTGTAGCGTCTTCTGATTGTCCGTCTTCTGAGTCGCTGGCTTCACTTTCATGCCATATGCTGGTATTGGCATATCTCCTAGATGTTGATTTCTTCAGGTTCCCTTTTTCATACTTGTTGCTCTTCTTGTTTGATGATGAGTTTGTGGGAGCTCTTCTGAGTCACTGGCTTCACTTTCAGCAGCTTTTCTGTGCTGAGCCTTGAAAGCGATCGACTTCTCCTTTGGTGCAGGCTCTTCAAAATCCTGTAGCTCCAGTTCATGAGTGATTAGCTTACCCATGAGTACTTCGAGGGACATAGTTGTGAGGTCGTTCCCTTCAATGATTGCAGTAGCCTTCGGAATCCAGTTCTTGGTGAGAGCTCGCAGGAGTTTGTGAATCTTTTCATGGTTACTGTAATCTTTGCCTAAGGAGGATAAAGGATTTACAATATCCAAGAATCTCTCGAACATTTGTATAACTGTTTCGTTGGGCTTCATCTTGAATGCCTCATACTCTTGAGTAAGTCTGCTGACTTTAGATTCTTTGACTTGAGTCGTGCCTTCATGTGTGACTTCAAGTAGCTTCCACACTTCATTAGCCGTTGAGCAGATAGACACCCTGTTAAATTCAGTTCTGTCTAAAGCACAAAAAAGAGCATTAATGGCACGTGCGTCAAGACTGGCCATTTTCTTTTCTTCCTCTGTATATCTGCTGTGGGATTTTTCAACTAAAACTCCATCAACATTTATACGAGGTGGCTTTTGATAGCCATCAAGAACAATGGACCATAAATCAAAGTCAAGTGATTTCAAGAAGAAACTCATCCGTGTTTTCCAATAGGTATAGTTCGTACCATCAAACAGTAGGGGTCTGTTTGTGGCCTGGCCTTCACTTGTGAATTTCACAGTTGCCATGTGTTGTGCTGTGATCTATATAACAGTTAATTAAGATGAATAAATAATTGCACTGTTACCTTTACTTTACCTGTAACACCCGCTCTGATACCAATTGTAGGAACAAAATAATAAAGCGTAATACTCTAGAGGGGGGTGAATAGAGTTGGCAGCGGAATAATACTAATTAAAAAATGTTAGCAGCACAATCACAGAATATTAATCACAACTGAAATAAAGTAAAGACAGAGTTAAGAGAGCAAACGCAAAGACAGCGATGTATACTGGTTTCCCTCTGTTGAGGACTAATCCAGTCGGTAGAACTCTTGCTACCAGTTGAATCCACTATTGGAAAAATCACAAGTTTTCTTACGAAGTCCTTGCAACTTCTACAACGCGAGCTTTGATACGAAGAACTCGTCCAACTTCAAATGTGAAGAGGTATTCTTCAATCAAGCCTTCTGATTACAATCTATCAGAAACTTCTGGACCGTACCGCACTGGCAAATTGACTAGAGGATTGTAATTGGCTTGGAATCTGAAATTGAAAGCTCTAGAAAACTTTGAAAGACTGAAAGCTTTAGATAGAGAGAAGATTGAAAGTGAATGAGTGTGTTAAAATGATCGAAATCCTTCTCTATTTATAGGAATTTCAAAGGCAGACTTCTGACAGAATTCGGGCAGAATTCGGGCAGAACTCTATGAGCAAATCTCGGTCAAATCTGCAACTGCAGGAGGACCAAGTTCCAAGGATTAAAAATCACAACGGCCACCAACCGAACTCTGGACGAACTCTGGCCGAACTCGGTCTGAGTTCTGTCAGGGTTTAGTCAGGGTTTAGTTAGGGTTTTAAAAAAAAGCTTTTTGGTGATTTTTGAAAACCTTTTTGTAAACCTTTTTGAGAGGACATTTTAAAAATATTTTGAACTCATTTAAGGGTAGCCTATTTGCCAGTACGACTCGGTGTACAACATATTCCTAGACTCAAATAAAATGAAAATACATTGCGTAAGGAATTACAGACTCGAGTAGGCAAACAGATCTTCGGTCTTGAATTCAGTGGATAGCCATTCTTGATCATGTTCAAGAGTCCGTGATGTCCCGACTAGCTTTGTATATTCAGACAGAGTTTAATCAATTATTAAAATCAGGTTTGACCATATGACCAAATGGGCCAACACTCCTGAGTACCACGGTCAGGAGTACCTACTGAAATGGACTAAGGCTAAATAACTAGATTAATACATTAGTCATAAAGAGATCTCCCAGCTACAGGCAATCCCATTACCTGGGCACGCCTTGGGATCTGTAGCCTGCCGTCGAGTAGGGCACATTTCCAGCACACTGTCATGTGTTGCACCCTTCAAGCTACCTAAGGGTACATGCGTTTCCTGGACGATGTACCCACCTGAATTCAACCCTAATCTTTTAACCCGGGTAACCTGGATGGTCTGTAGGGCTTGTGGCTGTGGAATAATCTCACTGCAACTTGTTAGTAATTAGGCTTGTGACAACCCTAGTTAGTTAAAGTATCAAGCCGTAATTCTTGCTTGGCCGTGAAATGATTGGATGGAGTCTAACCAGTCTAGTCTTGTCCTGATCCTGTTCCAGGTTACTGCATGACCAGAATGCTTGTATTTATTTTACCGATAAATGGTGAGAATTTCAACTTCTGTTCAGACGAAGGGTTACAACCCTGGTCCTTGTTTGGTTTACGGGTTGTAACCTGGTTATCTGAATGGTTCCATGGTTATCTCGTCGTATATCCTTCTGATGTATTTCCTTTATTTCCAGTTCTTACTTATTTATACTCTTGTGCTGATTGTTGGTTTTAGTTTCTACGTGAAGCTTCCTTTGTGGCACTTGCTCTTTCTGGGGTCTGACCCAGCTGGTTTTGTGTGGCCAGATTTTGGAGCAGCTCCAGAGGATCTACCGACCTTCCAGCTAGATGGTGGCCACTAGACGGAACCCTGGCAACGAGTGGATTTATTTTTGATCTCCCACTTTATTGTAAAAATATTTCTTTTGAGGCGTTTAGCCGACGAGCACCTGTTTAGCTCGATTGTACTTACTTACTGTCTGCCTACGGGCTGTAACATGATTGACAGATCCTAGGGTTGATCATGTATGACCAAACTCTTGCTAGTCCTAACATTTTGTAACGACTACCTTCATGATCAGCTGAATATGTAATATTTGGGATGCCTTATTATTGTATATTTAATGATCATACATCTTGTAACATTTACTTACTTGCTTGTGATTGAGACATTAGGCTTGTTCATGACCATAGGAGACTGTTGGCTTGTAGTAAACCCTCATGTATCTTGTAAAACCCATACCTTTTTGTAATTAATAAATAATAGTGTTTAGTATTAATTTTAGTAAATATATCATTATTATTATTATTATTATGAAATATTTTTGAGTGAAAAGGATTTCGAAAATTATATAATAAACATGGCTTTTTGAGTTCAGACCCAGACCCGAGTCCGAACCAAGACCCAGGCCTGAGCCCAAACCTAAATCCCATTTTCCTAATTCTGATTTTGACTTGGTTTGTAAATAAAAAAATCTAGCTGGTCCCGTAGGACCAGCAACTCTCACGCAAAATTGGCAAACTCCCAAACCCCATTCTCGGCCGACCATCTTTGGCCGTACCCCGCGGCCGAACTCCGATGCCTGCCGTCGAGTACCCCCTCCGCGCTTCGGCCGACCACCCAGCGCGGCCTCCCCGCCGACGTACGCGGCCACCCGCGTCCGCCGACCAGCGCCCCCTCCGGCGACCGCGCCCCCCTCGCCGAGCTCCCCTCGCGCGCGCCCCTCCGGATCCGTCGACTTCCCCGCCGACAGCACCCTGTCGTCGCGTCCCTGACACCCGCGCCCTTTCGCCAGCACTCCCTCACCGACGTTTCACCCGACAGCACCGTTTCGGTGTGTCTCTTTTCTGCGGATTTTCTTCCTCGGCTCACTTCTGTGCTTTTTCGTGCACATTTTGTGGGTTCCGATCCCTGCCCCGGAGCTGGACCTGACTTCGGGCACTGCCCCGAGCCTACGTTGCTGCTGGACTTCTATTTTCTTTTATTATTTCATCTGAGAGCTCTAGCCGAGCAATCCGAGGTATAACCCCCTGTCCCGGTATTTTTATTATCTTAGTCGATGATGAAATGGTCCCCGATTCCCTTTGGGAATTCGGTTTTGGCGACGTCGTAATTTTTCGGGACTTTCAGAAAGGTCCCGTGGATTATTTTGAATTCCCGGAATATTTCGGAAATTGATTTTTAGTATGTGTTGGCTTTCCGGATTTTTTCGGGAACGTTCTGTGATTTGTGGATTGGAATCGGACTTCCGAAATTATTTCGGGTCGTCCCGATTATTCTGTGGATTGGTTGTGGACTTTAAATATATATAAAATGCGGGTTTTTCCCTAGTTTGGGATTTGCAGGAATTATCGGTGCCATTTTCCCAGTTTTTGGGTTGACCAAAAACAGAGGAGATGCTGCCCGATTTTTTCGTAAATCCTGAATTATTTTTAAAAATGAATTTAAAATGATTTTCGGATTTTATTCGATATTTTATTTTTGGGTGACGACCGTATCGGTCAATGGACCCAGCTAAGTGCAAACGAAACCGGCCCCGCCCGGACGTTGAGGCAATTAGCCAAAATGAGGATCGGACCATATCTGAGACTTATACTTTTTACCTTTAATTTTTACTATTAATTTCTGTTTAAACATTATTTAATATTTTCAGTTTAGGACTAACGTCAGTCTTATCTTATTTCAATTTATGTAAATAAATTGTAATGGGCATAAGCCCAGCTGGCTGTGGTCTGTGACTGTAATAGCTTAGATTTTCTTGTCTTTTCTGGTTTTGCGAGTTTTTATTATTTAACGATTAAATTGACTAAAAAGTATTTTCGTATAAAATTAATTAATATTTTCTCACCTAAAATTGACAAGTTTGTTAATAATTAAAAATCACATATTTTCTCACTAAAATAAGAAAAATTAGCTTTATATTTATATTTATAAAAATTACCAAGTTTTCCTAACAATCTGGCATCTACGATATTTCTCGAATTCAAGTTAAAATGATCATTTTCCCTTGTATTAAATCAACGCACTAATAATCGTGTTTTCTGTGTTTGGTTTATTAAAGAACTAAAATGGACTAGGACGCAAATAGAGATTACAACTAGCCTAGCTAAGTTGGTAAACCTAATGCTGAGTCTATCTCTCGAATGTAGGAATTCGAGGACGACTCTAACTCCCCGTCTCGAAGACGTCCACCTCTCCAGTCATTTTTCCTGAGACAAGTATAGTTTATGTTAGTTTACAGTTATTTATTTAATCGCTTTATTGCAATTTTAAACCACGATGCAAACATGAAACTCTCTCCGAGAGTACTATACTGTAACTACTGGGGACTAGGGAATAGCGTAATGATTATGACCACTACTGTAACAAAAATCTCTTATCCTTCCTGTAACAAACCTAAGCCGGTCATATTTCATTGCCTGTTCAAATCACTGTTTTTACTGTAACAAACTGTTCATGTTTTAAAACTGTTTAGAACTGCATTATTCTATTACTTATTTAACTGTTTAAAAATTAGCATGAATTGTACTTTGCTTCCTCCTGACTGGAGATATATTTTTAGAGGATATTGAGGATACAGATCGGTTTTACAACAGCTACTACGACCCTGTGTCGTACCCAGTTGTGCTGTCAGAGTCCCCACAGGAGGACGTTGGGATTGAGGCCGATGATCAGGCCGATAGATAGATAGATTTTATTTCTGCATTGTTCTTTTATTTCAAATTCTGTATTTCCTTTCAGAACAGTTTCATTTGTATTTAAATTTCAGTTTAATAAAGTTTATTTTCGAAGTTGAGTTGTGACAAATATAGTATTGTTGTATGGATACCTGCTACTGAACAGCTTACTGCCGCCGTCTCAACAACGGTGCAGGCTGGACATGATCCGGTTTGACCTATTTAGTTGGGATCGGGTCGTGACATGTTTTCAGTGGTGGCCCATACAGGTCGTACAACAACTTAGGAAAACATACCTAGAAACAATTAGAACACTAGAACATTGATTTGTCACGACATAGGACCGAACTATTTAAATAAATATTTTTTGTTTGATTATAGACTGGTAGGATACCTTGCTTATGTATGTACCCTAAACCTTCTAGATCATGGCCAAAGGAAAGACTACCCGATCCGGCCCTGCTGACGATGAGGTGTCATCAACCGATCACACCCCTTCTCAAGCACGCCGGGACCCACCACCCTTGCAGCTGACAGACCGTCCCCATGCTGCACCAGCTCCCCGGCCCGTTTACGCTTCCACAGCGCAAGCGGCAGAACCGGCACTTTCCCGGGCTGAGCTGCAGATCCCTGCGGTAGTGCCCGCACCAGCTGCTCCACCAGTGCCCGTGGATCCCACTGACCTAGTGGGAATGCTACGAGGAGTGCTTGAAGCACAGAAAGCTCAAGCAGAAGCCCACAGAGAGCAGACTGCTGCCAAGCTGAAGCCCATCGCGAGCAGACCGCGATTATGAGAGAAGGCATGGAGAATGCCCACAACGTGGCTATGGCTGCCCTCGAGAGAGGAGGAACCACTTCATCAGGGCCACGACCTGCCAAGGTAAGCATGATTCAGGAGTTAATTATATTTCTTTAAAGGCCATTCTTTTGATTAGAGGCGTATTATTGCATGAAGGTTGGAGATATAGAAAGCTTTAAGAAGCAAGACCCTCGACCTTTCAAAGGAACCGAGGGTATCATCTACGCCGATGAATGGCTAGACCATATGGAGCGTCTCTTAAGCGTCGCTCGACTCCAGGAGGACCTCAAGACGGAAGCTGTAGGACTCCAACTACAGGATGTGGTGAGCACCTGGTATCGGAATGAACCCCGACTCCAGGACAAGCAGCTTGACTGGGACACCTTCAAGAAGTTGTTCCGCAGGAAGTTCTTCCAGACATCGGAGATGCAGGAAATGGAGAGGCAATTCCAGAACTTGAAGCAGGGAAACATGACGGTCAGCGAGTATGCGGCAGAGTTCGGCTGACTAAGCCGCTTTGCCCAGAACCTGGTAGCTGACCCCAAGGATCGTGCTGAGCGATTTAGGTATGGCTTACGAGAAGAGATTCGCACCCCTGTGATCGCAGGTGGCGCTAAGACCTATGAGAGGATCCTGATCCGAGCTCAGGACGTGGAGAAGAGCCAAGCTTCTCGATCCAAGAGGGAGTACCCTGGAACTAGCAACTTCCAGGGTAATCAGAAGAGGCCCAGCAACAACAGCAACAGGCCCTCGCACCACCAGCAGCATCATCATCAGGCGAGGACCAGTGACAGGGCACACCAGAAGCAGATCCCTGTCTGCGACTATTGCAAGAGGCCAGGGCACCAGTCGAATATCTGCAGGAAGAGGCTAGGTCACTGCCTAGTCTGTGGGTCTGCCACCCACCAAGTGAAGGACTGCCCCATGTTAGCTCACCGGCCCGGAACCAACCAGCAAAGAGCTCCTCTACCTACTCAGCAACAATAGTTTGGACAGCACCAGCAGAAGGCTGGGCGAGCTTTTGCCCTAGCAGCTGATGAGCAGGAGCCAGAGCAGGAACCTACCGCAGATGTCATCACATGTTCCATTTATGTGTTTTCATATCCTGCTCTAGCATTATTTGATTCGGGTGTATCACATAGTTTCATATCATCCAAGTTTATATCTGCACACCACATAGATTCGGGACTTAGCAAGGTGATTAGTAGGGTTATGACCGGTGGTGGACCTATACCCATCACTGAGGCTTGTAATTATCCCATAACCATCTCTGGCCATCAGTTCTCAATACCTTTACTAGGGATGCCCCTGCCCAACTATGATGTACTCCTAGGGATGGACTGGTTGAGTGAACAGCATGCGCTGATTGATTATCACCGAGGATGTGTAATCTTCACCCACCAGGAGAACCGGAGTACGTAATCTCTCGGGCTCCGGAAGATATGAAGAGTATTTCTTACTAGTCTATCACCGAAGAACCCGGGCCTCCTCACCCTATCATTGCAAAATTTATGGATGTCTTTCCAGATAGTCTTCCAGGATTGCCGCCAGATCGAGATAAGGAATTCAACATCGATCTAGTACCCGGCTCTTCCCCTATTTCTTGGGGATGCTACAGAGTCAACCCAAAGGAGGCTAAGGAGATGAAGGATCAGATCGACGAGCTGAAGTCGCAAGAATTTATCAGAGACGGGGCTTCACCCTGGGGAGCACCAGTTTTGTTCGTGCCCAAGAAAGATGGAACTGTGCGAATGTGCATTGACTACCGGGCGCTGAACAACATCACCATCAAGAACAAGTACCCCCTGCCCCGGATCGACGACCTGTTTGATCAACTGAGCGGAGCCAAGGTATTTTCAAAGATAGATCTCAGATCAGGCTACCATCAAATCAAGGTCAGGAAGGAGGATATTCCCAAGACGGCGTTCAACACCAAGTATGGACAATTTGAATTCTTGGTCATGCCGTTTGGACTGACAAATGCTCCTGCGGTATTCATGAACCTCATGAACAAGGTTTTCCATGAATATTTGGATCAGTTTGTTGTTGTCTTTATCGACGACATACTGATCTACTCGAAGACGGAGGAAGAGCATGAAGAGCACTTGAGGAAAGTGCTGAGTACCTTGAGGAAGGAGAAGCTCTATGGTAAGCTATCCAAATGTGAATTCTTTTTAGACAAGGTGGAATTTTTGGGCCATGTTGTCACAGGAAAAGGAATTTCGGTGGATCCAAAGAAGATAGCTGCTATTGAGAAGTGGACTGCACCAAGCTCGGTTGCAGAAATCAGGAGCTTTTTGGGACTAGCTGGCTACTACCGGAAGTTCGTGAAGGATTTCTCCAAGATTGTGGAGCCAATGACGAAGCTTACCAGGAAGAACGAGGAGCTCATATGGTCTGAAGCATGCCAGTCAGCTTTTGAGGAACTGAAGAAGAGGCTCACAACTGCACCGATACTTGCGCTACCCGCAGGTACCGGCGGTTTCTCAATCTATAGTGATGCTTCCGGAAAAGGACTGGGCTGCGTTCTTCAACAACACGGGAAAGTGATTGCCTATGCATCTAGACAATTGTGGACTCATGAGAAGAACTACCCCACACATGACTTGGAGCTTGCCGCGGTGATATTTGCTTTGAAGCTATGGAAGCACTACCTGTATGGAGAGAGAGTGGAAATATTTACGGACCACAAAAGTCTGAAATATGTTTTCACTCGGAAGGAGCTGAACATGAGACAAAGACGATGGCTGGAGCTAATGAAGGATTTTGATATCAACCTGCAGTACCATCCGGGTAAGGCTAATGTTATTACAGATGCACTTAGTCGTTACCTAATGACGATGTTCTTGACCAAGGAGCACCATTTGCTGGAGGACATGGAGAAGCTTGGATTGGAAGTTGTACTGCCCGAGGAGGAAATAAAGAAACTTGGAAGAGAAGCCATCGTACCAGGAGATGAGTCACCATTGATGCAGTTGCAAGTGCGTTCGAGTCTTATGGAAAGGATCAAGGAGACACAATTCCAAGACGAGACGCTTTGCAAATTCAGAGACCAAGTGCTGGCAGGAACACTTGAAGGATTCTCAATCGCCAGCGACGGAGCATTGAAGAATGGTACGAGGCTGTGCGTACCAACTGGCGAACTGAGGAACGAGCTGATGCAAGAAGCACACCAGTCGCAGTATTCTATACACCCTGGAGCCAACAAGATGTACCGGGATATACGGACTATAGTATGGTGGTACAGAATGAAGAAGGACGTATCCAGGTATGTGGCTAGATGTTTAATTTGTCAGCAAGTTAAAGCCAGTAGACAGAGACCAGCAGGATTATTGCAGCCGCTTGACATTCCGGAGTGGAAATGGGAGCATATAACGATCGATTTTGTATCGGGACTGCCTCGATCCTAAGGAGAAAAGGATGCCATCTGGGTTATAGTGGACCGACTGACGAAGTCAGCTCACTTTATCCCCTTCAAGGTTGGTTTATCCACCGAGAAGTTGGCAGCACTGTACATGCGGCACATCTACCGGATTCATGGAGTTACGGTAAGTATCGTATCTGATAGAGATACCAGATTTATATCTCACTTTTGGAAGAGTTTGTATGACAGCTTGGGAACCCAACTGAAGTTCAGCACCGCCTACCACCCTCAGACTGACGGGCAATCGGAGAGAACAATCCAGACGCTAGAAGATATGCTGAGATCCTGCGTCCTGGAATTTGGAGGGTCTTGGGAAGACCATTTGCACTTGGTAGAGTTCTCTTACAACAACAGCTACCAAGCTAGCATCGGGATGACACCGTTTGAGGCACTCTATGGACGTCGTTGCCGCACCCCTCTTGCCTGGGACGACGTCGGAGAACGAGTGTTGCTTGGACCTGAGATGGTGACCGAAGTAGCAGAAAAGGTGAGAATGATCAGAGACAAGCTCCGGATAGCCTAAGACAGATAGAAGCATTGGGCCGATTGCAGCAGACGGCCTTTGGAGTTTGAAGAAGGCGACAGTGTGTTTGTGAAGATCTCGCCTACCAGAGGAACAATCCGTTTCGGCAGAGCAGGAAAGTTGAGCCCCAGGTATATTGGTCCATTTGAAATACTTAACAGGATTGGAGAAGTGGCTTATCGGGTGGCTCTACCCCCAAGTCTCGAAGGCGTCCACAACGTCTTCCACGTCTCGCAGCTGAGACGCTACATCCCGGACCCGAGCCATATCTTGGACCATTCAGAGCTGGAGATTGGACCCAGCCTCACAGTGTCGGAGAAGCCAGTGGTAATTTTAGACCGAGGCGAGAAGATGACCAGGAACACCGTGACGCCAATAGTCAGAGTGATGTGGCGACACAACTCACCAGGCGATTCGACCTGGGAGCGAGAAGACCAGATGCGGGAGCAGTACCCGTATCTGTTTGAGACTTGAGGTAATCCCTAACCTTACTTTAAATTTCGAGGACGAAATTTTCTAAGGAGGGAAGATTGTGAAACCCATACCTTTTTGTAATTAATAAATAATAGTGTTTAGTATTAATTTTAGTAAATATATCATTATTATTATTATTATTATTAAATATTTTTGAGTGAAAAGGATTTCGAAAATTATATAATAAATATGGCTTTTTGAGTTCAGACCCAGACCCGAGTCCGAACCCAGACCCAGGCCTGAGCCCAAACCCAAATCCTATTTTCCTAATTCTGATTTTGACTTGGTTTATAAAAAAAAAAATCTAGCTGGTCCCGTAGGACCAGCAACTCTCACGCAAAATTGGCAAACTCCCAAACCCCATTCTCGGCCTACCATATCTGGCCGTGCCCCGCGGCCGAACTCCGACGCCTGCCGCCGAGTACCCCCTCCGCGCTTCGGCCGACCAACCCGCGCGGCCTCCCCGCCGACGCACGCGGCCACCCGCGTCCGCCGACCAGCGCCCCCTCCGGCGACCGTGCGCCCCGCGTCGAGCTTCCCTCGCGCGCGCCCCTCCGGATCCGTCGGCTTCCCCGCCGACAACACCCTGTCGCCGCGTCCCCGACACCCGCGCCCTTTCGCCAGCACTCCCTCGCCGGCGTTTCACCCGACAGCACCGTTCCGGTGTGTCTCTTTTCTGCGGATTTTCTTCCTCGGCTCACTTCTGTGCTTTTTCGTGCACATTTTGTGGGTTCCGATCCCTGCCCCGGAGCTCGACCTGACTTCGGGCACTGCCCCGAGCCTACATTGCTGCTGGACTTCTATTTTCTTTTATTATTTCATCTGAGAGCTCTAGACGAGCAATCCGAGGTATAACCCCCTGTCCCGCTATTTTTATTATCTTAGTCGATGATGAAATGGTCCCCGATTCCCTTTGGGAATTCGGTTTTAGCGACGTCGTAATTTTTCGGGACTTTCGAAAAGGTCCCGTAGATTATTTTGAATTCCCGGAATATTTCGGGAATTGATTTTTAGTATGTGTTGGCTTTTCGGATTTTTCCGGGAACGTTCTGTGATTTGTGGATTGGAATCGGACTTTCGAAATTATTTCGGGTCGTCCCGATTATTCTGTGGATTGGTTGTGGACTTTAAATATATATAAAATGCGGGTTTTTCCCTGGTTTGGGACTTGCAGGAATTATCAGCGCCATTTTCCCAGTTTTTGGGTTGACCAAAAACAGAGGAGATGCTGCCCGATTTTTCTGTAAATCCTGAATTATTTTTAAAAATGAATTTAAAATGATTTTCGGATTTTATTCGATATTTTATTTTTGGGTGACGACCGTATCGGTCAATGGACCCAGCTAAGTGCAAACGAAACCGGCCCCGCCCGGACGTTGAGGCAATTAGCCAAAATGAGGATCGGACCATATCTGAGACTTATACTTTTTACCGTTAATTTTTACTATTAATTTCTGTTTAAACATTATTTAATATTTTCAGTTTAGGACTAACGTCAGTCTTATCTTATTTCAATTTATGTAAATAAATTGTAATGGGCATAAGCCCAGCTGGCTGTGGTCTGTGATTGTAATAGCTTAGATTTTCTTGTCTTTTCTGGTTTTGCGAGTTTTTATTATTTAACGATTAAATTGACTAAAAAGTATTTTCGTATAAAATTAATTAATATTTTCTCACCTAAAATTGACAAGTTTGTTAATAATTAAAAATCACGTGTTTTCTCACTAAAATAAGAAAAATTAGCTTTATATTTATATTTATAAAAATTACCAAGTTTTCCTAACAATCTGGCATCTACGATATTTCCCGAATTCAAGTTAAAATGATCATTTTCCCTTGTATTAAATCAACGCACTAATAATCGTGTTTTCTGTGTTTGGTTTATTAAAGAACTAAAATGGACTAGGACGCAAATAGAGATTACAACTAGCCTAGCTAAGTTGGTAAACCTAATGCTGAGTCTATCTCCCGAATGTAGGAATTCGAGGACGACTCTAACTCCCCGTCTCGAAGACGTCCACCTCTCCAGTCATTTTTCCTGAGGCAAGTATAGTTTATGTTAGTTTACAGTTATTTATTTAATCGCTTTATTGCAATTTTAAACCACGATGCAAGCACGAAACTCTCTCCGAGAGTACTGTACTGTAACTACTGGGGACTGGGAAATAGCGTAATGATTATGACCACTACTGTAACAAAAACCCCTTATCCTTCCTGTAACAAACCTAAGCCGGTCATATTTCATTGCCTGTTCAAATCACTGTTTTTATTGTAACAAACTGTTCATGTTTTAAAACTGTTTAGAACTGCATGATTCTATTACTTATTTAACTGTTTAAAAATTAGCATGAATTGAATTTTGCTCCCTCCTGACTAGAGATATATTTTTAGGGGATATTGAGGATACAGATCGGTTTTACAACAGCTACTACGACCCTGTGTTGTACCCAGTTGTGCTGCCAGAGTCCCCACAGGAGGACGTTGGGACTGAGGCCGATGATCAGGCCGATAGATAGATAGATTTTATTTCTGCATTGTTCTTTTATTTCAAATTCTGTATTTCCTTTCAGAACAGTTTCATTTGTATTTAAATTTCAGTTTAATAAAGTTTATTTCCGAAGTTGAGTTGTGACAAATATAGTGTTGTTGTATGGATACCTGCTACTGAACAGCTTACTGCCGCCGTCTCAACAACGGTGCAGGCTGGGCATGATCCGGTTCGACCTATTTAGTTGGGATCGGGTCGTGACATATCTAGACAGCCGTGACCGTATAGCGAGATGGAATCCATTTCATATACGTAGCTGGCTATGTCTGCCCCCGCTCTCCAATATTCTGGTTCTGGGGCGTGACACATTCACAATAAATTATTTCAATTACAATTCCAATAATACATTCAAATTGTATTTAGACACAAACCTACTACATGTGACTATTCTAGCTAGAATCTATGGTTGGCCTCCAAGATACCTCTAACTCCACCCGAACGAACAAAAAGCAAGAGAGAAAGTCATCAAGAATAGTCATCAAGAATCTGTCAACTAAAAAAATATATCCAGTCAGGATTGGAAAAAGTAAAAGTTTAGCCAACACAATACAAATACAGTATAAAGCAAAATAACACTAAACTTGGAAACAATGATCAATGGAAACATGAACAATATGAACAAGAAATCATGCAATATTCAAACTAATAAAAAAAAGTAGCAAGCATGAGAACATAAAGAAACTCAAATAAACCATAATAGTGCACGTGTTATGAGAAGTACAACATTCCTACACATAGATGGCTTAGGCGAACGATAAGGTTATAAATGGCCCACCCCATAAATGGAAGAGTTGCCAACAATACGATCGGACTATGTCCACATGCCTAGTAATTGTACCCCTCTAATATCCATACCTCACAATCATGTAAACAGTCACGATAACGATCACGATAACAATGGGAAAACAATAGTCAATCACTCAACTCTCATGTGTGTAAACAGTCAAGGCACGGGAATATCGTATACAAGTGAGATATAACAATATAAAGTAAATGCACATGAAAGTGTCAACAAGTACTTGCCTTGGTTAGTTGGGAGTTGACTGGCATGATATGATCATAGCGACACAGAAATAGTCACAAATGTCAAAACTATGCTAGATGATATCAAATGATGGGACAGACCATTCCATTGAGTCTGGAATAGTCGAATTAGCTAGGGACGATATAAAGAAGTCCAAGTTTCATAAAGGGATATAAAGGATTTGAAGTAGTCATGGACAAGAATAGATATTCGAAGAATTCGGTAAAAATATATATAACTATCTTAGAAAATATTTATTATAGTTGAAAACTATGATTTTACCAATATAAATATTTTAGAAACATAGAAAATTATTTATAATATTTTAGAACTATATTTTATAAATCCTTTAAAAATTATATACACATAATTAAAGTCAAGAAACATCTGTATTTAGATTATAAATAATAAGAATTTTTAGAAAAATATGTACAAATAAAACACAATATGCTTGTTATAAAAACTAATTAATATTGCTGGCCAAAACCCAATTTGTAAATCAGTGTAGGGCTCAAGCCAAAACCATATATTTTTGTTACTAAATAATTTTCGGAAAATAGTATAGATATACATTATCAAAACAATAACAATACTAATGACAATAAATACAATAATACGATAAAACTAATATCAAAATTTACTACTGTTTCTAAAATACACATCATATTAATTAGTAGTACTAGTAATAACAAAAACATTAACATTAATAATTTAACAAATCACTCAATTGTTACATATATATACTTAATACATACCATAAAATATGAATAAATCAAACTTTTTCTCCAGTGCTTTCCTTAGGGCTTGTTTGGTAAAATAGATTTGGATTTTGGATTTGGATTTGGAAATCCAAAATTCAAATCCAAATCCAAATCATGGATTTCAAAATCCAAATCCAACTCCAACCAAACATAGGATTTGGATATATGATTAATAACTAAATTATAGTCATGATCAATAATTAAGCTATTAATTAATTATGATTAATTATAGTTATTATTAATTATAAAATTAATAAGTAACGATTAATAATTAATAATTAACGATTAGTTATTATTAATTATAAAATTAATAATTAACAATTATTTAATTTTTAAATAAATAATGATTAATAATTAACGATTAATAATTAATAATTATAAATTATAATTAACGATTAATAATTAATAATTATAATTAATGATTAGTAATTATAAAATTAATAATTAACGATTAGTTAATTTTTAAATAAATAACGATTAATAAATAACGACTAATAATTAATAATGATAAATTATAATTAATGATTAATAATTAATAATTAACGATTAATAATTTTTAATTAACGATTAATAATTATAAATTATAATCAACGATTAGTAATTAATAATTTTTAATAATTAACGATTAATAATTAATAATTAGCGATTAGTTAATTTTTAAATAAATATTAGTTAGTTTTTTAATTAACTATAAATTAAATATTTAAAAAAATAATTATAAATTAATATAATGATGATTAGTAAATTATTAATTAAATTATCATAAAATATGATTCTAATCATGATTAAAATATTATTAATTATGATTATAATAAAATAGTTATTAACAAATTATTAATTAATATTATAATAATACTAATAGATTATTTATTATGATTATAATTGGATATTAAGTAATAAATTATTAATTAAGATTATGGTTATGATTAATAAAATTATTATAATTAACTAATTTTTAACGAAATTATTAAAGAATAAATATTTTAACAAAATTATTAAAGAATAACTAATTTACTAATTTTTAACAAAATTATTAAAGAATAAATATTTTAACAAAATTATTAAAGAATAACTAATTTTTTTCTTCCAAATCTAACCAAATCCAAACATAGGATTTCATGGATTCCTCTCCAAGGAAATGAGCTGGAGAGAGACCCTTTCCCCTTAAGAAACAGAAATCAGAGGGAATTCCCCTTAAGAAACAGAAATCAGAGGGAAGAGGAAAGACGAGTGAGGAGAGATCCAGAGAGAGAGCGGGAGAGAGAGAACGATGGAGAAACATAGGGAGAGCTCATGAGGAATAAGAAGGGGTAAGCCGTGGGAGAGATGGAGAGCGGCAGCGCTCGACTTTGGAAGCGGTTGCGGTTGTACGGTGCTGGCTATGGTGGTCAGTCGACCGAAGTCGGCGTCGGGACCAGCCACGACGAGGCATGGTGGAGGGATCGCAGCGCGACAGTGGTGCAGCCATCAACGGCGAAGGTGATGCCAGCGGCCAGTGCTCGCAGGATGGGGCGATCGACGAGATCCGGGTCTGGCACGGTGGGTTGATGTGGTCTCGTGTGATGATGATGGTGAAGGGTGTTGCTGGTGGTCATGGCGTTGGCCAGACACGGGGGTCTGGAGGAGCGGCCATGTGGTGGTGATGACCACGATGGTGTGGCCGGACCCGAGGAAGGGGCAGCAGTTTTCCTGAAGACAGAGGCTGCGGTTATGGCGGTGGTTTTGGTGGCTCTCGCCTATGAAGGGGCTGTCGATGGGAACCGTAGTCATGGCTTTGGGTGTTCGGGGTCTTGGCGGACAACCATGAATGGAGGAAATAAAGAGGAAGGTTTAAGGAAGATGATGATGGTCATGAAGGTTAATTTCGTAAAGGAGAAGTTTGGATGAGGGAAGGTGTCGGTTGATCTTGTTTTTGGCGAGGCTACGCTTGGGCCAAAAATCTACGGCGGGAGATGTATTTGTAATAAAAAATTAATGGAAACGAAAATAGGAACACAGACATGGTGCACGTACGATGAGATGGTTGCGACGTTGGCGGCTGGCCATCATTGAGGTGTTTGGTTTGTGGAAAAAACAAAGGGATGGCCTTCTTTTAAATAGAAGTGGGAGTTTCCTATTTAGAGAGGGATTATGAATCCTTTGGATTAAATCTTTCCATAGATTTAAATCCATTAGACTTAAATTGACCAAATCTTAACACATAAATCGATTACCATATTAATTTACAAATAATATATAATATTTAACATAATTTTATAAATTCAATTTTTAAAGTAACTGATACTAATAAATCAAATAATTACCACATAGATTTAAATTAAAACTTGAGTGATCAATTCAAGTATTGATCATAATTGGAACAATACTTAATATTATCAAATAAAATAGGTTTTCATAAATACAATCTCGTTTAAATAATATATCTATATATTTTATTGGTCAAGACAATAATTAATAAATTAAGAATAAACCCAACATAAGTCTAATTTTTGCTCACTATAATAATTCAAACTAGAATTTAATCATCAAAATAATTCAAATATGTTTTCATAAAACAAAAATCTAATTCCCGAAAGTATAATTGGTAAACCCTTTTTGTAAATCAAAAAATATTAAGGATTTCCTTCGTAGAAATTCAAATACAAAAGTTAGGCAAAATATTTAAAATAAATAAAATAAATAAAAATTTTAAAAATTCAGGAATGGGGGTTATAAATCTACACACCTTAGAAATAAATACGTCCTCGAATTTAAATAAAAAATAGACATAAAAAATAATAGAAAGTATTGAACAATAAAAGGATAACAAAATAGAATTAAAACTATTAATTTGATCGAATCATTGGTCCATGATGGATGGATAGGGCAGAAACAAGGTAAACGAGAACCATGGTTTGGTCTTGAATTCTAGAAGATTCACAAAATTTAGGGTAGGGGCAGACAATAGAAGAAAAACAAACGAATTTAGATAACTAGAAAAGACTACGATCAAGGGATAGAGTTAGAGGAGTCTGACCTACATAACCTCCCGTCAGAATCATAACATATTCTTTCAGTATCTAAAATCTCGTCATTGCCATAAATCGTTATCCTTAAAATCTTCAATTCTAATCATGAAATAATCCGACAGTCAAGATTTCTTTTATATCCAATTATAATTTTCAAATTCAACATTCACAAAATTTAAATCCTTCGAAATATGTTAAATTCAATTCCTATCTTACATAATCTCCTCAATATTTTTGATCCAATAAATCTCCAAATTAATCAAATCAAAAACATTTTATTGGCCACCACATAAATCTTTCCAAAAATTTAAACACCAAATATTTAATAACTCTAATATTCAACAATGATTAACTTTGAAGATCTAATTTATTAATTGACAAATCTATCCAACTTTGGTCGTACTATCACATGGAAACACAATATTAAATTCTCATATAAAATTCCTCGTATATGAAAATTCTATCCAAATCCATCAACCTCGGATTTCAACGTTTATTCATATCTTAACCACATATCCTATATTGCAACCTTAACTACCCAAGTAATTAAATAGAATATGGTTTCCTATTTAATACCTATTCCTAATAAAATCAATATTAATTGTGAATGAGCACTTCCTATCGCAGGCTCGCATTAGTAATACTGATATAGGTACTACAACGAGTTCGCATAATTTGCAAAACTGGACCTACATAGGCCACTATAAAAACTATGCCACTATCGGGCCGCCTAGCCCCACACCCGACAAACACCAAACACCTACCGTTACTAACACCCGCCACCACCACCAGAATCACCATCATCACCACCGCTGACCTGTGCCCTGGCCGCGACCACCACAGGCTTCGGCACTGGACCGCCCATACTGTGACCAAGCCATCAGCCGGTCCCACTCCTCTTGTCACGCCTCAGAACCAGAATACTGGCAGGTAGGGACGGACAAGGCCTGCTACGTGATACCAAAGTACGCCAGTACTCCGAAATCATGTATAAGCTGTCAAGACATGGGGTTTACTTCTACAAGCCAATAGTCGATCCTAGGTCAAGCAATCCTAGGTATCTCAATCACAAGCAATTATACAAAGAACAAGAAGTATGATCATCAGACATACAATAGTAAAGCATCTCAAACCATTTATACATGGGATCATGAAGCTAGTCATACCAAAATAGAGAACTAGCAAGAGTAATAGTCATACATGATAAGCTCTAGCTATAGTCTAGAATATGCACATCATGTTTTAAACCGTAGGCTAAATATCAAGAACCAAAATACGAGCTAAACATGTGCTCGAAGGCTAAACGCCATAAAAGAATAATGTACATAGCAAGTGGAAGAATGATAAGAAATCCAATCAGGTACTCTGGTGCTCCGGATGGTCGCCGTCGAGTAGATGGTACGGAAGATCCCTTGGGCTCCTCTATCAGATCTGGCCAAACAAAACCAGTGGGGTCAGACCCCAAATAGCAAGTACCACAAAGGAAGCCAAACTATGAACTAAAATCAGTAATAGCTAACATAGAAATAGTTAGAGATATAATTAAGTAAAAGCAGATCGAGACTCGTGCACTACCAATGCACTCATCCCGAGAATTGAAAAGACAAATAAGTAAAGCATCGTGTGATGTAATGTAATTAACATGTGACACAATATAAATTGTGGACTTGTGAATTAAAATAGAGAACTTGTGGCATAAACTAAACAATGTAAGAGAAATTGTACATGCGAACATGCACGATAACTGGAACATGTGAGCATGTTAGATAACCGAGACCTGTGAGCTTGTTATACAACTGAGACTTGTGAGCATGTAATATAACTAGGGCATGAGAGCCTATAAGAACTATATAGAACGGCAATGATAACATGACTTGGGAACTATTCTTGAAGCCAAGTTACAACCCGTAAACCAAACAAGGACCAGGGTTGTAACCCTTCTCCTAAACGGAACTTAATCTCTAATCAATGTTTAGCATAAGGATCATGTAGAACATGTGAGTACTGAATAGGACGACAAATGATAAGATGACTTGGGAGCTATTCCGGAAGCCAAGTTACAACCCGTAAACCAAACAAGGATCGGGATTGTAACCCTTCTCCTGAATAGAACTTAGCCTCCGATCATTCATCGACAAAAGTAAAGCCTAAACACTAATGTACTGAAATAAACAAACAAACACTGCCTAGACAAAACTAAACTGGACTGGACTATATCCATCAATCACGGCCAAGCAATGAGTACGGCTTGATACATTAGCCGACTAGGTTTATCATAAGCCTAGTTACTAACAAGATGCAACGAGATTTTTTGATAGTCACAAGCCCTGCAGCTATCTAGTTATCCTTCCGCAGGTTGAGAGTTGTATTAGGTGGATACATCGCCCAGGAGATAAATGTATCCCATGGTGACTTGGGGGTGCAACACATGATAGTGTGCTAGAAATGCAGCCTACTCGACGACAGGCTACAAGTCCAATTAAAGCGCCCAGTTAACGGGATCGCCTGTGGCTGGAAAATCTCTCTATATGAATTACTTGATCAATCTAGTCATTAACCTAATCAGATTCAGTATGAATTCCTGACCGTGGTAATCAGAAATCTATGTCCTAGACATGATGCAAAATGAGATATGTAGTTTGTGCACGCATACATAATACATTCAACCACGGTGTCCAAAAGAGTTACTTTAGCAAGAAAAATAGCTGTCGCAACAGCATCTTGATTATACATGTCATGTTTGGTTTACTTTGTGATATAAAGAGTACTTGTCAAGAGTGTGCCTCTACGGGCCACTATCATATAAGGCAAAGAAAGACATGTTCAAGAGTGCACCACGACGGGTCACTATCTAGTAAAAGCAGAGAAGTAACGCATGACATAAGTGCACCACAATGGGTCACTATCATATAAAGCAAAAAAAAACATAAACTATGAGTGCGCCACAATGGGTCACTATAAAAAATTCTAAACATGGCATAGATTGCAAAGTACAATAAATGCGGAAAAGCATGGAAACATATATTATATCACATAAGAAATATTCGAAAGGAAGGACATATCCTGACATATTATCACGACCCGCACCCAGTGTACGGGCACGAGAAATGGGTACGTCCAGCCTACGCCGCAGTGTCGACGGTAGAACGCTGTCATAGGTCACGTACATCTAACAATTATAAGGTACTTGTATAGTATACACTCCAAGCGGAGGGCAATACAGAAATGTATAGCTCAATCACAAATAAGGTAGAAGTACGGTAAGATAGATAGATATGATAAGAAAATCATCAAATAAAATACAAACAGGAGAAGAAGTCTAAGTGTCTAAGATAACATCTCAACAAACATTCAAAATAACAACAAGATCCCAAATATATACATCAACATATCCAATGTAAGTGAGGGCCCATAAATTTGTGTACATAAAGTTATACATGAGGGCTCTGGAACATGAGAGTAGATGAATCACAAGAGTATACATAGATAGTGAAAGCACAGGAGTACATTATGAAAGTGAAACGCACATGACATGATGTACCCGATGCTCCCGAGGGGGATAACATCTCATTGTAAGGATCCATATAGTACCAATCCATGTTAACAACGTGACAACATCAAGTAAAGTAAT
Organism: Iris pallida; assembly: GCA_029216955.1. Classification (NCBI taxonomy): domain Eukaryota; kingdom Viridiplantae; phylum Streptophyta; class Magnoliopsida; order Asparagales; family Iridaceae; genus Iris; species Iris pallida. The sequence goes on from JANAVB010044318.1 coordinate 29,490, forward strand.
CTAGAGCAAGAATATAAATTCTAACAAGTATGAAATGATCAGAGAATGTACTCGCCTGAGATCCAGAATATTTGTGAGAATATACTGTCCGAATCGAGGTATCTGACCCCTATTTAGAGCAACACAAGTCATGATGTATACAAAGGGATTATAAATGAAGTGTACAATGCATCTACATGATTCTAGGTTAATTCGGGCCAAAGTCAACTCTTGGTCAACTATAGTTAACTCTAAAGTCAAACTAGGTCAACTCTAGTCAAACTAGGTCAACTCTAATCAAACTAGGTCAACTTAAGTCTACTTGGTCAATACTAGGATGTAGGTTAATATCTAGGTCAACCTTGTCATTCTAGGTCTAAACCAAACTACACTATAATGCCTAGTCAACTAGCTATACCAAGCACAAGCCGCACTATAGTCTAATACTATTGTCTAAACTAGCACACAAACATTAAGTAATATACAGTATCACATTCACATTGCATTTACATTCACATTATATATATACCAATATATATAGGATATATACATATATAGGCACTAGTGTATATATACATATATATACACATAGAGAAAGAAAGTGGTAACATATGAAAATGTGTGTGTGAGTGTGGAAAAGGTGATACAAGTGAATAAGTGATAGTGAGTTCTCAGGTTGCATCAAACGTACTCAGTTTTTAGTACAAAACCAATCCTATTCTCAGGTTAAAATCAGTTGACAGTTCAAGTATCTTAATTATTAGGAACCTCAGAAAATGCTAATACATATATTCAAATGAACTTAGTTATCAATGCACTCTTAGGTATCGTACTATCATCATAGTCAATCATGTATACAGTCAAAGTATTAAAACCAAATGAAACCCAACTTAATCTCAGGTTTCAATTTCGAAAACACAAAGTGAAATCCTAAACCAACTCATCACATAAATCTCAGTATCAGTTCAGTTAACATATTAGAAAACTCAATCCTAAATGTAATCCCAGTTACTACCATATCATCACAGTTCAAGTTAACATTCAAAATCATATTTAAAATGTATAAAAATTAGTTCAAAAGATGCAATACTTTAAACCCAGTTATGTATCAGAAAATCCATATCATAAAACCCAAATCGACTTGAAACTAAACAAGACTCAATCACATTAAATCTCAGTATATTATATATTATACAGTATGTAACGTAGCATGTAATCATGTTTTAAACAATTTAAAATGATTTAAACATGTTAAAACCCATTTTGAATACAAAGTATCAGAAAATGCTAAACCCTACATGTAAACAACCCAAATCGAAATAAAAACCGAACAAAACCTAAATCAAAGTGTGTACAGATGCTAGGTACATGTGTTCGTGTGTCAGAGGGTGGTTTTGTGTCCAGAAACTCGGACACAAAGTGGCCAACAGCAAAACAAACTCAGTTTCAGAAAAAGGATGAAGGCTTTGCCGTGGGGAGATGTCGAGCCCAAGAGGACTCGACACAGACCACTAGAGGACACGTGTTCATGTCAGGTGATAGGTGGCTTACAGGGCTTCACAATTTACACCCTGCACAGTGTCCAAGATGTGTCAGGACGCGACACGAAACACGAATCAAACGCGTCTGTACCGCGCGCACAATGACTGTGTGAACCCGTGCACGTGCGATTGCGTGTCCGATACGACACCAATCGACACGAATCTTAAGGGGGGTTATCAGTGGTTGCCCCCACCTTTATGTCAAGTGGCATGAGTCCATGTCGCGTGTCGTGTCCTGAATCGCAATCGAGTAGCAGGGCACTGAGACACTACCTCGTGTACGGGTTCGTGTCCAATTTTGGACACAAAAACCGACACGAATCATGGTCAGTCCTTACAAAAATCAAAGTACCCATGAACATCTACAAAATTGTTCAAATACAATTTGAAAATAACAAAATAAAATTCCTTGTGGCATTCCATCGAACACTTATGCACACACGCTGATACGTGTCTGATATGAACACCAAATCAATACAAATTCTCACCAAGCTCACTCTACAGCTAGGGGACACCTAGATGGATGCATCTATGGAAAGGAATTGGGATTTAGAGGTGATTTGAAGGGATTACCTATTGAGAGTCAATCTCAATAAAAAAGCCCCAAATTGTGATGTCCCCTTCCTCAAGCAATGTCCAAATGAGTTCCCCTCCTTGCAAGCTAGCCTCCTTAAACCTCTATTCCAGAATTAGAACCAATTGCAAAAGATTGGGATCAATTTGGTGGAGGAATGGGGAGATTTGATGATTTAGGGAAGAACTATTAGGGTTTCTAAAGGGGATTTCTAATGGAGGCAAGTGAGTGTTAAGAGGCATTATATAGGGGTGTTGGGCTCTCCATATGGCTGCCATAGCATGGTTAGGGTTAGGATTTGCGCATAGAGAAAGGCTATGGGCTCTCTAGCAATCAATTCTAAGTCTCAACTTAAGGCCCAAGCTAATTCTAGGCTGTAGCTAATAAAATATCTAACTTACAAATATCTAGATATTCTCTAACTTAGTTATTAAGTCTCTAACATTCTAACTAAACCTCCATGAACATCACTAACATCTAGGTTAGGTCAAAACTAGGTTAGTCTCTAATAAAAAGATTAGCACCATAATAATCAATCAAAATTCAATTTTCATTTAAAGTCAAAAATGACCAAAATACCCTTAGACAAAAATGTAGAAATAAATCACCCTAATCACATGGTTAGGTTCCCATGGTCATGGTTAGTCTCTACGTCAAGCAGTATCTAGGATTTCACTAGCAAAACACCAAAATCATAAATCACCAATTAAATTAGTTTTAAAAGAATTAAAAACTACCAAAAATCATAACATGATTTAAATCTCATTATTAAAAGACTAAAATTACAAAAGTTCAAAATTATCCTCTTTTAGAAAAGTGGGTTTTACAAGTCTACCCTCCTTAGAAGAATTTTGTTCTCGAAATTAAGATGGTCATACTCTTTCTAGGTCAAACCTCCAATCAATCAAAGTCTCTAATCATACAATCCTATAATCATATGCGTCTGTCCAAAATCATGAGACTCAGAATCTTCGTCATACTAGTAAGCAAGGCTACGATAATCATAGAGTCCCCAACTAAGGTACATACATCTAGAATCATGGTATTTAAAATTTTTGCATTGCCACATGCTTGGCCACGAAAATCTTAAATTCCTACACCCGAGAAATACGTCCAAAATCAGACTATATGTACTCACTCTGCTAGCTAATATGGCTGTAGAAAATTCTAAATTCCATAACTGAGGTGACCTAGCCCATACGACTTATATTGGAAAAATTAAAATCAAATCAACACAGAATAGTAAGAATCAAATTTATCGACGAACAATAAGGTAGACAAATCTGTCGAAATTGAATTTCAAGATAGTTATTATAAGGCAAAACTAGGAATAAAATCGAGAGGAACAGAACCTGCAAGTATCCCTCCTACTGCCTGTGCATCCTCAACTGTCATGGCAAAAGCTCGCCCATGCTGGCCTCCTCCTCTGGCCTGCTGCTAATGCTGGACAATTCTCTACGGCTGAGTCTGCAATGGTGGTCCGCTTTGCTGCCCTGTTGGAGCCTATCTCCTGCTGCTACCTGAGTCAATGGTGTGTGCTTCTTGGGACACTCCCTACACTGATGTTCCGTTAAACCACAAAGTAAACACCTGCCTAGTCTCTTTCTGCAGTTATTCCAATCATGACCCGGCTTATTGCGGAAAGTATAACTAATGGGCTGCTGCCTGGGTGCCTGTTGGTAAAGTGTATGTCCTTGGCCCTGAAACTGTTGTTGAACTGGCCTCTGCTGCTGCTGCTGCTGAATCTGTATGTGAGGCCTCTTGGCCTGGCCTCCGCTGCTGCTGGCTCCATGAGCGTCTCGTCCCCTCTTGAGCTTCAGCTCAAGATCATCCTTTGCTGCTAGGGCACCCACCAGAATCTCCTTAAAAGTGGCACTCCGGTCACTCTTGGTCAAGGACTTGACCTCCTTGTCTAACCCCTTTTGGAATCTCCAGGCCTTCGCTGTCTCACTGAGTCCCTCAACAAATCTGCCCAAACGACAGAACTCACAAGCGTACTCCTCGACAGTTTGACTGCCCTGAAATAAGCTCTAAAACTGTGACTCCAGGGCACCAAGAGCTGTGTCAGAGAAAAACTTCTTGTTGAATAGCTTCTTGAAGGCTGCCCAAGTCTGTCCCTCTGTACCGACCCTCGGGTCCGTCTGGTACCATGTGTGGGCCAGGTCCTGCATCTGACTACCTGCCGCCTTAACCTGCAATCGAGATAGAATCTCCGCCAGCAGGAAGATCTCCTCGATGTGCTCTATCCATTCATCCGCATATAGAATCCCCTCTGTGTTGCGAAAGTCCCACGGACGCATCTTCTGGAAGTCCTGAATCCCTGGTGTCCTCGGCTGATACTGCTGGATCTGGGCTACCTGGGCCTATGCAATGACTCTCTCCACCGTCGTCAGGGCAAGCTGATGGGCATTCTCTATGCCCTGCTAAAAATGAGCGGACTGCTGCCGCTGGGCCTCCACCATCCTCTGAAAGAAGGCGAACAGCTGTGCTGCGTTAACCGATCCCAAAGACGGCTGCTGCTGCTGAAACATCTTCGAAATAATCCCCAGAATAATCGGGGAAGGCCTCGGAACAGGCGGAGGTACACCCCCAAATGCGACAGAAACTCTAACATGAGAAGGTACCACAGGAGCTGCCTAACCAGGCTGAGCCGAACAAGAGGTGGCAGACCTCTCAGTAGTATCCCTCTGGCCGTAACGATGGGATCTTGTCTGCACCATCCTGGAGACAGATCAAAAAAGAAGGCAATTACTGAGAATGAATCGATAACGTCATAGGAGGATAGTTTATTTCAAAGGAAGACAATAAAGTAGCAAGAATTTTGGATAACAGAATCAGATAAGAGTTTTCCTAGGTGTGATTGAGTACCTTCAAAACTATATCCTATATCCTACTGCAGGCTGTAGTGATACTCTATTTCGAATACCACTACATAACTTGACCTACATGGGCCACCACTAAAAAGGTGTCATGACCCGTAACCAGTATAGGGACACGAGAAGTGGGTACGTCCAGCCTACGCCGCAGTATCGGCGGTAGAATGCTGTCCTAGGTCACGTACGTCTAACAATTATAAGGTACCTGTACAGTATATACACTCCAAATGGAGGACAATATAGAAATGTACCGCTCAATCACAACTAAGGTAGAAGTACGGTAAGATAGATAGATATAATAAGAAAATCATCAAATGAAATACAAACAAGAGAAGAAATCTAAGTGTCCAAATGAGACAAGACATCAAAATAAGATAGAAATCAACAAACATTCAGAATAACAACAAGATCCTAAATATATACATCAACGTATCCAAATGAGACAAGACATCAAAATAAGATAGAAATCTAAGCTAACTAGCCTAAACTATAGGGGTGACATCCTCTACTGCTGATGGATCCTGCTGAAGGTCCAAGTCGCAGGTGTCATCTATGGCAGCTCCATAATAGGTAGGGCAAAGGTCCTCGTCATCCTCTGTAATATTTTCAACATGTCCAGTCAGGACAGGAACGAGAACAAAATCTCAACAATTCATATCAAGACAGGAATATAAAACATGCAATAGAGTAAAATACATAAAACGCTGAAAGAAAGTACATGTAGTAAAAGAGAGAGAACTGTAATATAAATAACTACTATAAGTAGAGAACTATCAGTGACTAGTGATGTAGAGTACAAGATAGACATGTGAATGCCTTGAATTTGCATATGATTACACTAAAAAGTTTGTACAATGATTACACTACTTTGGAATTGTTCACATGACTGCTTCTACTCCTCCGTATCCCAATCAATGCACAAGGATCCAGACAAGTTATGTTATTGTACAATATTTTACATGAGGGCCCATAAATGGGTACACATGAAGTTATACATGAGGGCTATGTGAACATGAGAGTACATGAATCACAAGAGTATACATGAATAGTAAAAGCACAGGAGTACATGATGAAAGTAAAATGCACATGACATGATGTACCCAATGCTCAAGGGGGGAAAATATCTCAATGTAAGGATCCATATAGTACCAATTTGCGTAAACAACGTGATAGCATCAAGTAAAATAATCTAGAGCAAGAATATAAATTTTAACAAGTATGAAATGATCAGAGAATATACTCGCCTGAGATCCGGAATGTCTGTGAGAATATACTGTTCGAATCGAGCTATCTGACTCCTATTTAGAGCAACACAAGTCATGATGTATACAAAGGTGTTATAAATGAAGTGTACAATGCATCTACATGATTTTAGGTCAATCCGGGCCAAAGTCAACTCTTGTTCAACTCTGTTAACTCTAAAGTCAAACTAGGTCAACTATAGTCAAACTAGGTCAACTTTGGTCTAGTTGGTCAATACTAAGCTATGGGTCAATATCTAGGTCAACCTTGTCATTCTAGGTCTAAACCAAACTATACTATAAAGCCTTGTCAACTAGCTATACCAAGCACAAGCCACACTATCGTCTAATACTATAGTCTAAACTAGCACACAAACATTAAGTAATATACAGTATCACATTCACATTACATTTATATTCACATTGTATATATGCCAATATATAAAGGATATATATCCATATATATAGGCACTAGTGTATATACATATATATACACATAGAGAGATAAAGTGGTAACATATGAAAATGTGTGTGTGAGTGTGGAAAGGGTGATACAAGTGAATAAGTGATAGTGAGTTCTCAGGTTGCATCAAACGTACTCTGTTTTCAGTACAAAACCAATCCTATTCTCAGGTTAAAATTAGTTGACAGTTCAAGTATCTTAATTATTAGGAATCTTAGAACATGCTAATACATATATTCAAATGAACTTAGTTATTAATGCACACTTAGGTATCATACTATCATCACAGTCAATCATGTATACAATAAAAGTATCAAAACCAAATGAAACCCAACTTAATCTCAGGTTTTAATTTTGAAAACACAAAGTGAAATCTAAAACCAACTCATCACATAAATCTCAGTATCAGTTCAGTTAACATATTAGAAAACTCAATCCTAGATGTAATCCCAGTTATTACCATATCATCACAGTTCAAGTTAACATTCAAAATCATATTTAAAATGTATAAAAATTAGTTCAAAACATGCAATACCTTAAACCCAGTTATGTATCAAAAAATCCATATCATAAAACCCAAATCGACTTGAAACTAAACAAGACTCAATCACATTAAATCCTAGTATACTATACGTCATATAGTATGTAACTTAGCATGTAATCATATATTTAAACAATTTAAAATGATTTAAACATGTTAAAACCTATTTTAAATACTGAGTATCAGAAAACGCCAAACCCGACATGTAAACAACCCAAATCGAAATGAAAATCAAACAAAACCTAAATCAAAGTGTGTACAGATTCTAGGTACATGTGTTCGTGTGTCAGAGGGTGGTTTCGTGTCTAGAAACCCGGACACGAAGTGTCCAAAAGTGAAACGAACTCAGTTTCATAAAAAGGATGAAGACTGTATCGTGGGGAGATATCGAGCCCAAGAGGACTCGACACAGACCGCTAGAGGACACGTGTTCATGTCAAGTGATAGGTGGCATATAGGACTTCATAATTTACACCCTGTACAGTGTCCAAGATGTGTCAGCAAGCGACACGAAATGCGTATCAGATGCGTCTGTACCACGCGTACAGTGACTGTGCAAACCCGTGCATGTGCGATTGCGTGTCCGATACGACACCAATCGACACGAAACTTGAGGGGAGGCTTGTCAGTGGTTGCCCCCACCTCTGTGTCAAGTGGAATGATTCTACGTCGCGTGTCATGTTCGAAATCGCAATAGAGTAGCAGGGCACTGAGATACTGCCTCGTGCACGTGTTCATGTCCAATTTTGGACACGACAATTGATACGATTCATGCTCAGTCCTCATGAAAATCAAAGTACACATGAACATCTACAAAATTATTCAAATACAATTTGAAAATAACAAAATAAAATCCAATGTGGCATTCCATCGAACACTTATGCACACACACTGATACGTGTCCGATACGGACACCAAATTAATACAAATTCTCACCAAAGTCACTCTAAAGCTAGGGGACACCTAGATGGATGCATCTATAGAAAGAAATCACGATTTAGAGGTGATTTGAAGGGATTACCTATTGAGAGTCAATCTCAATAAAAAAAGTCCCAAATTGTGAAGTCCCCTTCCTCAAGCAATGTCCAAATGTGCTCCCCTCCTTGCAAGCTAGCCTCCTTCAACCTTTATTCCAGATTTAGAACCAATTGCAAAAGATAGTGATCAATTTGGTGGAGGAATGGTGAGATTTGATGATTTGGGAAGAACTATTAAGGTTTCTAAAGGAGGCAAGTGAGTGTTAAGAGGCATTATATAGGGGTGTTGGGGTCTCCATATGGCTGCCATAGCATGGTTAGGGTTAGGGTTTAGGCATGGAGAAAGGCTATGGGCTCTCGAGCAATCAATTCTAAGTCCCAACTTAAGGCCCAAGCTAATTCTAGGCTAAAGCTAATAAAATATCTAACTTACAAATATCTAGATATTCTCTAACTTAGTTATTAAGTCTCTAACATTCTAACTAAACCTCCATGAACATCACTAACATGTAGGTTAGGTCAAAACTAGGTTAGTCTCTAATAAAAAGATTAGCACCATAATAATCATTCAAAATTCATTTTTCATTTAAAGTCAAAAATAACCAAAATATCCTTAGGCAAAATATAGAAATAAATCACCCTAATCACATAGTTGGGTTCCCAAGGTCATGGTTAGTCTCTAGGTCAAGTAGTATCTAGGGCTTCACTAGCAAAACACCAAAATCATAAATCACCAATTAAAATAGTCTTAAAAGAATTAAAAAAAAAAAATCATAACATGATTTAAATCTCATTATTAAAAGACTAAAATTACAAAAGTTTAAAATTACCCTCATTTAGAAAAGTGGGTGTTACACATATGAGAGAGGATAAGTAAAAGTAACTAATTGGCATAAAACAATAATTAAATCTGGGCTAGTATTAGGTTTAAAAAGGGTGTACAATCACTCTCTAACTGTAACAGATCATCAAATCATGTTAAGAAATTTATTACAGTCGAAGAAAACCTCAAAAATGTTTAAGTACAGAAAATAGCCAAAAAGATCAAAACTATGATTGAAATTATCAAACGCATATGAAATCCAATTAAAGTAAAACAAGAAGATTCTTGAAGCCAAGATAAAGATCTACAACTTTCATGTTTTGAGTTTTTCAAGATTAACAACTGAATAGCTTAAATGGGCAAAACAGACAAAACAGTCATTCGTGTTAGGGCCAGCCAACACGGGCCAAGGTGGCCCCATGGCTAAGAAGGGTGCCAAGGTCAGAATGGTGTGTCTTGGATAGCATACGCCTAAGGTCAACATGGTCCAAGGAGAGCATGCGCCTAAGGTGACATACACAGGGAATGGCATGCGCCCAATCCGGGAGCATACACCCAAAATTATGTGCCTAGGGCTATACACCTATGGCTAGTCGTATCATGGAGAGTCAAGTGTTTAGGGAAGGCATGCGCCAAGAGCTATGCGCCTACGTGCATGCGCCTACAACGGATCACTATAAAGAAATTCTAAACATGGCATAGATTGTAATGTACAATAAATCCAAAAAAGCATGGAAACACATATCATATCACATAAGAAATATTCGAAAAGAAGGACATATTCTGAAATATGAGAGGGGATAAGTAAAAGTAACTAATTGGCATAAAATAATAATTGAATCTGGGCTAGTATTATGTGTAAAAAGGGTGTAAAATCATTCTCTAACTGAACCAGATCATCAAATCATGTTAAAAAAATTATTACAGTCGAAGAAAACCTCAAAAATGTTAAGTACAGAAAACTGCCAAAAAGATCAAAACTATGATTGAAATTATCAAACGCATATGAACTCCAATTAAAGTGAAAGAAGAAGATTCTTGAAGCCAAGACAAAGATCTACAACTTTTATGGTTTGAGTTTTTCAAGATTAACAGCTGAATAGCTCAAATGGGCAAAACAGTAAAAACAATTATTTGTGCTAGGGTCAGCCAACATGGGCCAATGTGGCACCATGGCTAAGAAGGGTGCCAAGGTCAGAATGGCGTGTCTTGGATAGCATGTGCCTAAGGTCAACATGGTCCAAGGAGGGCATGCGCCTAGGGTGACATACACATAGAATGACATGCTCCCAAGTAGGGAGCATGTGCCCAAAACTATGTGCTAGGGCTATGCAGCTACGGCTATACGCTTAGTGCTAGTCGCATCATGGAGAGTCAAGTATTTAGGGAAGGCATGCGCCTACATGCATGCGTCTACATACACTACAACAAAAAACCCTTTTAATGACGCTCGATAAGACGTATTGATGACGGCTGATAAAGAAGCGTCATCAAAGTTCGAAATACCTTTTTTCTATGACGGTTTGGGCTAATTCTGGGTTTTTTATAACGTTTATAAAACAAAGCGTTATTAATATTTTAGAGCGGTGGCAAACTTGTAATATTTTACAAACTCATTCATATTATAAGAATTCGAAATAACTTCTTCTCCTTCTATTTTCTCTCTCCTCTTCCTCTTCCTCTTCCTCCGCTCCCATGTTCAAAATTAGGGTTTGGTCCAGCACGTCCGATCCCCTCCGCTATGGACTCCGGCGATGGATCTCTCGATCGTGGACCTCTCCGCGTACCTCTCGTCCTCAGCGGCGGCGTAGGAGGATCTCGCCGCGCTGTGCTCGACGGTGAGCGGGTCGCTGAGGGAGACGGGCGCGCTGCTGGTGAAGGACCCGAGGTGCTCGGTGGAGGACAACGACCGGTTTCTCGACATGATGGAGAGGTACTTCGAGAGGTCGGAGGAGTTCAAGCGCCAGCAGGAGCGGTCCAACCTCCATTACCAGGTCCTCCTATTTCTTTTTGTTTTCCCCAAATTTCTGTACTAATTTGATGCCTAGGGTTAAATTCAAGACTCATAGTTGAATTTTGCAAGCGATTGTAATCGTTTATGACAACGACAACAACACGGCCTTAATATCGAACCGGCGTGAGCAATGTCATGTCGGACACGTGTCAGACGCTCTCCGGGCAGTCCAAAGTATGTGCCTTGTCCATGGCTCATCGGGATCATCAAGCCCTGCAGGATGACCTTGCTTCTGGGCCCTCCAGGCTGCGGCAAGACCACCCTGCTCTTGGCTCTGGCCGGGAAGCTCGACCAGACGCTCAAGGTTGAAGGGAGGGTGACCTACAATGGCCATGACATGAACGAGTTTGTCCCCCAGAGGACCTCTGCTTATATCGGTCAGCACGACCTCCATGTTGGAGAGATGACCGTGAGGGAAACCTTGGCCTTCTCGGTACGGTGCCAAGGAGTTGGAACACGTTACGGTACGCGGACACATCCGATGGTTATCAGTACTAGTTCTACTGAGCTTTGTAAATTTTTGTTACTTATGTTTTTCCTTTCTGCAGACATGTTGACTGAACTCTCCAGGAGGGAGAAAGAGGCAAATATCAAGCCAGATCCCGATATCGATATGTACATGAAGGTGAGCATCTAAACAGAATTTGTATAGTCCTTGATGATTAAATGATGCTTCAATTTGTTGTCAATATTATGAGTAAATTGATACGGTTAATAAAAAAGAAAGAAATAGAAGTACTGAAGTCAATGAAGCCAAAGAGTAGATGGATTTAAATTAATTAGGATTGAAAGCAAAGGTTGAACTGAACTAGTGAATCAAATCACCTTAAAGAAGATCATATCTAGCCAAATCAACCTGATGAAGAAATTCTAACAAACAATTCTTACACTTAACAAACAAGTTTCCTTCAACAATTTCTAACTTATTGGGGGCTACTAGCTTTAGGAACAATTCATGGTGTTGGATTTTGATGATTATACTTAATATTCATTTCATTTTACCTCTACAGGCTATATCTGTGGAAGGACAGGCAAATTGTATTTCCATTATATTTAATATTCATTTTATTTCATTATACTTAATATTCATTTCATTATACTAGATATTGTCTATGTTGTAAGCAAATTGTATTTGTGTGCCAATATGAAGAGTTCAGACAAACTCTTGCTCTAGTAATCTTTTATGGAGAGGCTTTCTGAAGCTCTGTCATAGGCTTTTGACTCTTAAGATACTAGCTTATAGATAAGTAATCAAGAAAGAAAGCGCCTCTGAGATCATGAACTTGCAGATTAAATTTTACGGGTTCATGAATCAGTAAGTTCATCAAGGTAAAATCTTTTGTAACCAATGAGGGTAAATAGAGAATCATTGAGCAAACATTGTTGAGTTTCAAATGCTTCCTAAACCTAAGAGTTCCTTTCACAAGGTTATAGCCTAAGATGAAACTGGAAGTAGTAGTCAATAGACAACAGAAGATGGCTAATTTTCTAACATCACTTGAAATATAAGAATATGAGTGTACCTGTTGCTAATTTTCTATGGAGATGAGTATAGTCTGCAAAGGCAAACCTTATTTCACAAGTACAAATTTTCAAGTCAATCTAGTAAGAATAGGATACATTTCAGATAACCTATCTTTGATGTTTACCCATATATTAGATTATTGTATCGGATATTCACATTCTAATACTTCAAGGATACTTTTCAGATACACTTCACATATTCGATACTCATCTTTACCTATCTTAAGTTTACCCATATATTGGATTGTATCGAATAATTCACATTCTAATACTTCAAGGATACTATTCGAATACAATTATATTTCTATTATATGTTCTTCATTTTACCTCTTCATTTTACCTCTACAGGCTATATCTAGTCAAATGCAATTATATTTCCATTATATTTTCATATTTTTATTTAATCTGCTTAACTTCATTACCTATCACGAATGGTGGAAAAACTTTTTTGTGTTTGAAGCCCATAAAATTGGAATTTGAGAAGGTCTATTTTCCATACCTACTAATTAGCAAGAAAAGATATGCTGGATTGTACTGGACAAATCCAGATAAATTTGACAAAATGGATACCAAAGGTAATTGATACTTATAACCGTTGCAGTGTATCTTGTGGTCAAGCTGTCTAATTTTATGTTTTGATGTGCAGGCATTGAGACGGTCAGAAGAGACAACTGTTTACTAGTAAAAAATCTGGTTACTGAATGCCTTCACAAGATATTAATCGACTGAGATGTTCCTGCTGCAGTTCAGTATGTGAAAAGTACCATTTCTGATCTTCTGAAGAACTGGATGGACTTGTCCCTTTTGAGAATCAAATCAGCAAGGTCAGATAACTATGCATTATAGGGCTTATAGTAAAGCCACCACCTTGAATTAACTTTCAAATGTTTCACTTTTGCAGCCACTTCTTAGAATATTTGAGCCTATTCTGAAGAATGCAAGTAGAGAGCTTCTTCATGGAAGTCATACCAGATCAATATCTATTTTTACTCCTTCAAATAGTGGGATAATGAAATACTGCTCGTTCCTGGACGCAGAAGTATGCATACAATTTGGTTGTCTTCACTTTTTCTCAGGATTTCACTGGTGTTCCGGCTGTCGTTGATTTTTCATGATTATTGGTTATGTGGCCAAGTTTTGATGTAGACAATTTTGGTAGATGTAAATATATATATATATGTATTTGGATATTCTATTTTGAGAATGTAATGAAGATGTTGATATGTACTCTATTTTGAGAAATGTAATAAAGATGGTGATATATAATGTTAATTTGATTTTTAGGCCTGACAATTATATGGACTGATTTGGATATGCTAATTTGAATTGTATAAAGTGTTATAAATGTGCTGTATTGAGCCTATATATATTATCTATTCATAACATTTTACAAATGTCCCGAATTGTCCACTATATATTAACTATTCATAACGCTTTTATAGAAACTATTCATGACGGTTATTTTATTACGCTTTTAAAAAACATTTATAACACCCGTTTTCATGACGGTTGCTGTGGAAAAAAAAGCGTCATAGTTCGTCATTAATGACGCTTTTTAGCCGTCATTAAAAGGGTTTTTTGTTGTAGTGATACATGCGCCTACAGGATGGAGACCAGGGTTTACTTGGAAAGAAGTCAGGAAACTATCTTTCCAGGTAAGTGGACGCATAATCAGGGCTATGCGCCCAAGCAAAGGGGGAACAGGGTGTACTGGGCACATATAAAGGCCATACGTCCAGGGCTCTATGCAAAGGGTCATGCGCCTAAGCACTGGAAGCTGGGGGGCCTAGGGCACATAAAAATGGCTATTAGCCCAAAGGAAGACTGCTGTGGGCGCATGGAAATGCTATGCGCCTAGCAATGTTCTTCTTCCCTAATCCGAGAACTTGTGTTCATGGAACCCATGATCTTCCCAAGTTCATAGATCACTCAAAACAAATCGAAATCCGGGTTTTCAAGGTCCATTTTGAGTAAAAATCAAATTCTCTACAACTTAGAACAATCAAAACTTGGAAATAATAAAGTTTAATAGATCAAAACCCAAGAAAACCAAGAATTGAGTAAACTTAGATCTATAAGAAATTATCCACCAAAATCAAAACCGCTAAGTAGTAAAGAAGCTTATAATCATGTAAGAAGGAGTTTAGAACAAACAAAATTACATCTGTCCAACATTTGACAAGATGTACTTGCCTTAGGTTGGAGGGAAAAAATGAAAAGGAAGAAGATGTAGAGAATAAAATAATGGAGGAGAGAGAGAAGTTTGGGTTTTATACAAAACTATCTCATCTCAAACCAACCCAAACCAAGTTATGCCAAGTTGAACCAAACCAAATTAAACCAAGTCAAAATTAAACCAAAGCAAGGCTAAGAAGACAAGTCAAAATACGGGTCACTTGATAAGGGCCAGAATTCCGTATGCGTACACTGAAAACATGTATAACAGAAAACGGGTTTGACAGGCATGCCGTTGGCATATAATGGTCACTGGCAATATGTCGGTCAAGGAGAAATCTATAAGTTGGAAATTTTTTAAAGAGTTCCGAAAATCAAGAAAATATAAAACACAGTACAAAAATACGTATCCGTATATAAATACCGATACAGTGAGACGAGTCTCACAACTCTCCCATCCTTAGGAAAATTTTGTCCTCGAAATTTCCTAAAGCTAGTCGAGCATGATAACCAAAGTAAAAGCTCAATAAAATACAACTATCTCTGTAAAACGAAGCATGACATATAAGTAATTGAAGGCAACAGTAATATAAATAAATGCGTAAGCAGTAACACAACCACAATCAAGAAGGACTGGAGGCATATGCATAGATATGTCTCCTGAGTTAGTAAAGTAGGGACCAATGTCCTCGTTGGCCTACGCTGACTCCAAAAATGGATAAAGGTCAAGTCTCAAAGTAAGTCAGTACCAATGACTTAGTCTAAGACATGACTCTACCCCGGACGTATCGTCGTAGTTGAGATACCTGATATTTATCACATGTCTCAACTATGAGGACAGAAGAGTTGGACGAGAAACTCGCCTTCACTTACCGAATAACTCAAACCAATAATTGTACTCTACATATAGATAGAATACAAAGTCACCGACCAGAACCCAAGATATACTGCCACTACCTGTATAACTCCACCTTCCTGTTTTGGGAAAATAAATTTGATTTTTAAAAAACATTTTTAATATTAATAATAGTTGATGATTAAGTTTCAAATAATAAGTTTTTGATTTTAAATAATAAATATGGTGATTGATATTTTTGGAGGAAAATTAGTTGGGCAGAATTTATTTTTTTAAATTTTGAAAGTATGTTATAACAAACTTGGGACCCACACTCATTCTCCTTTCTAACTGTTTTTCTGAATTTTATGAAATAATAAAAAAAAAGGGTGATTTTGAAAATTTACTTAACAGGAAGGACTGGTAGAGAAATAGATTAGGGCAGGGGGCTTAGTGAAAACTTGTGTTTTTCTTTCATTTTAAACTGAGTGAAGAGAGAGAAATCCATTCTCTTCAAACTTCTAAACTCAGTTCAATCTTTTCCTAAATTTTTTCCATTCGATCTGAACCCTAACCCTAATTTCCCGACGGCGCTTCACCGACGATGGCGACGACAAGGATTTCCTCCTGCGACTAAGTCGGCGACAGCGCTCCCTCCGATGGCGATTTCTTGACCGGCAACGAGCTCCATCTTCACCACCGCGGGCGGCAATTCTTTCCGACATTCTCTTCGACGAGCACGTCACTTCGAATTTTCGGCGAGGGCATGAGCTTGTCTTCTCCATCGGATTTAAGAGCACGATTTCTATTTGGTACGTAAACCGATCTCTTTCGATTTGGGTTCTAGATTGCAAGATTTGCTCATAATCTTCACTAATGAGTTCTTGTCCTTTCTCTCCTTGTCCGTTCCTGAAGATTGGGTTCTGTGGAGTCGATTGACCGTTTGAAGTTCATTGTTCATTTGAATGCTCGAATCTCTGGTGAGTAATTAATCAAATCTCAATTCAGTTCAATTCGTAGAAGTGAATTCCTTATTTGATTGAATTATATGCATTTTTTCTGTGTAGAATTTTTGTCTGGGAACGATCGAGAGGATCGGTTGATGATTTGGAGAGAACTCAGATTTTTGACAATTGCTAGCAACTTTGGGGTAGTTGATTTCACCTGGATTCGAGAGGCTGTATCCGACACTTGGATCGAGTTTACGTTGTGACTGGAATTTTCTATTAAGGTATTTATGTCATCTCTCTTTGATTATTGCTCATCATATGCAATTCTTTTGAGTTCGGGTGTTGGCCAGGATCGATCGATTTTGGTAGTATGACTTATGTGACCGGAGTCCTGTTCATGTGGGTGTTATTTGTGTCCAGTTTGTATGCGTGTCGTAGCTGTGCGTCTAACCTGGTGTGTGGGATCGATTAGAGTCTGCAATTGATGTGGTATTGGGCTTTGACGTCTTCCTGGGACCTGCGTTCTTCTCTGTTCAAATGAACAGCGTTGACAGGCATATAGCCGTTGGAGAATATTGAAGCCAACATTTGAATTTACAAAAAATGTGTATACCTTTATTATTTTGTATAATTTTTTCTCGACTGGTTTAGTTTCTGATTTTATTCATTGGTTGAGATTATGAATGGGTTTCCCTAATATTCAATTTGAGATGTGTATTCACCATTTTGAGTCTGGTTGTTCTCCTACTTCCACTTGATCACCCTGAGCAAGGCAAGTATACTCCTCGGACTTGTTTATTTTCTCATGTCTTGTATATTCATCATTGCATCTTCTGGTTGACACGATATATCATGAGATTGTCTTTTATCATGTTTTTTTGAGTTTATTATGTCGGGGAGGGGAAATACTACAGATGTGTGATCAAACCCGAGTTACTATTCATGTGAATAGCTTAGGCCCCGCATCGTGCACGCGGGACCAAAGTCGTACCATTTTATGTTCATTGAATCTACCCAAGCTGATCACACACTCTGGATGTATTTCAATCTTGCACATTTTAGGATTCAAGCTATATTTCATGTTCAGGTTGTATTTTATGTTCAGATTGTATTTCATGTTCCGGACTCATATCATGTTCCCTGTATTTACTTTTAGTACTCATGATTCAGTTTCATGTCTTGTTCTCATTTCTCATACTTTTATATATTTCCTGTTTCTTGTTTATACCATGATGTTCATGTTCATTTCCTTGGATATACTTAGCTCCGCTCTTAACTAGGATATGATGCAGGTATACTTGCAGGTTATTATTCTATTTTATGGGCCAGAGCCCGGGATATTAGCTGAGCAGGATGAGACTTAGCTTGAGGCTTCAGGTTTAGGCTGTTTAGCTTTACTCCTAGATACTGTTCTTAGAATTTATAGTGTATTTTCATTCTTATTGTCTCTAGTACTTTTATGATATATTGATTGGTGGATTACGGTGATCATTCAGGGAACGATTATAGATGCTGTGATTGTATACATTAAGTTTTAGCTGGTTAGATTTCCCTAGCTTGGTACAGCTTACTTTGTCGTGTCTATCGACGAAGGCTGGGCGTGTCCGACTCGTGTCCGATTATTCGAGAGCTGGTCGTGACTTGTTTTTAGTGGTGGCCCATACAGGTCTATCCTAATGGTACCTAGGTCTTAGCGTACTATTGGGGGACTTGATTACACTAGGGAAACTTGATCACAGCATAGGAAAATCGGGAAATAATGGTATATCAGGTATATTGATATCAATAAAAACTTGTTGTATTTAGGTCTAGGTTATTTTAATAGTTTTCTATTTTTCAGATAGTTCAAAAGCATGCGACACCGGAACAGTCGATCCACCTACACTTGAGGGTTTCGAGCTCCCATTACCTTCTATTACTCTACTATCCCCATGGGTAGTACGCAGTTAACGGAGACGTTTCTAGAGTTCCTTGACACCAACAGGCCGTCCTTTTCCAATCCAAACTTGCAAATGCATTTCCTGAGTTAGAGAGGACTTCTGACTTTCAGACTCTCAGACCTTGGATTTCTTCGACACCGAGCGCATATCTTGCACCGAGAAGCAGATCGAGAAACTGGAGCCGCCATTGAAGATCATACAAGTCCTTGAGGAACCGACTCCTCTGAAGATTGGAGCCACCAGCCAGGAGATCCAGAATGTAGCACAGACAATAGGACACAACGGAAAACTTAAGCTCGGAAAACTTAAGCTCGGAAGGAACATGAAGACTTATGATGAAGATAGCAACTATTGTGGATCCGTAAAGCGTCGCCACCCTCAGACAACGCTTCTTCAGCCTAGCAGGAGATTCAGATTCAACCGGCTATCATTTGTATTTTTCTGCCGCAGCTTAGGACACCACTACGAAGAGTGCCACAAAAGACGAAGGCTATGCTTGTACTGCTGATCGCCTGCCCACCAAGTCAAGGACTGTGGGAGACCGCTGATCACACTACCCCAGGACGATCACGAAAAGCACCAGGACTACAGCAAAGGAACCCGCCTCTCCAGATTCAGCAATCACATGGAGCACTACCGCATGGACCAGCCTATGTCAGGACCGCTGAAGAAATTGAAGTGATTCCGTTCCGGAGGAATACTGAAGACGGACTGAAGGCAGGAGGCTTATTTTGTATGGTTGGAGAAAACCATGTATCTTGATTTGCAATCCAGTATTTCCTTAAATTTCTCTTAGCATTTAGGTTATTTCTTGCAACTCCTCGTTTTCTATTTTTGAAACCTGGGATGATATTTGAAATTTATTTCAAGATATTGATTTCTATTCGGTAAACTTGTTTCAGACCACAATTCGATATTTGGTTGAAATCCACTACTCGATATTGTCTGTCTATTTCCTTTCATGATTTCAATTTTCTATTCGAGAGTTGTTGTTCACTACTCGTTTCGACCTTGTCTCCTATCCAAGAATTCGGTTGTTTCAGGGATACTTGTTCCTACTCGTTATTGATATTCTGCTCGCTACTCAAAGTTGTACTATCTAAGATTTATTCCTACTCGAAATATCATTCTGAAACCGTATATTAACCTTCGCTTCTATTGACGTTTGTTTGAGATTCTACTTCCTATTTTGTTTTATTGTGGGAATCGTTCTCCATTTACGACCTTGTTTACTGTTAAGATTCGCTTGTTTCATATTTACGATCCAATACCTTGTTTCCTACTGAAACCTGTTTTCTAGTTACTATTCAAAATCTTGTTTCCTCGTTGAGATTTTCTATTCAAGATTTTGTTCCTTATTCGCGACTTTGTTGATACTTGATTTTCTATTTTTACTATGTACCCTATTAGAGATTTCGTTTTCTATTCGAGTTTTTGCTTAAGATTTCGTTGTTATTCGAGATTTTATTGAAACTTGATTTTATTTCTTATTTTGAAACTTGTTTCCTATCTGATACTTGCCTCAGTTCATCCTTCGAGACTCTGTTATTCCTTTGGCATAACGTCCCATATATGAAATCTTGTTACCATTCCAGGTTTCATTTGAGATTTCGGTTACCATTTGAAACTTTATTCACTGTTGAGGTTTGAAAATTTCTTTGTTGCCTTTTTGTACTCACTATTCTTTGATTGGATCCGTTGCTGCTTCTTAGTACCTAATAAATCCTTGTATTCTAACAGGCAGATGATACCATTTTTGTGACTTGGACTATGAAAACCCATTTTGAATTCCTTGAATCCTTTGGAAATTCCATGGATAAGGTTGAGAGACTATTTGACGATCTACTAGGGTGTGGCAGTTGCGCGCTGCAGTCATTATCTGGACTACGGACACTGAGAGTTCACTGCAGCCAGCAGCGCACTGGCGAGGCAGGAAATCTAAGTTGAAGTGATTTCAGACATTCATAGGTTTTCAAGTATTCTCGAGACTTTGTCAAAAATCTTCAAGATCTTTTGAGTTGATTCGTTAATAATTATTTCAAAATCGATAAAGTTGATATGTTATTCGGTAACATATCATTATTTAAGTCATGGAACCAAAAGTTCACTGCAGCCAGACATATACTGGCGGGGCAGGAATTCTAAGTAAATTGACTTCAAATATCTATATGTTCTTGGATATCATGGAGACTATATTCAACTTTCATATGATTATTGGATTTCAAGAATCACAAATCCTTGCACATTTATCCTAATTTGATACTGTATCTCCTGAGAATTTCATACGTTTCCTCAATCAATCCTTGCTAAATTTCCTTCTAGCATTTTATCGTTAGATCATTGAATTCCTCAAAATTATACATTGCCAAATTTTGATTCTATACTTCGCTTGTGTCTTCTCTGAACTTCAATCTTAAATCATGTCTATTTGACCATGATTTTCCTATCTTGTCCTAGTCTAATTGTGTTAAACTATCAATTTTGATCGTACTTAATATTCGTGCCTTCCTGATTTTACTCCTCTAAGTCGTAATTAAAATTCATCCCACTTCGTGCCTATTTGATCCTCAATCATTGTTAAAGCGTGTTATCTCAACTTCTTGTATGTACTTGGTCTCAAGACTCAGAGCGTCATAGAGTTGCACAGGATCGGCAGGAGCACTGGGCGGACAGCAGTAGATGGCCACTGGAGTTCGTAGTTGGAGGCAGAGATTCCTGAAGATCTCACCGATCAGAGGCATCATTCATTTTGGCAGAGGCAGGAAACTCAGCCCCAGATACATCGAGCCCTTCGACGTGACGGCACGGATTGGCGAGGTAGCCTATCGACTAGCGCTTCTTGTTAGCTTGGAGGGAGTGCACGATATTTTCCACGTGTCCCGGCTTCGACGCTACATTCTAGATCCGAGCCATGTAGTGGACTATTCAGAGCTAGAGGTGGGTCCGAGCTTGACCTACGAGGAGCAGCCAGTAAAGATCCTTGATCGGAGGGAGAAGCGCCTGCGAAACCAGACTATTCTACTTGTCTGCGTCATGTGGAAACACCACTCTCCGGGAGAGTCCACATTGGAGCGCGAGGATGAAATGCAGGATCGCTATCCTAGTTTATTTTCTTGATTGTACTATTGTGTTTCAGAGAATTTACCTTTTGTAACGCCCCAGTCCCAAATACTTGAGACTAGATACGTATCATGCCAGCTGTACACAGACGAGTAAATATACGGCTCGTATATATACATAAGCTGTAAATGTAGAAAGCCAAGACACTAAATCTCATCCACAAAGATAAATAATAATAAAAAAGCAACTTTGAGTTTGTCATGTATACAATCGTAGGGCGAAGACAAAGTCCACTACCAACTAATTTAAATAGAGAAGAAATATACAAAAAAAGTGATTGGTCGAGCGAAGCAAATGACGAGTCCAAAAGCAATCATCACGAAGGAAGGAATGGCCTTAGCTAGAACACCTGTAAGACATCACGAAACACACACCTGGAGAGATCACCAGTCCTCGGAGGGACGTAACAAGACACATAATATCATGCCAATAAACTAAATAATAAAAGCTCTCCAGAAAAGTATGCATGAGTAGAGGCTCCTAACCATTCTATGTGAATTACAATTTAGAGGACAACGTTCTACGCAGGGGCTGTAACGGATTCACGCAAGCAAGTAATAGAGAGTGGCCATCAAGTAGCGCTCATACGAGACGCTATCGGCCCTGGGTACAAGGTAGTGCTCATAAGAGTCACTCTCGGCCCAAAATGTGTGTAAAAAAATAAATGTAGCCCCTATGCTAATAACTGTCCCCTCCCCCCAATGATACTATACATGCGTCGTCTCCACGACACTATTTAATCCTTAATAACTGCTAAGTCTTCTACACAATCTATTAGCAGTTATATCCTAACGCACAGCCTGTACGCACCGATGTACGGTCGGTACGCAAGTTCGAAGCTATATGTGACTCACCACTCACACAATCCGTGGCACTTTGTGACAGTTCATGAGATGCACTAAACATACGGTGGTCCTTTAACTCTAAGCCAATTACATAAAGTATAATAATTTGCATCTATATATTTTTTTAAAGAACAACATAAAGAAAAAGGATGCATGATATTGAGCAAGAAATTAAACAGTAAAGGCAAGGTGTCTTGCCTGGTGGTGTTGCCTGGAGTGGTGCAATGATTCAACAAGTCCTGTTCTGTCGAATTACCAAGGCCAGTATGTAGGGGGTTCGAAGTCACGAGTAAGTAGGACACACGATTAGTCGTGAGCAATGGAAATAATTCGAAGAGAATTTCTAAATATAAGTACTTTTACTAATTTTTGAAAATATTATAATACTTGAAAACTAGCTTCTTCTTCTTTTTTATATCAAAATCGTTTTACTCTAAGATGCTCTAGTTTATAAAAATAAAATTTTTAGATAGAGGCTTATGCGTATTAGTCAAAATATGCTTTTCAGGAAAATACATCAAAAATTTGTTTTTAAGGCTAACTATAAGTTTTGTCAAAATACTTTTATAGGAGAAAAACTATGCTTTATTACTTACAATATTTTTAGGTAATATTTGAAAATACTATACTTGAACTAAATAGTTTAAAAATATTAAAGTAATTATTAATCGTAAAAGTAAAATTTATAAGCACTAATGAATTATCATACCATTTTTTAACAATACTACTTATTATAATATTAATTAACATGTTCCTTTTACAAATCAAGGAAACCAATAATTATAATAATAAATTTATTAACTAAAGTAATAATAATAATAATAATAATAATAACAATTGGCAAAACTAATGTTACTAATGATAATAAAACTAATAATAATAATAATAATAATAATAATAATAATAATAATAATAATAAAAATAATAATACTAATAATAATACAAAAATGATAATAATAATAATAATAATGATAATAATAATAACA
This sequence comes from Iris pallida, assembly GCA_029216955.1. Lineage (NCBI taxonomy): Eukaryota > Viridiplantae > Streptophyta > Magnoliopsida > Asparagales > Iridaceae > Iris > Iris pallida. The sequence continues at coordinate 52,894 of JANAVB010044318.1, forward strand.
ATAATAATAATAAAAATAATAATAATAATAATAATAATAATAATAATAATAATAATAATAATAATATTAATAAATATAACTTAAAGAGACTACTGTTACTTTCCCTAAATTGGTTCGGGAGAGAGAGAGAGATGAGGGAAGAAGGGGAACGGAGGGAGAGAGAGGGTTTACCAGTGGAGAAGCGGCGGAGCGCGCGGCTGCCGGAGGCTGGGTGAAGGCGCACGCGGTCGTCGGAGACTTCAGACAAGGGGACGGCGCTGGGTTTCCGGATCTGCATGGACAGAGGCGCTGCGGCGTCGAAGGGGGATGGCGCTGCTCGCCACCAAACAGCGGCGACGGAGGGATCCCGTGCGGGAGAAGGCGGCGGAAATGAAGGGGCAGCGGAGATCGAGGGAGAGGGAGATCTCCCCGGTGGGATTCTCCCGGCGGTGCCTCCGCCCGGAGTGAGGAGCTCGGCGGGCTCGTCGGAGCTCCTGCGCTCAAGAGCGGCGCCGGTGGGTTCGACGGCTGAGGCGGGGGCGGAGCTCACGGGGTGGCACGGCTCAGCGTAGGTGGAGGGAGGTTTCGGGAAGGCGGCGGCTGCGTCGAGGTGTGCAACTTTGTTTTCCCCCTTCTCCTTTACTTTGGAGTTTTTGGGTTAATGGCGGGACGGTGGTCCGTGGTGTTGGCGGAGTTTGTGTGGTGGTTGATGGTGGTTGTTCTGGTGGTGGTCGAGGCGGAGTTTAGTGGAGATGGTGTTTTGCGAACGGAAGGGGGCTGAAAGAGGTAGGGTCGAAAACGTGATGGAGGCGGATGGCCGAGATTGGCCTGGTGGCAATGGTAGCTTTGGTCGGACAGGACGGCGATGGTGGTAGGCGGGGATGATGGTGATGGTTTTGGCGAGAGACGGGGCGGAGGATGACGAGGAGATGGATTGGTCAGGTTGGCCTGTGATCGGAGTAGTCAGGAGATGTGTTGGCGGTGGCAGATTCGGGAAGTTGCAGGCGATGGGGTTGTCGGGATGCGAGGAGATAATATTGTACATGTAATGAAACAATATAGTGGATGGGAAAAAGGCACGAACACGGACACGATGCACTTTGCGATTGTGGTGTGGAACCTGGAGGAGTACTTCTCCTTATGTAGGAGGTGGGAATTCCCAGTTGGATAAGACTAGTATTCGTTTAAATTGCGATGGATAATTCCATCCTTTATGTTAAATAACTTTAAAAATTATTTAACCAATTCTAGATAAAACCTCCACTTGATTTAAAGTCTACTTGGAATAAAATCTCCTCAAATTTAAATTATCGTATTTAATCAAATATTAAATCAAACTAAATTTTAAACATCTTTTTCGTAAATATTAAAAATATAATAATATTAATTTCGAAAATCATGATAATTACTTAAATATTTGAAATATATTTTTATAAATAATTAAACTAATTAGAATTAGTTTTCAAAAATCGAGTGGGCATGAAATAAATTTCATGTCTCTCTTGAACAAAATAGTTTTTGGAATTACTACTTATATTTGCACAATTTAATAAAAATAATCATTTTTAAATAATGCTTGCCAATACGCGATACGATGCAATCATACAAATATTTAAATACTTATTTTTTTCTATACGGAAGATCTTTTAATAAAATCTTATATATGAATATACATGCTAACTCGCAATTTTGCACGCGACGTACAAATACGAATAACACGAACTCGTACGCGACGTACCATTATGAATAAAAATCAAATACCAAATTAATTTAGAAAAAAAATCATAGTAGAAATTTAGGGGTTTTACATCCTACCCAACTTAAAAGAATTTCGTCCTTGAAATTTAGGAGTAGGTAGGTTAGGCAGGGTGGAGGAGATAGAGTAAAAATCCAATCAAATTTTTCGGCGAGATGATAAGGCATACCATGGAATAAATTTTTGGAATAATCGAACGAATTTAAATAGCGAGGAAGAATTGAATTCACGGGTATAGTTAGAAGATATCTCATGACAACCCATCAATAACGGTTTTTGATCCATACTATCATTCAACAAAATAATAATAAAAATGTGTAACTCCTAATTAGGCAAAAGTTTTCTTCGTCCAACTTACGATCAATAACTCGAAATTTTAACTTTCATTTGATATCGTCATAATCATCAATCTCCTTTTTTTTACTCAGCCTTTCATATATCTTATTAATCCTCTGAAGGGTTATAACCGTCATTCCTTAAAATCTTTTACCTCCAACAATCGCTCCGCAAAAGTTTTGAATTTTTTTCCACTATCTTCATATATCTAATCAAATATCGCAACGATAGAAATTCGATAAGTCAATACTTGGATTCGGTAAAACGAATTTCTTCCAACATATCTATAAAATCTTTTTTTTTTTCTAAACTAAATTTCGTCTTTCCTCGAAATTTAAAATTTAATAACCTTCAATCAATCTAGTCGAAGCGAAATCAATTTCTATCTTAATCATGAAATTTGTGTTCATAATCATCATAGAAAAATATAATCCTTAAATCATCATAAATAAAAAGAAAAACTTTCCTCAATGTTGGGGTAACTTTGAGAACTAAAACACCCTATTTATTATCATAAAAGTTTCTCAATAATGGTATTACCTCGAAAACTAATATGTCAATCGAGAAGTCTACTGTCCCTTGCTCATATCGTAATATCACCTTTCTCAATTCCCTTTTATATGGTTTACCACATAATTTCACTAATGTCTATAATCACAAAATTTTCCCCTTTTTTTTACGATACTACTAATCTCCTTTATGGGACTTTCTAATCTAGTCCCGTTTGACTGAAGGGTGTCATGATACAACTATCATCTTTGCACAAGGGAATCAAAAGAAACAAGGTTGCATGTATCATGGGGAAGTCAAATAAAATCCTCAAAGGGAGGGCCAAACAATTTGGGAGGAAAATTCGGTTAGGTTCAATGGTTGTGGTTTGGGCAGTGATTGAGAGTTACTAATTTAACGCACAAAAATAAAAAGGATAAGGGTTAGGTAATCAAGATAAAACATAAAGTAAAGCATATTAAGGAATTAAGTAGAACAAAATCACATATCGGTTTGAAGGAAGTGAGTCGAGGTCCATAGTCGATAAATATATCGGTATCATGGTAAAGGTTACCGTTTAGTCTCTTATGACCCCAAAGTCATATCATGAAAATAGAATACAAGGAGAAGTGTTTTAGTGGCCCGTGATATACCTACATGAAGGTGGGCTTGTCTAGGTTTAACATGTGGAATTTGTTGGATGGAAAAGGCTAGTGTTGTGCTCCAAATATCCAAGTCACGGTAAATGGCACAAAAGAATATAAAATATAAGTGAGAGTTCATGAGATAATGATTAACGCACAAAATAAATGACCAAGTTAAAGCATGAAATAAAGACAATTCAGTTTCTAGTAGATCAAGGTGAAATAAGTTAGGAATACAGTTTCTAAAGATATGATAGCCACTTAGATGGAGTATGATTAAGGAACAATATAATCATTTCTCAAGTTTCAAATGGTTACAAAGTCACGATAAAATCTAGGTTTGAGTGAGTCAAGATTGAGATATCTTCACATAGTTTGGTAGATGACTTAACTACATTCGAGTACATACAACTATCATGGCAATTAATGAGGAATACTTGTATCCATTAGGGTGACTTGCTTGCTTCTTGGTTCTCTACCAATATATGATCTAATTTCAAATTTAAGTTCCTCAACAGTTTTGAAATAAAATCTAAAGATACTCCATCAAGTATTTAATCATAACTTAAAGTTTAATTTTCTTTAAATAAATTCCAAATAATCTTCATCATATCTAATGCGGTACAACTAGATTTTCATAATAAGCCATCACTTTTAAAATTTTCCAATTCTCAAATGTACCTCGAGATAAACTCTTAGTCCGTTTCATCAATCGCAATTCAGGTGACTCAAATTAATAATTTTTTTTTCCAAAATTTAAAATATCCATAATCAAGGCTTTAAACTTGAAATCTAATTAACTTTTTAAATCATAGATCGTATGTCACAATTTAAAATTTAACTTTTTTTCTTCAAAGTCGCTTTCATATCCTCCAAATATTTAAACAAAATTTTACCATCATTTCTTCAACTCAGAATTAATAAACTTATAAATCGTACGACTCAATTTTAAACCTCAAGCTCTCTCAAACTAAACTTTCGCCTTCTCTAGTTGTCTAAAAATCATAATTAAAACTCCTTAAATAATCTCGGGATAACTTTATAATATTCCAATCCAACTTTTAAAGTTAACCGTAAATCATGCGTCACAATTTAAAATTTGAAGATGTTTCTCAAATCGATTTCATCCTCCAATAAATCATAAATATTTCTAAATTTCAAAAATCATAATTCCAAAATTTGTTTTCTCGATCTAGCTATCCTCTTTTGTATATCACCTTGTAATATCAAATAACTTATCCTTTGATAGCAGTAATATGCTGCTACCCAACTTGAAATTAACTAATCCTTAAGATCATATCTATAGGAAAAAATAAATGACTTTATACTCAAATATAACCTCAATAGATATTATTTGTCAATATAATCCTTCTAGCCATAGGGTTGACCAATAAGTATATAGTAGTGTAGTCATCTTTCTAACCATGTTTAAGCACGAGATGATAGGGTGTTGGTAGAAAGAGTTCAAGCAAGATGCAAAAATCAAGGGAAGCCACGGGAGTCGGAATATAGAAATCAAGGATTGAGATATCTTCACATAGTTTGGTAGATGACTTAACTATATTCGAGTACTATCATGGCAATTAATGAGGAATACTTGTATCCATTAGGGTGACTTGCTTGCTTCTTGGTTCTCTACCAATATATGATCTAATTTCAAATTTAAGTTCCTCAACAGTTTTGAAATAAAATCTCATTTCCTTTAAATAAATTTCAATAACCTTCATCATATCTAATGCAGCACAACTAAACTTTCATAATAAGCCATCACTTTTAAAAATTTTCAATTCTCAAATGTACCTCGAGATAAACTCTTAGTCCATTTTATCAATCGTAAATCATGTAACTCAAATTAAATCTTTTTTTACTAAAATTTAAATATCCATAATCAAGGCTTTTAAACTCGAAATCTAAATAACTTTATAAATCAATGATCATATGACACAATTTAAAATTTAAATTTTTCCTTCAAAGTCGCTTTCATATCCTCCAAATATTTAAACAAAATTTTACCATCATTTCTTCAACTCAAAATTAAATATACTTATAAATCGTACGACTCAATTTTAAACCTCAAGCTCTCTTAATCTAAACTTTCGTCTTCTCTAGTTGTCTAAAAATCATAATTAAAACTCCTTAAGTAATCTCGAAATAAACTTTATAATATTACAATCAAACTTTTAAAGTTAACCGTAGATCATGCGTCACAATATAAAAACTTAAGTTATTTCTCAATCGATTTCATATCCCTAATAAATCATAACTATTTCACCATTTCAAAAAATTCGTAAATCAAAATTTTGTTTTCTCGATCTAGCTATCCTCTTGTGTATACCACCTTGTAATAATCCTTTGAAGGCGGTAATATGCTACTACCCAACTTGAAATTAACTAATCCTTAAGATCATATCTCTAGGAAAAATAAATGCCTTTATACTCAAATATAACCTCAATAGATATTATTTATCAATATAACCCTTCTAGCCATAGGGTTGACCAATAAGTATATAGTAGTGTAGTCATCTTTCTAACCATGTTTAAGCACGGGGTGATAGGGTGTTAGTAGAAAGAGTTCAAGCAAGATGCAAAAATCAAGGAAAGCCACGGGAGTCGGAATATCGAAATCAAGGAAGGTCAAGAAAGGTGATCAAGTATGTGGATGAGATTCCTAGATTCTAATCCTATATTGCAGGCCTGCTCGGTACACTCATGTAACCGAAACGGCAAACTTGACCTGCATGGGCCACCACAAAAACATGTAACGCCCCAGCCCCAAATACTTGAGACTAGATACGTATCATGCCAACTGTATACATACGAGTAAATATACGGCTCATATATATACATAAGCTGTAAATGTTGAAAGCCAAGACACTAAATCTCATCCACAAAGATAAATAATAATATAAAAGCAACTTTGAGTTTGTCATGTATACAATCGTTGGGCGGAGACAAAGTCCACTACCAACTAATTTAAATAGAGAAGAAATATACAAATAAAGTGATTGGTCGAGCGAAGCAAATGACGAGTCCAAAAGTAATCATCACGAAGGAAGGAATGGCCTTAGCTAGAACACCTGCAAGACATCACGAAACACACACCTGGAGAGATCACCAGGTCCTAAGAGGGACGTAACAAACACATAATATCATGCCAATAAACTGAATAATAAAAGCTCACCAGAAAAGTATGCATGAGTAGAGGCTCATAACCATTCTATGTGAATTACAATTTAGAGGACAACGTTCTACGCAGGGACTGTAACAGATTCATGCAAGCAAGTAATAGAGAGTGGTCGTCAGGTAGCGCTCATACGAGACGCTATCGGCCCTGGACAGAAGGTAGTGCTCATAATAGTCACCCTCGGCCCAAAATGTATGTAAAAAAATAAATGTAGCCTCTACGCTAATAACTGTCCCCTCCCCCCAATGATACTATACTTGCATCGTCTCCACGATACTGTTTAATCCTTAATAACTGCCAAGTCTTCTACACAATCTATTAGCAGTTATATCCTAACGCACGGCCTGTACGCACCGATGTATGGTCGGTACGCAAGTTCGAAGCTATATGCGACTCACCACTCACACATAATTCGTGGTACATCATGACAGTTTATGAGATGCACTAAACATACGGTGGTCCCTTAACTCTAAGCCAATTGCATAAAGTATAGTAATTTGCATCTATATTTTTTTAAAGAACAACATAAAGAAAAAGTATGCATGATATTGAGCAAGAAATTAAACAATAAAGGAAAGGTGTCTTGCTTGGTGGTGTTGCTTGGAGTGGTGCAATGATTCAACAAGTCATGTTCTGTCCAATTGCCAAGGCCAGTATGTAGGGGGTTCGAAGTCACGAGTAAGTAGGATACACGATTAGTCGTGAGTAATGGGAATAATTCGAAGAGAATTTCTAAATATAAGTACTTTTACTAATTTTTGAAAATATTATAATACTTGAAAACTAGCTTTTTATTTATTTATAAACATTTCTTGGAAAAATATCAAAATCGTTTTACGCTAAGATGCTCTAGTTTATAAAAATAAATTTTTTAGATAGAGGCTTATGCGTATTAGTCAAAATATGCTTTTTAGGAAAATACATCAAAAAGTTGTTTTTAAGGCTAACTATAAGTTTTTTCAAAATACTTTTATAGGAGAAAAACTATGCTTTATTACTTATAATATTTTTAGGTAATAATTGAAAATACTATACTTGAACTAAATAGTTTAAAAATATTTAAGTAATTATTAATCGTAAAAGTAAAATTTATAAGCACTAATGAATTATCATACCATTTTTTAACAATACTACTTATCATAATATTAATTAACATGTTCCTTTTAAAAATTAAGGAAACCAATAATTATAATAATAAATTTATTAACTAAAGTAATAATAATAATAATAATTACAATTGGCAAAACTAATGTTACTAATGAAAATACTACTACTACTAATAATAATAATAATAATAATAATAATAATAATAATACAAAAATGATAATAATAATAATAATGATAATAATAATAATAATAATGATAATAATAATGATAATAATAATAATGATAATAATAATGATGATAATAATAATAATATTATTAATAAATATAACTTAAAGAGACTACTGTTACTTTCCCTAAATTGGTTCGGGAGAGAGAGAGACGTGGGAAGAAGGGGAACGGAGGGAGAGAGAGGGTTTACCAGTGGAGAAGCGGCGGAGCGCGCAACTGCCGGAGGCCGGGTGAAGGCGCGCGGTCGTCGGAGACTTCAGACAAGGGGGCGGCGATGGGTTTCCGGATCTGCGCGGACGGAGGCACTGCGGTGTCGAAGGGGGACGGCGCTGCTCGCCAGCAAACGGCGGCGACTGAGGGATCCCATGCGGAAGAAGGCGGCAGAAATGAAGGGGCAGCGGAGATCGAGGGAGAGGGAGATCTCCCCGGAGGGATTCTCCCGGCGGCGCCTCCGCCCGGAGTGAGGAGCTCGGCGGTCTCGTTGGAGCTCCTGCACTCAAGAGCGGCGCCGGTGGGTTCGACGGCTGAGGCGGGGGTGGAGCTCACGAGGTGGCGTGGCTTAGCGCAGTGGAGGGAGGTTTCGGGAAGGCGGCGGCTGCATCGAGGTGAGCAACTTTGTTTCCCCCTTCTCCTTTACTTTAGAGTTTTTGGGTCGATGGCGGGACGGTGGTCCGTGGTGTTGGCGGAGTTTGGGTGGTGGTTGATGGTGGTTGTTCTGGTGGTGGTCGAGGCTGAGTTTTGGTTGACCGGAATTGTTTAGTGGTGGTGGTGTTTTGCGGATGGGAGGGGGCTGAAAGAGGTAGGGTCAAAAACGTGATGGAGACGGATGGCCGAGATTGGCCGGGTGGCAATGGTAGCTTTGGTCGGACAGGACGACGATGGTGGTAGGCGGGGATAATGGTGATGGTTTTGGCGAGAGATGGGGCCGAGGATGACGAGGAGATGGGTTGGTCAGGTTGGCCTGTGATCGGAGTAGTCAGGAGATGTGTTGGCGGTGGCAGATTCGGGAAGTTGCTGGCGATGGGGTTGTCGGGATGTGAGGAGATAATATTGTACATGTAATGAAACAATGTAGTGGATGGGAAAAAGGCACGAACACGGACACGATGCACTTTGCGATTGTGGTGTGGAACCTGGAGGAGTACCTCTCCTTATATAGGAGGTTGGAATTCCCAGTTGGATAAGACTAGTATTCGTTTAAATTGCGATGGATAATTCCATCCTTTATTTTAAGTAACTTTAAAAATTATTTAACCAATTCTAGATAAAACCTCCACTTGATTTAAAGTCTACTTGGAGTAAAATATCCTTAAATTTAAATTATCATATTTAATCAAATATTAAATCAAACTAAATTTTAAACATCTTTTTCGTAAATATTAAAAATATAATAATATTAATTTCGAATATCACGATAATTACTTAAATATTTGAAATATATTTTTATAAATAATTAAACTAATTAGAATTAGTTTTCGAAAATCGAGTGGGCATGAAATAAATTTCATGTCTCTCTTGAACAAAATAGTTTTCAAAATTACTACTTATATTTGCACCATTTAATAAAAATAATCATTTTTAAATAATGCTTGCCAATACGCGACGCGATACAATCATACAAATATTTAAATACTTATTTTTTTCTATACGAAAGATCTTTTAATAAAATCTTTTATATGAATGTACATGCTAACTCGCAATTTCGTATGCGACGTACAAATACGAATAACACGAACTCGTACGCGACGTACCATTATGAATAAAAATCAAATACCAAATTAATTTAGAAAAAAATCATAGTAGAAATTTAGGGGTTTTACACCTTTCAATAAAAATTTGTATTTTAGTATGAACCATTTTTGAATTGATAAATATGTTTGTTTTCCTTGGAATTTCGAGGACGAAATTATTTTAAGGGGGGAGATTTGTAACTCCACCTCCCTGTTTTGAGAAAATAAATTTGATTTTTAAAAAACATTTTTTTATATTAATAATAGTTGATGATTAAGTTTCAAATAATAAGTTTTTGATTTTCAATAATAAATATGGTGATTGATATTTTTGGAGGGAAATTAGTTGGGCAGAATTTTTTTTTTTAATTTTGAAAGTTTGTTATAACAAACTTGGGACCCTCACTCATTCTCCTTTCTGACTATTTTTCTGAATTTTGTGAAATAATGGAAAAGAAGAGGGTGATTTTGAAAATTTACTTAATATGAAGGACTGGTAGAGAAATAGATTAGGGCGGGGGGGGGGGGGGGGGGGGGGGGGGGGGGGGGCTGAGTGAAAAATTGCGTTTTTCTTTCATTTTAAACTGAGTGAAGAGAGAGAAATCCAATCTCTTTACACTTCTAAACTCAGTTCAATCTTTTCCCAAATTTTTTCCATTCGATCTGAACCCTAACCCAAATTTCCCGGCGGCGCTTCACCAGCGATGGCGACGACGAGGATTTCCTCCTGCGACTAAGTCGGTGGCAGCGCACCCTCCGATGGCGATTTCTTGACCGGCAACGAACTCCATCTTCACCACCGCGGGCGACGATTCTTCCCGGCGTTCTTTTCGACGAGCATGTCACTTCGAATTTTCGGTGAGGGCATGAGCTCGTCTTCTCCATCAGATTTACGTGCACGATCTCTATTTGGTAGGTAAACCGATCTCTTTCGATTTGGGTTCTAGATTGCAAGATCTGCTCATAATCTTTACTTAGGAGTTCTTGTCCTTTCTCTCCTTGTATGTTCCTGAAGATTGGGTTCTGTGGAGTCGATTGACCGTTTGAAGATCATTGTTCATTTGAATGCTCGAATCTCTGGTGAGTAATTGATCAAATCTCAATTCAGTTAAATTCGTAGAAGTGAATTCCTTATTTGATTGAATTATATGCATTTTCTCTGCGTGGAATTTTCGTCTGGGAACGATCGAGAGGATCGATGGATGACTTGGAGAGAACTCAGATTTTTGACAATTGCTAGCAACTTTGGGGTTGTTGATTTCACCTGGATTCGAAAGGCTGTATCCGACACTTGGATCGAGTTCACGTTGTGACTGGAATTTTCTATTCAGGTATTTATGTTATCTCTCTTTGATTATTGCTCATCATATACAATTCTTTTGAGTTCGGGTGTTGGCCAGGATCGATCGATTTTGGTAGTATGAATTATGTGACCGGAGTCCTGTTCGTGTGGGTGTTGTTCGTGTCCAGTTCGTATGCGTATCGTAGCTGTGCATCTAACCTGGTGCGTGGGATCAATTAGAGTCTGCAATTGATGTGGTGTTGGGCTTTGACGTCTTCCTGGGACCCGCGTTCTTCTCTGTTCAAATGAACGGCGTTGACAGGCATATAGCCGTTGGAGAATATTGAAGCCAACATTTGAATTTGCAACAAATGTGTATACCTTTATTATTTTGTATAATTTTTCCTCGACTGGTTTAGTTTCTGATTTTATTCATTGGTTGAGATTCTGAATGGGTTTCCCTAATATTCAATTTGAGCTGTGTATTCACCATTTTGAGTCTGGTTGTTCTCATATTTCTATTTTATTTGCCATTGGTTATGACCCTGTTCAGAGTTCCTACTGGTTTGATGTTGGAAGAAAACTGTAGGTTAGCAGGGGTATTGCTACTTTTCTGTTGAATGATTTTAACTACTGTTTTAAGTTGTTAAACCATTTGGGCTAGGGTTTAATTTTGGCAGGAAGCAATTGTTGGTGAAGGAAGTTCTGTGCATATTGTTGGTTTTGTTGAGTAAGAAGTATAGAGGAGCTAGGAAGACTAGTGTATGTTCGGTTGTGTATATTTTTCTTATCTCTGGAATTGGCCATATGCTAATTTCTAGATTGAGCCTAGATTGATTTTGGGATTGGGTTAGTAGTACAATTCTAGTATTGGAGCTTGTTTAAGTTTGTTTATGGAAGAATTTGTATTTTTATTTTAAACTCATTCCTTCTTTCCCGGCTGGCTGATTCTTGTACTGCTGAAATGCATGTCTGTACGTTTGGACATTAATAGCAGTTAGCTAAAATCTGGCCAAGTATATCGTGTGCGTTATAGAGGTTGAATGGGAGTATCTCATGGGTTTACGAGTAAGCTAAAACTGTAGGGTTTGTATTACTCTAAATTGCAGTTATCCTAATCCAAAATGGTAAGGATGCTCTGTTACTTTGGAATTTGTACCTACAGTGGTCAGGCTTTTGTTGTAGGTACTATGAGTGGTGGTAGCTAATTTCACTTTGTGTCTAGCTAACCATGAATGTTGGAATTGTTAGGACTTTGTGAAGCTTATCAGGCTTTACCTGGGAATGATAGTAGGGAACAAGTATGTTGGGAAAGTAAGATGGACCTCTATCAGTTTAGACTCCTAGTTTTAGCTCATCTTGTGATGCTCTATTTTGAGTATGCTGCTTGTATTAAATGATACATGTTAGAGATTATTTTCTTCCAACTGAATTTTCAAACAAATTAGCCAAGTAGTAAGAATTGCACCTTGTATTATGGGATTGTCAACTCATTTGTCTAAGTAGCTAAGTACTTGTGAGTAAGTTATGAATATGTGTATAAGTACATATCAATATAGATACAGATGGTAACTTTAGTTTAGAGTGTAGCTAACATACCTTATGTTACTCTATAGTTAAGCATGGTTAGAAGATGAAATCACTAACTAGAATTTGTATAGAATTTAACCAAATTGTAATCATTAAACAGGAAGACATACGGCTCTACTACTTCCACTTGATCACCCTGAGCAAGGCAAGTATACTCCTCGGACTTGTTCATCTTCTCATGTCTTGTATATTCATCATTGTATCTTCTGGTTGACACGATATATCACGAGATTGTCTTGTATCATGTTTTCTTGAGTTTACTTGTGTCAGGGAGGGGAAATACTACAGATGTGTGATCAAACCCGAGTTACTATTCATGTGAATAGCTTAGGCCCCGTATCGTGCACACGGGACCAAAGCCATACCATTTCATGTTCATTAAATCTACCCAAGCCGATCACATACTCTGGATGTATTTCAATCTTGCACATTTCAGGATTCAGGCTGTATTTCATATTTAGGTTGTATTTCATGTTCAGGTTGTATTTCATGTTCAGGACTCATATCATGTTCCCTTTATTTACTTTCAGTACTCATGATTCAGTTTCATGTCTTGTTCTCATTTCTTGTACTTTTATATATTTCTTGTTTCTTGTTCATACATGATGTTCATGTTCATTTCCTTGGATATACTTAGCTACGCTCCTGACTAGGATATGTTGCAGGTATACTTGCACGTTATTGTTCTACTTTATGGGCCAGAGCCCGGGATATTAGCTGAGCAGTATAAGACTTAGCTTGAGGCTTCAGGTTTATGCTGTTTAGATTTACTCCTAGATACTGTTCTTAGAATGCATAGTATATTTTCATTCTTGTTGTCTCTAGTACTTTTATGATATATTGATTGGTGGATTACGGTGATCATTCTGGGAACGATTATAGATGTTGTGATTGTATACATTAAGTTTTATCTGGTTAGATTTCCCAAGCTTGGTACAGCTTACTTCGTCGTGTCTATCGACGAAGGCTGGACGTGTCCGACTCGTGTCTGATTATTCGGAAGCTGGTCGTGACAACCTGGCCTGCTACTGAAATACAAATCCAAAGGTCATAACTGGAAGAAGACCATGAAGATGGTACCTGAGACTACCAAGGTACAACCCTCATGCCGATACTACAGCTGCTCCTGGTACTGTGCATTCAACTGTGCTCTGAGCTGCCTGATCCTCTGAGCTCGCGATGGCGGTGGGTACTATGCTAATGGTTGAACATCTAGTATTGGCCCTAGCTGCTCATCCATTACAGGAGGTGATGTCGGGGGTGATTGAAAGGATGACGGTAGTATATCTTGTGTAGATGGTCGTCATCGAGATGTCGGATATGGACAAGTGCTAATTGAATGATCCTCTGCTCCACAGCGAAAGCATCGCCTATTGGCCGTCCAACAAACTGATCTAAAATGCCCTAACTTTCCACAATAGGTACATACTTGTGCCTGCTGGTTGGATGGCTGGAAGGATGATGATCCACCTTGACATCTTTGGGGACAAATTCCTATCATGTGGTCAGGTGATCCGTACGCTAAACATAGAAGGTTAGCCCTTCTACAAGTAAGATGAGTGTTCCTTTCCCTTCCACAGAAGGAACATACGGTTGGTAACTCCTGGTGCTTGTATGAATGTTGGTCTGCTAGTACTTATGATGGACGTCGGGGTAAAAAGCCAGATACGGGTGAATAGTACCTCTTACGACCCTCAGTTCTAGATTTGGTCCTCCTGGCTACATGCTCTTGCTCTCGTATTGCCTCCACGGTAGGTCGGGCTCGATATGCTGACTGGCTAGATGACTGGTACTGTCTGGCTCCAATATGTACTTTCTTTGGATGCAAGTCCTTGGCTTGAAATTCGTCGGGTATTCCTTGCTCACTTCTGTCTATCAACATATGGATAATCTGCTGGAGAACGAGATCTCGTCGTTGTTGTGACTCCATCATTTCCTTGATAATCCCTATGAGTGCAGGTACATCGGGCTGATCTTGAACTACCGTCGCTCGGACTGCTGACTGTACGAGCACAACGGGATGATCGGGATGGACTGACATCTCTTCCCTCGAGTCAACTCTCGACTATGTACCTGAATGTTAAGGCTGATCCTCCACAACTGGCCTAACAGAAGATTGCTGACCTGCCATTGGCAGAACTCGAACAAGATAATCGGAAGGATTATGATCAATGTCCTTGAAAGTTAAAGGACACAAGGATCAAATCGAGGGAACAAGAGAGATCAACGATCAAGGCAGATATCAGGTTAAAGGATCAGAGATGGAGAATAGTACGAAGGATATCAATAAAGGATAATTTTGATTGAGATAACTAAACATTAGTAACCCACACATATCTGATAAATCAGACCTGCATGGGCCACCACTACAACCCATGTCACCCCCCAGAACCAGAATACTGGCAGGTAGGGACGGACAAGGCCAGCTACGTGATACCAAAGTACGCCAGTATACTCCAAAATCATGTACAAGCTGTCAAGACATGGGGGTTACTTCTACAAGCCAACAGTCGATCCTAGGTCAAGCAATCCTAGGTATCTTAATCACATGCAATTATACAAAGTACAAGAAGTATGATCATCAGAAATACAATAGTAATGCATCCCAAACCATTTATATATGGATGATCATGAAGCTAGTCATACCAAAATAGATAACTAGCAAGAGTAATAGTCATACATGATAAGCTCTAGCCATAGTCTAGAATACGTACATCATGTTTTGGCCCGTAGGCTAAATATCAAGAACCAAAACACGAGCTAAACATGTGCTCGGAGGCTAAATGCCACAAAAGAATAATGTACATATCAAGTAGGAGAATAATAAGAAACCCACTCAGGTACTCTAGTGCTCCGGATGGTCACCGTCGAGTAAATGGTACAGAAGATCCCTTGGGCTCCTCTATCAGATCTGGCCAAACAAAACCAGTGGGGTCAGACCCCAAATAGCAAGTATCACAAAGGAGCCCAAGCTATGAACTAAAACCAGCAATAGCTAACTTAGCAATAGTTATAGATATAATTAAGTAAAAGCAGATCGAGACTCGAGCACTACCAATGTACTTATCCCGAAAATAGGAAAGACATATAAGTAAAGCATTATGTGACGTAAGGTAATTAACATGTGACACAATATAAACTGTGGACTTGTCAATTAAAACAGAGAACTTGTGACATAAACTAAACAATGTAAGAGAAATGGTACATGCAAACATGTACGATAACTAGAACATGTGAGCATGTTAGATAACTGAGACCTGTGAGCTTGTTATACAACTGAGACTTGTGAGCATGTAATATAACTAGGGCACGAGAGCCTGTAAGAACTGTATAGAACGACAATGATAAGATGACTTGGAAACTATTCTTGAAGCCAAGTTATAACCCGTAAACGAAACCAGGACCGAGGTTTTAACCCGTCTCCTGAACAGAACTTATTCTCTAATCAATGTTTAGCATAAGGATCATGTAGAACATGTGAGTACTGAATAGGACGACAAATGATAAGATGACTTGGGAGCTATTCCGAAAGCCAAGTTACAACCCGTAAACCAAACAGGGATCGGGGTTGTAACCCTTCTCCTGAACAGAACTTAGCCTCCGATCATTCATCGACAAAAGTAAAGCATAAACAATAATGAACTGAAATAAACATACAGACACTGCCTAACTAAACTTGACTGGACTACATCCATCAATCATGACCAAACAATGAGTACGGCTTGATACATTAGCTAACTAGGATTATCACAAGCCTAGTTACTAACAAGATGCAACGATATTTTCCCACAGTCACAAGCCCTGCAGTTATCCAGTTATCCTTCCGCAGGTTGAGAGTTGTATTAGGTGGATACATCGTCCAGGAGACAAATATATCCCCTGGTGACTTGGGGGTGCAACACATGACAGTATGCTGGAAATGCGCCCTACTCGACGGCAGGCTACAAGTCCAATTAAAGTGCCCAGATAACGGGATCGCCTGTGACTGGGAAATCTCTCTATATAAATTACTTGATCAATCTAGTCATTAACCTAGTAAGATTTAGTATGAATTCCTGACCGTGGTAATCAGGAATCCATGTCCTAGATATGATGCAAGACGAGACATGTAGTTTGTGCATGCATACACAATACATTCAACCACGGTGTCCAAAAGGGTTACATTAGCAAGAAGAATAGCCGTCATAACAACATCTTCATTATACATGTCATGTTAGGTTTACTTGTCATGTAAAGAGTACTTGTCAAGAGTGTGCCTCTACTGGCCACTATCATGTAAGGCAAATAAAGACATGTTCAAGAGTGCACCACGATGGGTCACTATCAAGTAAAAGCAGAGAAGTAACATGTGACATAAGTGCACCACAATGGGTCACTATCATATAAAGCAAAAAAAAGACATAAATCATGAGTGCGCCACAACGGGTCACTATAAAGAAATTCTAAACATGACATAGATTGTAAAGTACAATAAATCCGAAAAAGCATAGAAACATATATCATATCACATAAGAAATATTTGAAAGGAAGGACATATCCTGACATATGAGAGGGGATAAGTAAAAGTAACTAATTGGGATAAAATAATAATTGAATCTGGGCTAGTATTAGGTATAAAAAGGGTGTACAATCATTCTCTAACTGTACCAGATCATCAAATCATGTTAAGAAATTTATTACAGTCGAAGAAAACCTAAAAAACGTTAAGTACAAAAAACTGCAAAAAAGATCAAAACTATGATTGAAATTATCAAACGCATATAAACTCCAATTAAAGTGAAACAAGAAGATTCTTGAAGCCAAGATAAAGATCTACGACTTTCATGTTTTGAGTTTTTCAAGATTAACAGCTGAATAGCTCAAATGGAAAAAAAGTCAAAACAGTCATTCGTGCTAGGGCCAGCCAACACGGCCAAGGTGGCACCATGGCTAAGAAGGGTCCCAAGGTCAGAATGGTGTATCTTGGATTGCATGCGCCTAAGATCAATATGGTCCAAGGAGGGCATGCGCCTACGGTGACATACACATGGAATGACATGCGCCCAATCAGGGAGCCTGCACCCAAAATTATACACCTAGGGCTATGCACCTACGGCTATGCGCCTATGGCTAGTCTCATCATGGAGAGTCAAGTATTTAGGGAAGGCATGCGCCAAGAGCTATGCGCCTACATACATGCGCCTACAGGGTGGAGACCAGGGTGCACTTGGAAGGAAGTCAGGAAACTATCTTCCCAGGCAAGTGGGCGCATAATCAGGGCTATGCGTCCAAGCAAAGGGGGAACAGGGTGTACTGGGCGCATATAAATGCTATGCGCCCAGGGCTCTATGCAAAGGTTCATGAGCTTAAGCACTGGAAGCTGGGGGGCCTTGGACACATAAAAATGGCTATGCGCCCAAAGGAAGACTGTTGTGGGCGCATGGAAATGCTATGCACCTAGCACTATTCTTCTTCCCCAATCCGAGAACTTGTGTTTATGGAACCCATAAACTTCCCAAGTTCATAAATTACTCAAAATAAATCAAAATCTGGGTTTTCAAAGGTCCATTTTGAGTAAAATCAAATTCTCCACAATATGGAACAATTAAAACTTGAAAATAATGAAGTTTAGTAGATCAAAACCCAAGAAAACCAAGAATTGAGTAAACTTAGGTCTATAAGAAATTATCCACCAAAATTAAAAGTGCTAAGTACTAAAGAAGCTTATAATCATGTAAGGAGGAGTTTAGAACAAACAAAATAACATTTGTCAAACATTTGGCAAGATGTACTTGTCTTAGGTTGGAGGGAAAAAATGAAAAGGAAAAAGATGTAGAGAATAAAATAATGAAGGAGAGAGGGAGAAGTTTAGGTTTTTATACAAAACCATCTCATCTCAAACCAACCCAAACCAAGTTATGCCTAGTTGAACCAAACCAAATTAAACCAAGTCAAAATTAAACCAAAGCAAGGCTAAGAAGACAAGTCAAAATACGGGTCACAATATAAGGGCCATAATTCCGTATACATACACTGAAAATACGTATAACAGAAAATAGGTGTGACAGGCATGCCGGGGGCATAAAATGGTACACTAGCGATATGTCGGTCAAGAAGAAAATCTATAAGTTGGAAAAAATTTAAAGCGTTCTGAAAATCAAGAAAATACAAAACACAGTACAAAAATACGTATCCGTATACAAATACCAATACGGTGAGACGAGTCTCATAACTCTCCCATCCTTAGAAAAAGGTGGTGTGGTAGTCCAACTGGGTCTAGCGATCGTCTTCCAAACGGAAGCGATCACGCAACATCGCCTGGATGTAGTCAAGAGTAGCAGGAGGCTCGGGCTCAGGAGCATCAGAGTCAGAGGATACAGCAGCAATAATAGTCCTACGTGCCTTGGACAAAGAGGAAGGAGTAGGTAGGAACTGACAGTCATCAAGAGGGATTTTGAAGGCACAAAATTTTTTTGGAAGATACATGGCATAAACCAAGGACTTTGGTTTTGGTCTCGCACGAATCATCCAGTCCATAATCGTGCGAGGGAAGTTGAACGGAAGACAAAAGTGAAGATGATATAGAGCCAAGATCTCAAGATAAGTGACTTTATCAGTGGATCCCGCTTTGGGCAAGATCGAAGAAAAGATGATCCGATGGTGTTCATAAAAATAGTTATTGAGATATTTGTCTCAAAGTTTGCGAGGACGTGTGTTAGAAGAACACAACGCATCCTTGAAACCCTCAAGAGTGGTATCACCGGGAAATTGGAACTGTCGGGCATCAACAAGTTTTTCCAAGTGTTCGGTTCTGGGAGGTCAAGGTAATCGGCATGTTCGAAATCGTCAAAAGATATGTCAATGACAGTAACACGGGAATAAATCCTAGTGTCGTCATGTATTAAATTACAGTAAAACATCTGTATGGCATTGAGATAGATAAGAGATAAATTTGTGACGAGTTCATCTAGGCATAAATCATAAAAAAAGTGTGTCATATGCTGAAAAAATTGTGAAGTTTATTGGATGGCCCGGAAACACACTACGTGAGCGAAAGTCTGTGTACCACTCATTAGATGCATCCAATGAGACAAAAATTTGCTCATTGTAGGTGTTGGGATTTGGTGGAGGTGGTGGATTGAACAAAGGATGACTAGGAGGAGGAGGAGGATGAGGTTTAGATGAGGATGCTCCTATACTTCTCATCCTCTTTCCTCTACCAAATAATTTTGGAGCCATTGATTAATGAAAAGATGAATATGAAAGAGATAAAAAAATTATACCTCACAAAAGTAGTTGGAGATGGAAGAGATCCACCAAAAATCCTTAAATCTTATGTTTGGGGAAAGATAGCCCTATGATTTGAGTTTTCTAGGGTTAGGGTTGAGGAGCAAAGGTAAAAGGGAGGTAGAAGAAGAAAAATGTAATGTGTGAAAGTGAGTTCGGGTATATGAGGATTAGGGACAGCAGGTCGGGCTAAATCGTGGCCGTCAGATCAAAAATTCGATGGTCAGGAGCAACTGGGGTCTGGAAGCAGGCACACAGAGTTCGGTCCGAGTTCTGTGGCTCTGGCTCCAGAACACAGAAAATGTTTTTTTTAAAAAGAAAGTTTTGACAGAAAAATTCTTGATTTTGAAATATTAAATGTTACAAGCCATAAAAATAGTGTAGCCATATAATAAATATTATTAAAATGATGATCATCACAGTGAAACTGCTTTAGGTTAGATGGGGGCCAGATCCCAGCTAGCGGTAGTCCGAAGACTAGTTCACTGTATCGCTTAGGCTTTTATAACTTGTTGTCAGAAAAGCCCTTTCGGCTTGTACCCAAAGCAATGTTACCATGAATGATGAATGTTATAACCGTTATTTATGCAGGTACAACTTATTTTATGTCAGTTTCATCCAAAATTCCTAACTCTCGGCGAAGAAAATTGAAGCACTCTTCGGTTAGTGGTTTTATAAAGAAATCTGCTAACTGATGTTCAGTGTCAATGAATTCTAAGTTAATAGTGTCGTATTGTTGATGATCACACAAGAAATGATGTCTAATTTCTATATGCTTTGTGCCTGAGTGACATACTGGGTTCTTGGTCAAATATATTGTACTAGTGTTATCACAGAAAAAAGGTATATACTTGAATAGTAAGTTATAGTCTTCAAGAGTTTGGTTCATCTATAGAATTTGTGCACAACAACGACCAACTGCGATGTACTCAGCTTCTGTTGTAGATAGTACGACAGAATTCTGCTTCTCGCTAAACCATGAGACTAAAGCCTTTCCTAACAAATGACACGTGCCGCTTGTACTCTTATGGTCGACTTTGCATCTCGCAAAATTAGCATCGGAATATCCGATTAAGTCAAAGAAAGTAGTTTTGGGATACCACAAGCCTACCGTAATTGTCCCTTTAAGATATCTAAACATACGCTTAACAACGGTCATGTGTGATTCTTTAGGATTAGCTTGATATCTAGCACATAAGCAAATGCTAAACATAATATCGGGACGACTAGCAGTTAAATACAATAGACTACCAATCATACCTTGATACTTACATTGATCGACCGGTTTGCCGCTTCCATCAGGTTCCAACATTGTTGTAGTAGCCATAGGAGTGCTGATAGGTTTGATGTTGTCAAGCTCAAACTTTTTCAGCATGTTCTTTGTATACTTCGACTGACTGATGAAGACGCCTTGCGAGTATTGTTTGATTTGCAGTCCAAGGAAGTTGTTGAGCTCCCCCATCATGCTCATCTCAAACTCGTTCTTCATACACTTGGTAAAATCTTTGTATAGATCCTCATTAGTAGACCCAAATATAATATCATCTACATAGATTTGTACTAACAAAACAGTGTCATCAAGAGATTTTATAAAAAAGTGTAGTGTCAATTTTCCCTTTTGAAAAACCTTTATCAAGTAAGAAAGTACTAAGGCATTCATACCAAGCTCGAAGAGCTTGTTTGAGGCCATAAAGAGCTTTCTTAAGTTTGAAAACATGGTCAAGAAATTTGTGATTTTTAAAACCAGGGGGTTGCTTGACAAAAACCTTTTCTTTTCACATCCATTTGAAAAAGTTTAAAGTTTTAGAAATTTGCAAGGGTACAAAGCATCCGAATAGATTCAAGTCATGCAATAGGAGCATACGTCTCATCATAGTCGATACCCTCCTCTTGGTTGTATCCTTGAGCTACGAGGCGAGCCTTGTTATGAGTGATCAAACCGTCCTCATTAATATTGTTCTGAAAAACCCATTTGGTACCAATGATTGAATGATCAGCAGGTCTAAGAACAAGTTCCCAAACCTATTTTTGTTCGAATTGGTTGAGTTCTTCTTGCATTGCAGGTATCCAAAATTCATCGTTAAAAGCTTCTAAAACATTTTTAGGTTTAATTTGAGAAATAAAAGCAGTACAAGCAATAGAATGTCTTAAAGAAGATCGAGTAGTTACCCCTTTCGATACCTCACCTATTACCAAGTTTTCAGGATGCGAAGGTTTGAATTGGAATTTTTTTGGTAAGCTCTCCAAAGAACTTGTTTCGTGTGGTGTATCCACATGAGTGGAAGTTGATGGTTTATCATTATCGAAAATGATAGCTGTACTATTGTCCTCATCAAAAGTTACATTAGTAGACTCTTTAATGATCATGGAGCGTTCGTTGAACACTCTATTTCCCCTACTCTTGGCAACATAACCAAGAAGAATACCATCGTCAGCTTTGGCATTAAACTTAGCTAAGTTGCTTTTGGTATTCAGGATAAAGCAGCGACAGCCAAACACTCGAAAGTAAGAAATATTTGGAGTTCTACCAAACCAAAGCTCATAGGATGTTTTCTTCGAAATATGTCAAATTAAAACCCTATTCAAAACATGCATGCTGTGCTGATAGTTTCTGCCCAAAAAAATTTCGGAATAAAAAATTGATTCAGCGTAACTCTAGCCATATCACCAAGAGTACTATTCTTTCGCTCCACAACACCATTTTGTTGAGGAGTTCTAGGACAAGAAAACTCATGATTAAAGCCATTTAAATCACAAAACTTTTTCAAAATTAGAATTTTTGAATTCACCACCATGATCAGTTCGAATATGAGTAATCATGTAGCTATTTTTGTTTTAGACCTTTTTAGCAAAAACTTTGAAAACTGAAATGATATCACTTTTATTTGCAAGCCAAGTGAATCTTGAAAAATCATCAACAATAATGAAAGCATAGAGTTTTCCGCCAAGATTGGCTACTCTACTAGGACCAAATAAATCTATATAGAGTAATTACAAAGGTCGAGTAGTACTTACAGTGTTGATGGATTTAAAAGAAGATTTGGTAGCCTTATTCTTTTCACATTCGACACATACCGTGTCCTTTTTGAATGTAATTTCAGGCAATCCTCTTACTAGCTTCTTGGTAGATAGTCTTGATATTGTCTCTATGTTAGCATGACCAAGACGCTGATGCCATAATAGCCTTTCATCTTTGTGGACGTAAATGCATCTACCTGTACTGTTAGTATCTCTAGATAGATAGAAAATATATATGTTATCTTCTCTTATCCCTTCGAAAATGATGTCTCCAGATGATCTATCATAGATAAAGCAATTAGTTTTACCGAAGTTAATATCATATCCGTGATCAGCTAGATGACTAATGCTTAGTAGGTTATGCTTTAACTCGGTCACTAAACAGATATCCTTAATAGTAGGAGATGGAGGATAACCAATTGTACTGTTACCTATGATATAGCCATTCAGATTATTGTCGAAGGATACATATCCTTCCTTTTTTATCGATAGTGTTGCGAATAGATTAGTATCTCCAGTCATATACCGTGAGCACCCACTATCGAGAATCTATTTGCTTCTGTTTGAGAATTAAGGTCTACCTATACCACGAGTAGATGTGACCTTTGGTACCCAGATTCTTGTGGGTCCTGAAAACTTAGTCTTCGGTACCCATGTATATAGATTAATATCCACTAGTTTTCTAATTCTACACTGTAGTGATATGTGTCCATATAAACCACAGTAAGTACATGTAGCATGGATATTGGTATTGGGTGCAGGATGATAGTGATGTTTATATGTGGGTGTAGGATAATGATTACTACGTATAATAGCAGGATAATTGTAATGACTGTGTACAGTAGCATGATGATGATATGATTTACGTGTAGCTTCAGGATGATGATAACTTCGTGTGTGTGTGTGTTTTAAAACGTGTTGCATGGGAGTAGGTGTACATAAAGGCATATTTTTGTGTGGTATGTGGATGAGTGTTCTTGTAATGACGCGCTCTCTTGTGTTAAGCCATCTGGTGTTTAGTGTAAGTGTTATGATTATGAGACTGCGTTTGAGGTTGAATAACCTGTTTATCCAGTATAATCTCTAATTTCTTAGAGGTATCTGCAACTCATCACATTTAGTAGTAAGACCATTTATTCTACCAGTAGCAAGCTTGTACTTGTTTTTTTTCTTTATTAAGTTCTTTATTTAAAGTAGTGATATCATGTGTTTGCTTCTCAATAAGAGATTCAGTATCGTGTAAGCTTAACTTAAGCTTAGATTCCGCCTCAGTGTTTTTTGTGGGTGTAGTATTTCGAACATTTTCTAATAAGCATGAAAGTCTATGGATCTCATCTTGCTACAGCAGCAGAGATCGGTGCAGCATGCAACTTGCCACTTCTGTAAGATGCCCGACCACATCTCGAGGGTTTGAAGGAAAAGGCTGGAGTTGTGCCTATATTACGGCACCGAGGGGCACCAAATGAGAGATTGACCTTCGCACCCTCGTCATGTAGCTCATGGAGCATGTGCAGCCCAGAGAGCACTGGCTAGGCCACATGTGGCATCGCATCATGTGCCGCACCAAAAGAGGGAGATACTTCGTTAGGGCTGGGCATTTACGATGGCGGTCGAGGAGACCAACACTGCAGGTAATGGGATACAAGGTTAGGTTCTGTCCTTTCTTCATTCCTATGGCTTTCCATCTATTGATTGCTTGATTGATTTCTAGTACCTTTAGCTTGTATATGTGGTTTTCATGCTAGATCAATAATGAACCTTAGTAGAGACTGCAATAACATGACATTGTCGAGGCTATAACCATGCATGTTTATTTCTATTTCATGGAATTGAATATTGTATAACTTTAGCTAGGATTTCGCTAGACTTTGATTGTTGGGGGCTTGACCTAGAGAATGGTACAACCAACTTAAATTTTGAGTACATAATTTTTCTAAGGGGGTAGAATTGTAAATAAAATATTTATAGGGGCATTTTTGTCTTTTTCTATCTTGTACCAATTTAAAAATTATATTTCATATTAATTTTAATGATTGTATTTTTATTTTATTTTTCCATGATTGGTATTGTTGCATATAATTAAATATATGATGTTGTTAGTTGCTAGTTGTTAGCTACTAGTTAGATTAGTTGTTAGTAATCCTAGATGGACCCAAGTAGACTTGTCATGACACCATTAGTGAGCCCATTAATTAGTCTTGGTGCACCCATTAATCAGAAGAGCAATGATCAAGAAAAACCTTTCTTTTAGTTAATAGAACATTCCTTAATTAAACCTTCCTAAAATAAACCTTCATTGACTAGTTCTGAGGGATTATTAGGCATTTTACATTGCATTAGGGTTGGGGAATAGTAGCTGGTCATATACCCTATAAATCCCCTCATTTCATTCATTTAATATCATCAATAAACCCTAATTTGCCTCATTTCCATTATCTCTTCATTTAAGAAGAAGAACCAACCTCTACCATTCCTAAATTGATTCTCAACCCATTCCTAGTGTCATCTCAAGAAGGCTAGAGCTTGGATTAGCATGAAGAAGGCATTAGAAGGAGGGAAGCTTAAAGGAGGTGTCCATTCTTAAGGATGCTATCCACTAGTGCTATTGTATTGGGAATCCATCTTACAATAGGTAAACTCTAAAATTAAACCCATGTAATTGATTCTAATCAGTTTAATTAGTCATTTGGAAATCACCCATGCATTAGGACTACCCATGGGGAGAAGCTTGGGCTTTATTAGACCCATTTGGAGACTTTTACATAGGTTTTTTTTTGCCATTTTTAGGAAAAATCTGAGAATTGTACACCATGTGTTTGTTATTAGGTTTGTTAGGTCTAGTTAGTGTAGATTTGGTCGTGTGTGACGTGTAGGTCGTGTCATGATTCGATAGGACACGAGGTTATTTTTGGAGGTTTTGGCCTCCGACACATGTGGTGCACATGCTCTATTACACATGACACTTGGCACTAGCATAGAAATGCCCTAATTATGTTCTAGTACATATTTAGGCTTGCATATGAAATTTGGTAGGATTCGGACAAGGTTTAGTAGGGTATCTTGGGCGTACTGCAAACTTGTTCACCAAGTGTTCGAAACGTGTCCCCATAGGGATTTTCATGTCTTTTTTTAGCTAAGGTTGGGTGTACGTGTCCTAAATTGGATATATGGTGTTGTGTCATGATATCTCATAATACGCATTGTTATATTTGGGTAAGCATGGATATCTACCTATTTGCGTAGGTGAGTGTCAAGCTTGTGTGGGTCTAGCCATACATATAACTATGTATATGTGAATGTCCTAAAGAGTATGTGTGTATTACAGCCTATAGGCTTGTATATGCAAATGGCATATATTATATGTGTCATTGACTATGTGTGTATATATTTAGTCATATATATATATATATATATATATATATATATAAATATATATATATATATATATATATATATATATATATATATATATATATATAAATATATATATATATATATATATAGGATTAAATATACACAGACAGATCCACACGACTAGCAGACACTACAAGAACGCCCGAGAGGGATTCTGGCTTCATCTTCACAGCTGGCCTTTTTGTCTTGCTTGAGGCCATTCGCCTACGAGCGGGGGATGGCACCCCCGTTCCTTCTTTTTTTGCTTTGATGGCATATTTGTAAAGGACATTGCATTTTGTGCCTCTGAAATGAATACAAGTTTTTGTGGTTAAAAACATATATATATAATAAAATAAAATAAAAAATATGTGTGTGTGTGTGTGTATGAAGGGTTCCTATAGATACCTAATAGTGGATAATGAGTGTTACATATAGGTTTGTGTGTGTGCTATACATATACATTGGATGGTGTATGTGGGACTTATTTTTTTTATTTATATTTTTTTAGAACAACATACTTTATTGAAAATAGGAGCCTAGCTCAAAGATGGCGCCGGGAGATAGCCCGTCGACCTACAAAAGTATATGGACCCGGCCAAAAGTCAGGCCAAACCAAAGGAAAACTATCCTCCCCGGGGATACCAGGGGTAACAAAAGGAAATTAAAGCTATCCACCCTGGAGACCCCAGGGGTAAACAAAGGTTTAAAGAAGAAAAGTAAGCAAATCCCCCCTAATGACAAGAGAGGTCCTTAATCAGGGCGTTGCTGGCCTGAGATGGTAGTTCGGAGGCGTGGACGAAGATCTGATCAGTTCTAGATTCATGTGCCAGAGACGCCAGAGCTTTGGCCATGCCATTAGCAGTAGGATGTATATACAATGGCGATATTAGCACCGATCACCTGTTGGATGTTGCGGATCTTGTATCTGAGAGCCCATGGAGGCTTGGATTTATTAGCAATGATATTGGTAAGAAGGTTGAAGGATGTTTCAATTTTACTGTACTGCATATTTTGATCGTTACACCATTGAATCGCCTTGAGCAGAGCGTCAATTTTCGGAAGAGGGCTGGTAGTATCTGTCATGAAAAGGGAGAAGGCGTAGATAAGGGAGCCTTGGTTGTTCCTGATGATTTCGCCACATACAATCCCCGTCGAATCTCCTATCTTCGCCGCCATGTTCAGCTTCTGACTCGCCCCCGGAGGCACCCATCTGTCGATGATCCCCCGGGAGACAGGCTGCGTAGTCGTGACCGGACAACCCAAGCTGTCCGTTCGCAGATTAAGTGCTGAGAAGGTATGTTATAGATGAGTGGTAACTTGTCGGATGATGTCCCGATAGTTCCTCCGCCCATCGCCAAAATGAATAGAGTTCCTTTGCTTTTAGATCTTCCACAATCCGGATGCGAAGATAATGTTTCTGCTGATGACCACTAGGGAGGAGAGGAAAGAGGGAGAAGAGTTTAGAAGCCATACCTGAGCAAGGTTATCGATCGAGGAATACGAGGTGGGAAGATTGAACTTGGTACCAAAGTGGAGCCAAACCATCTGAGCCGTCTCTCCCAAGGCGAAGAGGTGGTCACTAGTTTCAGTGTTCGGGTTAGCACTTCACACACATCTCGATGCGAGGTTGATCCCCATGGAAATAAGTCTGGCCTCTACAGGAATAGCTTTTCTGCAAAGACGCCAAAGGAAGGCGCCTATGCGCGGGTGAATATCTTTGTTCTAGCATAAGTTACTCCAGGTGTCGATCGGGTTTCTCCTGCGGTGGTGGTCCCAGTAAGATTTAGTAAAGAACTCCCCGTGGTGGTCAGGGGTCCAAACCATCATGTCCTTCTCATTGTTGAGAATGATCCCGTTCAGGCATGCATTGGCTTCTACAGTCAGAAAATCCCGAATACTAACCTCCTCCTCCAAGGATCTACGCACCATCGGTGAGGCCATCACCTGAGGGACGGTTGGGTTATAAATGAATTCAGGCAGTTTAGGGATAGAGGTACCGTACCAGTTCTGACCCCAGATGGGTATGTTGCCACGGCCTAGAACCCATTGGGAGTTGGAGTAAACATTGCAAAAAATCTTCATCATAGATCGCCATAGCGGGAAGGGGGAGTAAGGTAGGGAGTATCCGGGAGCGGTATGATCCCCATACTTCCTGATCATGTACTGTGCCCACACCGACTCGCCTTGAATCAATGCCCAACATCGTTTAGTATGAAGAGCAGTCATCCCCTTGTCGAGAGATCGAATGCCAAGGCCTCCCTTATCCATCGGACGACACACATTGCTCCATGAAATCTATCTGGTCCGATGTTGATCTTTAGAGTTCCAGTGGAAGGTTGCCATCAGTTTATCTAACATCTTGGGGAGTTTGTTGGAGGCTTTGATCACCGACAGGGAGTGAATTGGGAGTGTCATAAGTACACTTTTGAGGAGGGTAATCTTTCCCCCGAAGGAAAGGAGTCTCGCTCTGCATCCGGATATCCTTTTTCTCAAATTTCTCAGTCATATTGAAGAAGTATTCTTGTTTGGCAGTGTGATAAGGAAATAAGAGATTATAGTGATAAAAGGGGAGTGGGATTTGTATGTGACTAATGTGTATATTCATAGGAGTGGGGGTAGAGCCATAGGCACATGGGACCTTGTGTGCATATGATAGGTTAGTCAATTAGCCAAACAGGTGTATGAGCTATGAATGTATATGTGAGTTGTGTTCGGTGTATAGATAGTTAGTGATGGAGGGAATGATTGAGTGATTGTGCTGTCCTGCACACAGGGCAGTATAAAGCAATGGTCTTCCTGTATTAGCAGGAAAAATTGGGAGATAGGCAGTAGAAATAGTTATATCAGTAGCCTATTGAAGACTTAGCAGTGTGTAATATAAGAAGGGGTTAGTGAATAACTAAGATAGGTAAGGTTTGGTAGAAACAGAGGATTCCTGCATAGGTATAGGTTAGGCTTGTGGCCATAGCTTGCTGTTAAGGCAAAAATTAGGCATTGGAGGTTCATGTGCAGGTATTGGAGGATTGTTGTAATTAGCATGGGTTGTACGTTGTGAGCCTATACACTGAGTGTGTGTGACTCTAAATGTATAAAAGTGTGTGTTTGTGTATTGAATAAGCAGTGAGGAAGGGTTCTACAGTTCGTGAATGTGCAGAACCTAAAACCTGAGCAGTGTATATAGATGAGAGGGTAGGGAAAATTTATAATAGTTTTATGGGTATGGGTGTCTGCTTGATAGAGGAGAATTTTGCAGGTTTTGGGGATATTAGTGTTTCAGTGCATAAATGTGCACTAACCTGTGATCAGTTAGACAACAGGGGCTTGGAAGATAACATGTGCAATGGTAGCAGGTTGGGGGATTCTTGTGTAAAACAGAAGCAGTAGTAGCAGTATAGGAGAGGGTCATCTGCACTAAATAAGTGCACAGGTGACTATGTGTGGGTGTAGTGAGATTAGGAAAAATATGGGAGTCTCATGTATATATGTGTTTAGGAATGAGTGAATGAGTGAATGCATATATTTGTGAGGGTGTATTAATAGAGAGTGAGAGCATATGAAATTCTCTTGTATGTGTGAGTGTGAGTGCTTGAGTGAAGGTTGTATGAGGCTGTACACAGATGGGCAAGGGTTTTTTTTACCTAACAGCAGGCACTTGGCCTGTACATGCAGTTAAGTGGGTGCGTTATAGGTTTGGGTATGTCACACAAGAGTAGACATGTGTGCTAGTGTGTGTCTTTAGAGAGGGAGTCCTAATCAAAGACTGTCATAATGTGTGTATGTGTATGCATGACAGGTGTGTGTATGTTGCTTGTAATGCTATAGTGTGTGTCAATCACTTAGGCAGCAAGGAGGGTATGTCCGGTACCAGTGTTCAGTGAGTGGGAGAGGAGGAGCTAGGAGGGCATGGTGTGTGTCAATCTGTGTACAATTGTTGGAAGAGTGTCTATGTGTGAGTTTCAGAGTATTGGGTGAGTGTTCTTGGACTGATACATGTAGGTATCAATTCAGAATGAAAGGAAGAGTGAAGAAAGAAGTCATGTGCATAGGTGCACATGACTTGGGGGAAAATCTGTCCAGGACAACTGGTAGCAGAGCCATTAGAGCAGTAGCAGTAGTAACAAATAGAAAATTAGTTTAAGGAAGGGCCAAGTTAGTGTAGGCATTTGTCTAGGACTGGTAACATTGATTGAAGGTAAGGGGAAAAAATAGGAAGGCCAACAACAGCAGGGGGTGTGGACCAGCCTACCAAAGGCAATATGCCATTACCTTTGAACAACAAGTAATTGAGTGAATGCATATATGTGTGAGGGTATGTTAATAGAGAGTGAGACCTGTGAAATTCTCTTATGTGTATGAGTGTGAGTGCCTGAGTGAAGGTTGTGTGTGGCTGTACACAAATGGGCAAGGGGTTTTTCTTCCCTAACAGCAGGCATTTGGCCTGGACAAGCAGTTAAGTGGGTGTGTGATAGGTTTGGGTGTGTCATACATGAGTAGATATGTGTGTTAGGGTGTGTCTTTGGAAAGGGAGTCCTAATCAAGGACTATCATAATGTGTGTATGTGTGTGCATAACAGGTTTGTGTGTTGCTTGTAATCCTATAGTGTGTGTCAGTCAGTTATGCAACAAGGAGGGTGTGTCGGGTTCAAGTGTTCAGTGAGTGAGAGGGGAGGAGCTCTATCATCTGTGTTTGTATGAGGGTCGGGTGTGTGTTAGTCTATGTACACTAGTAAGGAGAGTGTATGCGTGTGAGTTTTAGGGTATTGGGTGAGTGTTCTTGGACTGATACATGTAGGTATCAGTTGAGAGTGAAAGGCAGAGTGAAGAGAGAAGTCATGTTCACAGGTGCATATGACTTGGGGGGAAATCTGTGCAGGACAACAGGTAGCAAAGCCATTAGAGAAGTAACAGTAGTAAAAAAATAGGAAATTAGTTTAAGGGAAGGCCAGGTTAGTGTAGACAATTCTTTATGACATGTAACATTGAGTGAAAGTAAGGGGAAAAAATAGAAAGGCCAGCAACAGTAGGGGTGTAGACCTGCCTACCCAAGGAAGTGTGCCATTACCTTTGAACAACAGTAGGTAATTGATGTTACCTGTAGGGTGACATTTGTTAGGGAGTGTCACGTAGGTGAGTGCCAATATTAGTGTCTTGGGTGAGTTGAAGTATGAACTATGAGTGATAGAGTGTGTGTTGTATATGTAGGTAATAGGTAATGCGTTACCTACAGGATTAGACTATTTGGATGGTGTAATTGTGGGTTAAGGTAATGGAATAGGTATACAGTAGGATATGAGGTCAGGACATACAGATTTGTATATGAATTATGAGTGTAACTACCTAATTCCATGAGAGGGGTAGTTTTGTCATTTTATATTTATAATATATTGTGCCTAAATATTTCTTTTATATTGTGTATATTAATCTAATAATGTTGTGTTAGTTATTATGGTCAAAGGTTAGCCTAATTATTGGACTTGTGTTAGTGAACCGGTTAGCCTAGACACTTGACTAGAGCCAACAATTAGCATGACATGACTCATAGACCAACTTAATGGACTAGAACATTTAGACTCATTAGTCATGACCAAATATAGAATAGAGATTAGACTGTTTACCGAAATAGGTCCAAATCCTTCCATATGGTAATTAGCCTTCATGACAACATTGGAGGGCATGTAGGACATTCTAGATTAGCTAAAACTGGCCTTATATGGAAGCCATGTAAGGAGAGAGAGAGAGACTCCATTCTTTATTTCATTCCATATCCTCATTTTTCTTATTTTGATGTTCTCTTCCAAGTAGAGCCATTCCTCCACCATTTCCTCTCAAGTCTCACCCATTCCTCCACATATTTCTCTCATTCTCTCTACAAGGAAGAGTCTAAAAGGAGCTTGGAGCCTAGGAACAAGGAGAGGAGTTCACTTGCTAGGAGCTACTTGTCCGGATCATGTCCATTTGGCTATTCATTGGAAATCCATCTCCCAGTAGGTATAACCCTCTCTTTCATTGATTTTTAGATTCTATTTGTGATAAAAAATCCTAGGATTTCACCCATGGACTAGGACAACCTATAGGAAGATATTTGAGGCACTAATGCGTCTCTATTTGAAAGTTAGGGTGAGTTTTGTGCCATTTTTGAAAGAATTTTGAGAATGGCACACCAAGTGTTTGACACTAGGTTTGATAGGCCTAACTAGAGTAGATTGGGTAGTGTGTGTCTATTTCATGTCCACAAATGGAAACATGTAGGTCGTGTCATAATACGGTAGGACACGGGACAAATTTAGGTGGGGTGGACTCCTTCACATGTGGTGCACACCAAGTGTTCGTAATTGGGGCTTAGTGTATGTGTATCCCTATAAAAATATGTATAGGTGTCATATATAAGTGTATATAAATGTGTATGTGTCTATATATATATATATATATATATATATATATATATGTATGTGTGTGTGTGTGTGTGCGTGTGTATCCTGTATAATGTATATATATATATATATATATATATATATATATATATATATATATAAAAAAAAAAATATATATATATATATATATATATATAAAAGTATATGTGTGTCATATATGTATATTGTTATACTTGGGTGTAGGAGTTTTGAGTGAAGGGAAAGGCAAGGAGATTAGATAAGGGGGGAGGGACAACCATGTTGGCCTGTGCACCAAGAGCATAGGTAGGGAGGAAACTGAGAGTGATGTATGAACTGTGACCATGGTGGAGAGTGTGTTGCTCTCAGGACTTCATATAGGGCCTGTGAAGTAGACTAATACCTGCGCACATATGTGTGCACAGGATATGCACTTAGTCGGACAGGCCCTATGGGAGAACTAACAGTAGGTAAATATGGAGAGGGGGCAATGGCCTGTGCAGGTAGGAATTGGGAATCAAGTGAAGATAGATGGCTTAGGGGACTGTTAGAACATATGTGAGGGAAAGAACAGGTAATTGAGAGCAGGTTATACTTGTTCAGGTTAGGCAGCAGCTAAATAATGAGGGGGATTAGGACCAAAGTTGACAATGGTGCGCTGTAAATTAGTGTTATATATATATATATATATATATATATATATATATATATATATATATATATATTTATATATCTCATGTGTACTCATGTAATGTAAGGGGAAATATGGAGAGTATCAGTTAGAATAAGTAACTAGAGAAGGGGGTTTTGCAAAGGGCAGGAAACTGGTAGCAGTCAAATAGAGGGCTTAGCATTAGGGGTCGGGTAAAAGCCTATGCAAGTACACAGCTGATCAAGAATATGTAGGGGGCTTGCATTTTTATGTGTGCAGAGAGTTAGGGAGGATTCAAGAGTAAGTAAGAATTGAAAGAGGGCAGGGGCCTTGGGAATGGCAGGCTAGGAGACCTGTGTAAGAACGAGATGTAAAGCGATATACTCTAGAGGGGGTGAATAGAGTAGGAAGCAAAAAATTAGCTATTAAAAATTTGTTAGTAGAAAGATCACATAATATATCACAAATATGTAATTGTAAAGGGAGAGCAGAGAGCAAACGCAAACACAAGGATGTATAGTGGTTTCCCTCTTATAAGGACTAATCTAGTCGGAAGAACTCCAGCTTCCAATTGAAATCTACTATGGAAAAACACCAAAAATTTTCATGCGAAGTTCTTGCAACTTCTACGAACGCAAGCTTTGATCTGAAGCACTCGACCAACTTCAATTTTGAAGTGTCTTTCTTCAATCAAGCCTCTGATTACAATCACTCTTGAAACTTCTAGATTATACCGCACTAGCAAATCGACTAGAGGATTGTAACTGGCTTGAGATTTGAAAATGAAAAGCTTAGAAGGCTTTGGAAGACCACAGTAGGCTTAGAGAGAAGAGAAGAGAAAGTGAATTGTTGTATTGAAATGGTAGAAATTCTTCTCCATTTATAGATTTTCCAAAGGGAGAATTTGGGCAAAATTCGGGCAAAATTCTTTGAGAGAAACTCGGCAGATAGCCGTTGCATCCGTAACTGCGGGAAGACTGGGTTCAAATGACAATGTTCCACTAATCGAACTTGGGCCGAATTTGGGCCGTACTCGATCCGAATTCTGTTGGTTCAGAATTGGTTGGTTAGGGTTTTGCAAATCGGGTTTTAGGCTTTTGAGAAGTCAAGCAGTTCAAAGCTTTTGTAAATGGGCTTATTTTCAAAACAAAGGATATTTTGAAAGCATTTTGGGATAGCCTATTTGCAGTACGACTTGGTGTACTTTGTATTCATAGACTCAATAAATTATGAAAAATATATTGATATTGAAAATACAGACTCAATGGCAAAATGGCTCTAAGTCTTGAACGGTAGTAGTAGTAGCGGTTCTCAGCAGGCTTCCAAGTAGCCCTTATATCGAGACAGGGTTAGATCAATTATTAAAATCAGGTTTGACCATGACCAACGGGCCAATAATCTCCCCAATTTTGATAATTGGCAAACCTTGACCGATATAACATCTCGAACTTGATTTGAAAGAAAATCCAAACTTTGTTCATAGTACTATGGTATTGTACTGTAACGTCTCCTCTGTTGGTAGAGATTTCCTAAAAAAGATGTTAGTTCCATTTTTTTTTCCCGTTGTCACTTAGCAAAATAAATCTAAAGAGAGAAGTTCTCCGACAATCCATGCATAAGAGACGGACGTTGAAGAAGCACAGAGATAATAAATAAAGAAATAACAAATTCACGGGTAGTTTTATGAATGAAGCATCAGCTAATATAGATAGTGCTAAGCATAAAACACAGAAGTTCATACCAAAAAGAAAGAAACAATACCCACTGAATAATAGAAGGTACATAATAATGAAAACGAGTTTGAATACGTCAACTCAGCAAACAGAGCAAATATCGTGACTATTTGAGATGTTGTATAAAAGAAAATAATAATAGCTCAATAATGATCAAGATAGAGAAATCAAATAAACCTATGAAAATGAGAGAACGAAGAAGAATCATATTCTCTCATAAGTCCAATATAAAACAAAATACCATGACCAATGCAATAAGATATTTTAAATAAAAGAATATATGTCCATGACGAACTAGGTATACTACATATTAAGGGTATATATGAATTGAAACAATTAATTTGCTGCCCCTTAAAATATGCGTATCTAGTTCAAAAAGCAATTTATATGCATAAAATAGAAAACCATAAAATCTGAGGGATATCCAAGATATGCATCTTTCATCCCTTCGATCAATGCATATAAAATTTAAAACATAAAACAAATATCATCTTTAGGCAAATAAAGAAATATCCAATAAATAAATGCTTAAAGATGAACACATAAAATATATTTCCAAAAGTAGGAAACTAACTCATCAAAGTATTAGATCTTGTTATCAAAGTTCATTTTTTTCCTTTTAAAATCTTATCACGGTATCCATCTGATAACCGTAAGGTTAAAGAAAAGAAACACTTCAACATAGAGAAATTCAATTTGCTTGATTTCTTCCCTACAAAGAATTACTGCTATATGTAGGTATTAACTTGAATAAGAATATAATAAAAGCTTCGAATATCATGAATATTACACAAATGCTAAGGAATATATTAGAAAACCATAATATTCAATGTGTAGTCACAAGATCAAATCAAAAATAGTGTGACAGAAAAAATAAATATATCAAAAGATGACAAACATTAAACTATGGAAGATCAATGTATATTACCATCAAATAATTTATCCATCAAAGTTAAAATCAAAAGACGAAATCCGTATCTCTTCTTAAAAATGAGATCAATCCCAGATTATAGATTGATTTTGAGAATACAAAATATAAGTATCTATTGGAATCGAAAGATCTCAAACAATACTAAAATTCAAATCATTTGTAGCTATAAGCATAAGATGTATCAATTACATGTATTCTTATATGTGCTATAAAATCAATTGGTAACAATAAAATATAAAATATTTATAAATCAAATGTAGGGCCTAGATACGCTGATGTGTTCTGGAACCTAGGGGATCGGGTTCAGTGCCTTGGATCTAGATTTAGACAATAGTTACAAGTAGACCTTGATAAATCTTAATTCTATAAAGTATTGATTACTTTGGTTAGTTGTAGTGGTACTGTCCCAGCTAACGGAGGTCCACCGAGGGACGCTTAACTATCGCTTCACTTTTGCTGTAGCAGTGGTGACAGACAGACCCTTTGTTGACTTGTATCCAAAATGATCTCTACTTTTAAGAACATAGATTTAAAGAAATATATGCAGTATCATTAAACATCATCGAAATCCAGAATACCTAACTATAAGAGAAGTAAATACCCAAAGAATGAATAAGGAATGATCATATGATTAAGATACTAAAACTATTTTTTAGGCAGCTTTCATAGTACAATAATAAACATATATGCATACTTTATAAATGAAGACGAAAGATATGCATGAGAAAAAAATTCACCCTAATAGATATGGCTACTTAGTGTGACATAACATTTGAAATAGTAACTAGCCATGCAATTGTATTTCAAGAACATTAACCTAAGCATGCTAGAATATGTATCACACTAGTTTATATAACAAAACAAAAATAAGCACTTCGAGTGAGAAATAGTAAAAATTTATTAAAGACATGCAAGATTCTATAGATCTAACCATTTCAGAAGAATCATTTAGCATGTTATCGAAGTGGTTCTTGACCACACTTATGTTGGTGCAATTGCTTGGAAGATGACCTTTATAACTTTGTAATCACCAATACTGTCACTCTCGTTTCCCGTTATACGTATTTTCAGTATACGTGTACGGATTTATGACATTTATCAGGTGGACCGTAGTTAGACTTGTCTTGCTTAACGGAGTCTTGGTTTAATCTTGGCTTGGTTTGGTTCACCTTGGATCATCATGGCATGTTAGCTTGGCTTGGTTTGGTTTGGGGTTGGGTGGAGATGACTTGGTTTCGTATTTATATCAAACACTTTCTCTCTTTTCTCATTTATTCTCAATAACTCTTCTTCTTCTTCATTTACTCCTCCCCACCTACAAAGAAACCCTAAGCAAGTGCAACTTGCTTCATGATGGATCTTAAGTTTTAATATTCGATTATCTTCTTTGCAAGATTTTAAGCCTCTTTAGAACTTGACATTCTTGATTTTGTTGGATACATTTTTGTAGATCTAAATTTTTAATTTTTTTTCTTAGTTTTGATCTATTAAAAATTGGTATTTTTGAAAACCTGTTGCTCCATGTTGTAGAAAATCTCGTTCTATCGAATTTTGACCTTTGAAAAGCTAGATTTTGACTTGTTTTGAGGGAGTTATGACATTTTGAGTTCATGGGTTCAAGTAAACATTTCAGTGCTAGTTGGAGAAGATGAACAGTGCGCGTGCGCCACTTGGCGCTACGTTACTTGGCCGACGCTCCTTGGCGTCGCCTTATTTTATCCTAGCCTAGCGCCACCAAGCCTGACACCACCTAGCCTGGTACCACCTATCCTGGCGCCACCTAGCCTGGCGTCACCTAGACTGGCGCTACCTAGCCTGGCACCACCTAGCCTGGCACCACCTAGCCTGACACCACCTAGCCTAATGCCACCTAGCCTGGCAATACCTAGTGAGGCACCACCTAGCCTGGTGCCACCTAGACTGGCTCCACCTAGCATTGTGCCGCCTAGCCTGGCACCACATTGCCTGGCACAACCTAGCCTGGCACCACCTAGCCTAGCGCCACCTAGCCTGGCACTACTTGTCCCCTGGTGCCACTTGTCCCCAGCTACTTGCCAGCGCCACCCTGCACGTGCCGCCCAGCGTGCGCGCCTTCTGACTCAATTGGGGGTGTACCTAATAATGATGTACACACCTCCTTACTGGCCCATATAATTATAGTATTTATGATTTGTTATATGCTTGTACCCTGTAATTAATCTGTCTTGTGACAACCTGACTCGACCACTAGTCAGCATTGAACTAGTGACTCGAACTTGAACATGATACATGAACTCGTCTTGATAATCATGATAGTAGCCCGTCGAGGCATACTCTTAACAAGTACTTTTGACCCGATAAGTAAACCTGACATGACATATAAAATCTTGATTGCTGTTGCGACATCTATTTCTGTCTTGCTAGTGTAACTCTTGCCTTGACACCATGGTTGATTTGCTGATTATGCCTGTACAACCTACCTGTCATGTCTTGTATCATGTCCAGGACATGGATTCCTGGTTACCACGGTCAGGGATTCGTACTAAATCTAACCAGGTTAACAATTAGATTGATTAAGTAGTTCTTACAAAGATTTTTCCAGTTACAGACGATACCGTTATCCCGTCAACACCTGTAGACTGGTAGCCTGCCGATATGTATGGCACATTTTCAGCACACTATCATGTGTTGCAATCAAAACCCAATAATTCTTTCTTCTTGATAACTCTTCTAACCCCGGTTAGATAACCCAGATAGTCTGCAGGGCTTGTGACTGCGGAAACATCTCAACTGCATCTCGTTAGTAACAAGGCCTATGATAACCCTAGTTAGATAATGCTAGCAAGCCGTAAGACTTGATTGGCCATGCTTGAATGATTGTCTCATGATTAATATGGGAATTATATTCCACCTCCTATTTTTTTCTAGCATGTTCCTTAAAGCATGCATTTTGTGTTATTTATTTATGCTCTTTTATTAGATTTTTCCTATTCTTATATGTTGGTTTTAGTTCTTAAGTGGAGCCCCCTTCTGGTACTTGCTCTCTCTGGGTTCTGACCCAGCTGGTTTTGTATGGCCAAATTTTGGAGTAGCACCCGAGGATCTTCCAGTCTTCCAGCCAGATAGTAAATACTAGACGTAACCCTGGCAATGAGTGGGTTTCTTATTTTGCTTTCCTACTCGATTGTAATTTATTCTTTTGAGACATTTAGCCGCCGAGCAAGTGTTAGCTCATGTTGAAACTTTATTTCTGTCTGCATAAGGGCTGTAACATGATTGACAAATCCTAGGGTTGATCATGTATGACTTAACTCTTGCTAGTCTTCACATTTTGTATGACTAGCTTCATGATCATCTGAATATATAATGTTTGGGATGCCTTACTTTGTATGTCTGATGATCTAACATCTTGTATCATATACTTGCTTGCTTGAGATTGAGACACTAGGCTTGTTCTTGATAATAAGAGATTGTTGGCTTGTAGATAAACCCTCACGCAACTTGACAACCATGACTGTATTGCGAGGTGGGTTGCACTTTAATGTACGTAGTTGGCTGTGTCTGTCCGCCGCTTTCTAGTATTCTGGTTCTGGAATGTGACACGGTTTAAGTGGTGGCCAATGCAGGTCTTATAAATCAAGATGTGTGAGGGTTTTACTGAATAGATGTCTCAATCAGCATTCTCCCTTGATCTCTACTCGTGTTTTCTAATCCTCCTAAATCTTGACCTGATAAGGTGCTTCTATCCTTGATCTATCTTGGTCCTTGCTTATTGTTTCTCATGTCATTTTCTTCAGTGGAATTGTTCATGGTCTTACCGATCAGCCGGGTGGAGCACCTCCAGCAAACCAGCAATAACAAGTGAACCAGCCGCAACCTGGGGACCAAACCCAGCGCTCAGGGACAGCATCCTGAATCATACCTTCTGGGATCTAGAGCCACCAGTTCAGCCAGTCCAGCCTGCAGAGCCTGACAATAGAACGCTAATGGGACTCATCCGGGACTTGCTTGCATCACAAGATCGGCGGGACGCTGCCCTGCAGCAGACAGTACAAGATGCTATAGACATAGTTGGCTATCAAGGAAACAATGCTGCTAAGAGCTTCAAGCGCCTGAACCCTCCTTTCTTTGACAGCAGTGAAGATGTTATTGCTGCCGATGTTTGGCTACATGATATAGAGGTTATTCTGGAGGCAGCTAGGACTCCAAAGGAAAAGAAGGTGGTCGTTGTGCGTCTATAGTTATTGGACTTTGCCCGCAGCTGGTGGGCCATGCAGGTAGTTGGCTTGGTGACGCCTGTCTTATGGGCGATATTCAGCAACAAGTTTCAAACGAAGTACTTTGATGTAGTGGCTCACTATGATCTGTAGACAAGATTCAGCAATCTCAAGCAGATGGAAAGGACGATCGATGGATATGTAGCCGAATTTTTAAGACTTAGTCGGTTTGCTCCCACCTTGGTGGCGACCAAATTGGACTGGGCACAACGATTCCAGTAGGCACTCCACCTAGAGATTATTGCAGCAGTAGAGCAGTTTGAGCCACAGACATTTGATACCGTTTTGCGAGCAGCAAAGAGGCACAAATATACATCGCAGA
This sequence comes from Iris pallida, assembly GCA_029216955.1. Lineage (NCBI taxonomy): Eukaryota > Viridiplantae > Streptophyta > Magnoliopsida > Asparagales > Iridaceae > Iris > Iris pallida. The sequence continues at coordinate 93,182 of JANAVB010044318.1, forward strand.
GGATAGTAGATCGAACGAGAGGACAGAAGAGGTCTCATGGTCAATTATCCCAGTCCTCAGCACCAGCCCCGACAGCTAGGGCTTTGACAATTTGAGCTCCAAGGAGGGCGACCACTGTTTCGTTGGTTCAGCACTCGACTTCGACGTACCCTCAGCAATCGAAGCAGAAACATTCTTCCGCAATGGGTTGGTCTCATTATGGAAAGCTTGGTCACATGGTATAAGAGTGTCGCAGAGCACAGGGATTGTGCTTGGCTTGTGGGGTATCAGATCACAAAATTGGGTCATGTCCGTATAGAGCCAGTTCATCTTCATCAACCCTAACCAGTCCTTCATTTAGGGCACCAACACCAGTAGGCCATTGTCGCCTTAGGCTCAACAGTATGCTCAGGCCCAAGCCCAAGTTCAGAGCAAACAAAGAGGTTACCAGCAGAGGGTACCAGCACCAAGAGGACAGGGTCAAGCTATGGCTCTGACCGTGGCAGAATAATTGGCATCAGATAAGGTGGTGGTAGGTACCATTCTCGTCAATTCTTTTCCAGCATAAGTATTATTTGATTCGGGTGCATCGTATTCATTTATGTCTGTACGATTCACAACACGAATAGGATTGGAACCCGATTCATTATCAGTAAGGCTCAATATACTTACTGATAATTGTCTTATGGGAGTAGATAGAGTCTTCTCCTCATGTCGAATCATAGTTAGCGGTAAAGAGTTTTTCGCTAGATTAATAGAATATTCAATGGTTGACTATGACGTGGTCCTAGGAATAGATTGGTAGAAGAATCAATACGCAAGAATAGACTGCCATATTGGCAGGTTTATTTTTGGTATTCCTAACGAAGAAGAGTTTTCATTTTCCAGAGGCGAAATTGAACCTTCTCCACCAGTCTTGTAGATGGCAGTAGCAGAAGCAGTTCAGTTTCCTAGAGTAGTAGAAGAATTTCCTGACGTATTTCCCAAAGAGCTTCTAGGCATGCCACCAGAAAGAGAGATAGAGTTCACTATTGACTTGATTCCAGGGATGACACCGGTATCAGAGAGAGTCTACAGAATGACACCATCAGAATTGGAGATCCTGTATAAGTTGATTGAAGAACTCAGAACCAAGGGATTCATTCGTGCTAGTGGATCGCCTTGGAGAGCCCCGATCCTTCTTTTGAAAAAAAAGATGGTACATCAAGATTATGGGTTAATTATCATACCTTGAATTCTATAACAATCAAAAACAGATATCCCTTGCCAATGATAGATGATTTATTCGATCAACTCAGTGGGGCGACAATATTTTCGAAGATTGACTTGTGGTCAAGGTACCATCAGATTAGAGTCAGAGAGCAAGACATCCCGAAAACGGCATTCAGATCTAGATATAGGAATTGCGAGTTTCTCGTTATGCCATTCGGAGCGACCAATGTGCCGACAGTATTCATGGATCTCATAAATCGCATATTCAGGCCTTATTGGATTAGTTCGTGATAGTGTTTATCGACGATATCTTGGTCTATAGCAAGAGTGAGGCAGAGCATTAGCAACATCTCTTAGTAGTCCTTCAGATTCTTAGAGAGCACCAGTTGTATGCGAAGTTCAATAAGTGCAAATTTTGGCTTGATTGCATTTCGTACTTAGGTCATATCATCACCCGAGGTAAAGTAGAAGTGGACCCCAAAAGATAGTAGACATAGAGACATGGCCAGTACCCAGCACCGTCGCAGAGGTTCGCAGTTTTCTAGGATTGGTGGGCTATTATCGACAATTTGTATCCGACATTGCTCGGATTTTAGCACCATTGACGCAGTTGACTTGCAAGAATGTACAGTTTGCTTGGATAGCAGAGTGTCAGAGTTCATTCGAGAAGTTAAAGCAAGGATTAATGACGACACCCATTCTCACGCTTCCAGCTGAGACGAAAGGATTTTTAGTTTACTGTGACGCTTCCGGCAAAGCATTGGGATGCGTCTTGATGCAACATGGCAAGGTAGTAGCTTATGCTTTATGTCAGCTTTGTGATCATAAAAGAAATTATCTAACCCATGACTTGGAGTTAGCAACGGTGGTTTTCGCACTCAAGCTTTGCAGGCATTATTTGTACGGAGATCGGATAGAAATTTTTATCGACCACAAGAGTCTCAAGTATGTGTTTACCCAGAAGGATCTCAATATGCGTCAGAGAAGATGGCTAAAGTTACTAGTGGATTATGACATCAACCTGCTGTATCATCCTGGGAAGGCCAACGTAGTTGCTGATGCATTTTGTAGAAGAGCAGAAGCTTATTTCCTAATAGCACTACTAGAGTTATTAGCGGATCTTTAGAAGATGAGAATAGAGATAGTTCTTCCTACCAATGTGGCATTGATGGCCAGTATGCAAGTTCAGTCCAGCATAGTTGAGAGGATAAAGATAGCTCAATCAACGGATTCTAAGCTTCAGTGGCTTAGAAAAGAATGTGAAGTGGGACAAAGAGCAGAGTTTTGCATTCACGAAGATGGCACACTCCGACATAAAAGGCGTCTTTGTGTACCTACTGGTGACATCAAGCAAGAGATCATGGCAGAGGCTCACAGTTTACAGTATTCAATTCATTCCGGTGGTACGAAGATGTATCGTGATATTCGTCAGCATTTTTGGTGGAATGGCATGAAGAGGGAGATAGCTCGGTTTATCTTTCGTTGTTTAGTTTGCCAACAAGTCAAAGTTGAACATCAGAGGCCAGCTGGACTTCTTCTACCTTTATCCAACCCAGAATGGAAATGGGAGTATATTACCATGGATTTTGTAACTAGGTTACCTAAATCTCCAGCAAGGAAAGATGCTATATGGGTTATAGTTGACCGACTCACGAAGGTAGCTTATTTTCTCACTTTCAGAATTGGTCAGTCGACAGATCAGCTAGCAGAGATGTACCTCAGGTAGATAGTCAGATTGTATGGTGTGCCATTCAGTATCGTGTCCGAAAGAGATTCGAGATTTATATCGCACTTTTGACGGAGTCTTCAAGAGAGTTTGGGAACTCGTCTCAAGATTAGTTCAGCTTATCATCCACAGACAGATGGTCAGTTAGAGCGCACTATTCAAACTCTTGAAGTTATATTATAATCCTTTACACTTGACTTTGGTGGTTTGTGGGAGGATCACCTGCATCTAGTGGAGTTCTCTACAATAACAGTTTTCAGGCCAGTATCCAGATGGCACCATTTGAGGTACTGTATGGTAGAAAGTGCAGATCACCTTTAGCCTAGGATGATATAGGCGAGACGCAGATGCTTGGTCCAAAGATTGTTACTCAGACTATTAAGGTGGTCAGACAAGTCAGAGATCATCTTTGAGTTGCACAAGATCGTAAGCCAATTGGACTGATTCTCATTGGCGCCCTCTTGAGTTTTCTATCGGCGACCACGTATTCCTTAGGATCTCACCTACCCGTGGCGTCATTCGATTCGGCATACAGGAAAAGCTTAGTCCTAGGTACATAGGGTCGTTTGATATTCTCGAGTGAGTAGGTGATGTGTCATATCGCCTTGCTCTTCCGCCATCGTTACGTGAGGTAGATGACGTATTCCATGTATCCCAATTGTGACGGTATATCCCGGATCTGAGCCACATCCTTGATCATTCTAAATTGGTTGTTAGTACCAACCTTTCGTATGAGGAAATGCCCGTATCCATATTGGACCAAAGAGAGAAGGTATTCAAGAACAAGACTATTAGTTTAGTCCGTGTTGCTTGGGGTCATCACTTTTTGGGTGAGTCAACTTGGGAACGTGAGGATGGTATCCGATCGCGATATCCACAACTGTTTGACCCATAAGGTATAATGTCTTCCTTATGCCTTATGCTTTTAATTCCTCGCTTGCTTGAGTGATTGCTTGATTAACCGCTAGTCGTAAATTGCCAGTATTAGTATAGCTTTCCCGATACCTCTAGCCTCTTGATTAAATTCTGTAGACGAAATTCTTTTAAGGTGGGTAGAGTTGTCACTCATGTTTCCCGTTATACATATTTTAAGTATACGTGTACGGATTTTTAACATTTGTCAAGTGGGTCGTAGTTAGACTTATCTTGCTTAGCCTAGTCTTGGTTAAATCTTGGCTTGGTTTGGCTCACCTTGGTTCATCATGGCAAGTTAGCTTGGCTTGGTTTGGTGTGGGGTTGGGTGGAGATGACTTGGTTTGGTATTTATATCAAACACTTTCTCTCTCTTCTCATTTATTCTTATTAACTCTTCTTCTTCTTCATTTACTCCTTCCCATCTACAAAGAAACCCTAGGCAAGTGCAACTTGCTTTATGATGGATCTCAAGTTTTAATGTTCTATTCTCTTCTTTGCATGATTCTAAGCCTCTTTAGGACTGACATTTTTTGTTTTTTTTGGATACATTTTTGTAGATCTAAGTTTTGATCTTTTCTTGTTTTTCTTGGTTTTAATCTATTAAAACTTGGTATTTTTGAAAACCAGTTGCTCCATGTTGTAGGAAATCTCGTTCTACCCAATTTTGACCCTTGAAAAGCTAGATTTCGACTTGTTTTGAGAGAGTTAAGGCATTTTGAGTTCATGGGTTCAACTAAGCATTTCGGTAGTAGTTGGAGAAGATGAACAGTGCACGCACGCCGCTTGGCATCGTGTTACTTAGCAGGCACTCCTTAACGCCGCGCTATTTTAGCCTAGCTTGGCGCCACCTAGCCTGGCGCTACCTAGCTTGGCACCACCTAGCCTGGCGCCACCTAGCCTGGCGCCACCTAGCCTGGCACCACCTAGCCTAGCACCACCAAGCTTGGCGCCTCCTAGCCTGGCGCCACCTAGCTTGGCACCGCCTAGCCTGGCGCCACCTAGCTTGGCACCACCTAGCCTGGCGCCACCTAGCCTGGCACCACCTAGCCTGGCACCACTTGTCCCTTGGCGCCACTTGTCCCCTAGTACTTGCCAACGCCACCCTGCGCATGCCGTCCAGCGTGTGCGCCTTCTGACTCGATTGGGGGTACGCCAGATGATGATGTTCATACCTTCTTGCTGGCCCGTAAAATTATGATATTTATGATTTGTTATATGCTTGTACCCTGTAATTGACCTGTCTTGTGACGACGCGACTCGATCACTAGTCAGCACTGAACTAGTGACTTGAACTTGAACATGATACATAAACCCATCTTGATAATCATGTTAGTAGCCCGTCGAGGCACACTCTTCATAAGCACTCTTGAAACGATAATTAAACCTGACATAACATGTAAAATCTTGATTGCTTTTGCGACAGCTATTTCTGTCTTGCTATTGTAACACTTGCCTTGACATCGAGGTTGATTTGCTGATTATGCCTGTACAAGCTACCTATCATGTCTTGAATCATGTCTAGGACATGGATTCCTGGTTACCACGGTCAGGGATTCGTACTGAATCAGACTAGGTTAACAACTAGATTGATTAAGTAGTTCATACAGAGATTTTTACCAGTTACAGGCGATCTCGTTATCCCGGGTACATCTGTATACTTGTAGCCTACTGACGTGTAGGGCGTATTTCCAGCACACTATTATGTGTTGCACTCTAAGTCACCTAATAATTCTCTCTTCTTGATAACTCTTGTAACCCCACCTGGATAACCTGGATAGTCTGCAGGGCTTGTGACTGCGGGAATATCTCAACTGCATCTCGTTCGTAACTAGGCCTGTAACAACCCTTGTTAGATAATGATAGCAAGCCGTGGGACTTGATTTGCCGTGCCTCAATGATTGTCTCATGATTAACATGGGAATTGTATTCTACCTCATATTTTTTCTAACACGTTCCTTAAAGCATGCATTTTGTGTTATTTAATTATGCTATTTTATCAGATTTTTTCTATTCTTATATGCTGGTTTTAGTTCTTAATTGGAGCCCCTTTGTGGCACTTGCTCTCTCTGGGTTCTGACCCAGCTAGTTTTGTATGGCCAGATTTCGGAGTAGCACTCGAGGATCGTTCAATCTTCTAGCCAGATGGTGAACACTAGATGTAACCCTTGAAACGAGTGGGTTTCTTATTTTGCTCTCCCACTCTATTGTAATTTATTCTTTTGAGGCTTTTAGCCACCGAGCAAGTTTTTGTTCGTGTTGAAACTTTATTTCTGTCTGCCTAAGGGCTGTAACATGATTGGCAAATCCTAGGGTTGATCATATATGACTTAACTCTTGCTAGTTTTCATATTTTGTATGACTAGCTTCAGGATCATCTGAATATGTAATATTTGGGATGCCTTTCTTTGTATGTCTGATGATCTAACATCTTGTAATATATACTCGCTTGCTTGAAATTGAGACACTAGGCTTGTTCTTGACCATAAGAGACTGTTGGCTTGTAGATAAACCCTCACGCATCTAGACAGCCGTGACCGTACTGCAAGGTGGGTTGCACTTCAATGTACGTAGCTCGTTGTGTCTGTCCCCCGCTCTCCAGTGTTCTGGTTATGGGGTATGACAAACATGTTCTATGGTTCTATTTGATATGATAAGCTTCACCTGTACTAAGAGGCAAAGACTTTGGTATCCAAAACTTGGATCCACATGTGTTAGCTTTTGGAACCCATTTGCACAAGTTTATATCAACAAGTTATCTAGTCTCACATTGACTAGAAATGTGTCATTTCATACCACAATAATGACAAAAATCATTAGTGCTCTGTGCAGCAATATGAGACCGTTTAGTGGTGTGATATGATGTGCGTGGATGCTTATAGTAGAAAGCATGATGATGTGTAACATTTTTATTGCGTGCTTTCTCTGATCGTGTCCTATCATGTATATGATGTGTCATAGGACAGAACTTTGATTGGGTAGTAGGTATTGCCTGTTTTCCTAATCTAATCTCTAACTTTTTAGAGATAGCACATGCCTCATCATATTTAGCAGTAAGAGAATCAATACTACATTAAGCAATAGAATACTTCTTCTTTTCTGATTCTAATTCCTTATTAAGTTTAGCATTTTCTTCAGTGCTTTTCTCAATGCATTCAAGTGCCTCATGCAATCTGAACTCAAGTGTGGAAATCTCAGTAGAATTATCAGAAGTAGAAGTATTTCTAGCATCATTCAAAAAGCAAGTAAGCTTTTCATTCTCACTCTTATAGGATATAATGTCTTTTCTAGCTTGCTTATACTTATCTAATACTTTCTTGTATTCTTCTAATAGATCACTGAAAGCATCAAATAATTTATCATAAGAGAATTCACTCTCTTCATAAAGAAGATTATTTTGTACCTCGTTGGTAATGCCATTAAGCATAAATTCGTAGCTTGATGAGGGCTCTTTTCTTCTTCAGAGTCGCTTGCCTCGCTTTCACACCATATGCTGGTACTAGCATATTTGTGAGATAATGATCTTCCTTCTTTGCAGTAATTTACCTCTTTAGTAGTAGGGCAACATTCCATTATGCGGCCTGATCTTCTACAGTTATGGCATATAATCTCTTCTTCATATAAGGAATTATGTTGTACCTTAGACTCAGATGCCATTATGTACACAATTGTATCATTTTGAAGACTATCCTCCTTTCTGTAGTTGCTAGCTTTGCTTTCATACCTGCACTCATAGGTAGCTTCAAGAAGTTTCTAAATTCTGTGAGATGTTGTTCAAGTAGTAATAAGATTGAATACAATTATGTCTACAACACAATAAAAAGCATGCATTGCTTTTGCATCAAGGCTAGCTAACTTGTTTTCTTCTTCCGTGTAACTATAATAAGGCTTGTTGATTATAGAGGAAGTGAGAATAGAGGTGACAGTAGGCTTTTTGTAGCCACTGATAACAATTGACCAGATGTCAAACTCTAAAGACTTCAAGTAGAAGCTCATACGTGGTTTCTAGTATGTGTAGTTGGTACCATCAAACAGTGGGGGTCTGTTTCTGGCTTGGCCTTTACTTGTGAATTTCACAGTTGCCTTGTGTGATATAATGATATAAGAAATAATAGTAATATTACCTTGCTTTACCTGTATAACCCGCCCTGTAGGAACAATTGGAATCATAGTATAACAATTGATAATAAGGATATGCTCAAAGGATGTTAAGCCAAATAATAGAGTCCTCGCTCTGATACCGATTGTAGGAACGCGATGTAAAGCGATATACTTAGATGGGGGTGAATAGAGTAGGCATTGGAAAATTAGTTATTAAAAATTTATTAGTAGCAAGATCACAGAATATATCACAAATATATAAATGTAATAGAGAGAGCAAAGAGCAAACAAAAACACATGGATGTATACTAGTTTCTCTTTTGTGAGGACTAATCCAGTCGGAAGAACTCCAGTTTCTAGTTGAAATCTACTATGGAAAAACATCGCAAGTTTCATTCAAAGTTCTTTCAACTTTTACAAATGTGAGCTTTGATACAAAGCACTCGACCAACTTCAATTGTGAAGTGTCTATCTTCAGTCAAGCCTTTGATTACAATGGCAAATCAACTAGAGGATTGTAACTGGCTTTGGGTTTGAAAATGAAATGCTTAGAATGCTTTGGAAGACCATAGTAGGCTTAGAGAGAAGAGAAGAGAAGAGAAAGTAAATTGGGGTATTTAAATGGTAGAAATTCTTTTCTATTTATAGGTTTTCCAAAGGGAGAATTCGGGCAGAATTTTTTGAGAGAATCTCGGCAGATAGCCGTTGCATCCGTAACTGCAGGGAGATTGGGTTCAAATGCCAATGTTCTTATAGCCAAACTTGGGCTGAATTCAGGCCGTACTCGGTCCGAATTATGTTGGTCCAGAATTGGTTGGTTAGAGTTTTGCAAATCGAGTTTTGGGATAGCCTATTTGCCAGTAGGACTCGGTGTACATTGTATTCCTAGACTCAATAAATTGTGAAAAATATATTGATAATAAAAATACAGACTCAATGGAAAAATGACTCCAAGTCTTGAACGGTAGTAGTAGTAGCAGCAGTTCTCAGTAGTCGTCCAAGTAGCCCTTATATCGAGATAGGGTTAGATCAATTATTAAAATCAGGTTTGACCATGACCAATGAGCCAACAACCTGTGCACAAGGTGCACAGGTATTTGGTTGGCCCTCAAGGCCACAGGTTTGCATAGGCCTTGGGGACTGCTTAGCATTGCAATGCAGGACATTTAAGGATTTGGGGGTCAAGTGAACTGGTATTTATATGGGGCATTGGCATGGTGCAACAAGGGTAGGCTCAAGTACAAATAGGTAATAAGATTTGGGGGTTCTCCCTTTTGTTGCAGACTTGAACGCAGGTTGGAGGGAAGGGATTTTAGTGCATTATAGGTCAAGAAATGTTTGGGGAAATGATGTAGGCTTTGCAGGTAAGGAGATGAGCAGAGTATCAATAAATAGCAGTAGGAGAGCATAGAAAATTGGGTAATGTATAGGTAAGAGTGTGTGTGGTGTGTGTTTGTGTGGCACACCCTTGTGTGTCACCCTTAGGGGCCATGAGAATTATGTGTGGGTATGTGAGTGTTGAGGTGGTTGGAGAGCATAGGAAAGGGGGTAATGTATAGGAAATAAAATGTATCCTTGAGAGTTTGGTTAGGCAATATTAGTATAGGTTTTGGGGTCACCTATATGAGCCATGATAGGATAATAGGATTTGGTAGGGTTAAGGCAATTGGCTTACCTTGTGAATAGGGTATAGTAAATTTGAATAGGAAAGCGGCTAAGGTAATGTATAAACTTAATAACCTAGAAATAGACCAAAACAACTTAGAAATAGCTAGTTTGACTAATTTAACCTAGAATTGACAAGTTTGACCAATTTAACCTAGAAATGGCTTATTAACCTTGATTTGGGCTAGTTTGACTTGTTTTTATTCCAAAACATAATATTGATACAATATTCCATATTTAGGTTTTTAAGGTACCGTATCGGATGTCTTTGATACTACACACCGGATATTAGGCGATTACATTCTCTGATAATTTTCTTTTTGTGGTATTTTTTATGTTTCGTGTATTTAGTGTAGATATCCTTGAACTCCTGATACGTTGGTTATACGAATTGGTATTTCCTGGATCCCGTCATGAGATGTTATTCCTGTGAATTGGTATACCCTGTGTAATCCCCGTGATTGTTCTTGTGTATTGTATGGACACTGATTCCTAAAAGGATTAGCTACCTTCTCAGAGTATTCCGTGTCATAACGTACCATGGTTGGATCTACTATACTTGTTGGTAGCGGGGAGTAGTAGTGTAGACATGTGACCATACCCTTCCCATGCATGAAATTGTTTTTCGTGAGTGTTAGTCAGACACCACACATATGACTGGCCAGGCCATATTTCTCGTACAAGTTTCCAAGCTGGTCAGTTGTTGAAACTAGTACCTACTCACTTAGATAGTATTTCCTAATTCTACTATACATGATGATTCCTATTTTCCCTCTTTACTTACAGTATTTCCATGTATGCCATGCTCATGTATATGTCATTATTTCTTGTATATTCTTTCTATTCACTGTTACATAGTCCGTATCATTTACTGGAACTGTTGTTGGAAATGTACTTCGCTCTAATCCTGACTAGATATATTTTTTAGACGACGACGAGGATGAGTGTGTAGAAGCATAAATAAACTTCGTAGACCTAGTCAAAGAAGTTGAGAGTATGCAAAGTCAGTATCAGACTCTACGCAAGTCAAATTGAGTCAGATTCAAGCTCTACGCAAGTCAAACTGAGTCAGATTCAAACTCTACGCGAGAGCATTCTCAGACTTTACGCGAGAGACAGGCTGTCCAGACTGTATTTAATGCGCGTGATACTGCTCTGACAGAATGATTTTCTGACTGAACATTGCACAGAAGCCAAGAAGATTTTTGCACCAAACCCAACGCTTATAGTTTAGTGTGCTAATGGGTTACTTTACGCCCAAGAGACTGCTTCCTTTACGCATGAAAGTTATTTGAGTTTCTTATGCTCAAGGCCATCTCAGCCACTTTTGTGCGCGTAGAGTTTATTTGAGCTAGCTATACGCTCAAGGCTACTTTTTAGCCGCTTTACGCAGGAAGTTTGTTTTGGGTTGTTTTACGTTCAATCTTTTCTGGCTATGTGAGAACGTGGTCTACATACGTGGCTTTCATGCCACACTTATCGAAGAACGTGTGTACGTGCTCTCCCCATATTGTTGAAGTTGTGGGACACGTGTCACCATGCGTAGAGACCACAACTCTATTTGGGACATGTGTCATCACGCGTAGAGGTCGATTTTCAATCGTGGGTGGCAGTTACTTGCGTAGAGACCCAATTATGTTACTTTTTACGTACAGAGGGTCTAGTCTATAAATAGACTTATTTTTAAACAGAAGGTACAAGATTTTGGAGACCAGAGACTTTCAGAGCAAAGTAATTTTCCAGAGTGTTTCTCTTCAACTTTTTTCTCAAGAACAGAGTGAAGCAAAGCAGAAAAGCATTCGACTGTGTCATCAGTGCCAATTGTGTCGATACCTTTCTGGTGAATTAGTTCTTCCAGTTGTTCTTCTCCAAGAAGTTCTCTTCATCATCATCGTGTGGTCCAAGGAACAAAGTGATCGCTCTCAGATCAGACTTCCATAGCAATACTTTCCAGAAAATACTTGTACTTTTGTACTTTTTCTCGTTTTCTTTCAAAAGCTTTTTAAGGGCATTTTGTTAAGTGAAACAAAATGGCGACTCTGTTGGGGACGACTTTCTCCTCTGACGAAAAGAAAATTGCTCAATACGATGATGTGTCGATTGGATCGACGAAGCAGACTCTGGTCGTTCAATTCGACCAGACTACTTGGAAGAAATACTCCGAACTGGAGGGTGGTGCTCGTTGCTCCAATGTGCAAAAATCACGAAAGGGACAAAAAGTTTGGATCCCTAAGTCCAAAGCACCCTCTGATCTCTCCATTGTCTCTGAAGGCAAGGGGATTCTTTTCACTCCTGTCATTGGAGCTCCCGTCTGTGACGAGGCAGTCCCTAATTCAGTGTTGTGCCCTGTACGTAAAATTCAGTCTCCCATCTGTGACGTGGTAGACACTCAAGTCTTGCGCTCTACGCGTAAAGGTAAATCCCCCGTCTGTGACGTGGCAGATACTTCTGTTTTGCGCTATACGTGTAAAGGCAAATCTCATGTCGGTGACATGGTAGATAAAGTTCATAATGGTGCTTTTGCATCTAAAGCTAGTGAACTTGCCTACACGCGTGCAGCGTAAAAATAAGTCTTCTGTTACTATAACAAACAATTCCTTTGGTTTATCCAAGGAGAATAAATATTTTGGCAAAACTTCTATTTTACGCCAACAATCCTCTAATGCTGCTTTACGCAAAGTGCCTAATCTTAGGATTACGTGCAATACTGATGGAGTTCTCAATGAACAAAAATCAACTCAGGATTTACGCACGCAACTTCAAGCGCGTAAAAACGCACACTTTTCTTCTGCCAATGAAGCTAGTAATCTTCTTTTTACCTAAGGGACTAAATATTTTTCTGTCCCTAATATAAAAAAGAAAATGCTACCTTCTGATTCTTCTGATTTAAGCGAGTTACTTGTACAAAAGCGTAAAAATAGAAAATCTCCAGTGACATTCCCTCAAGAAAATCATCATTATGAATGTTACCAAATTGTGATCAAATGTTGCTGCTCTGCTACTAAATGGTCAATTTTTGACCGATTAAACTACAATGTATATCAGCAGCAAACTGATGATCAAGAGCATGAGCTGTTCTATGTATCGGTCAATATGGCATCTCATACAACAGAGGATGACGTCTAAGACGCAATTCGTCCCGCACTCCAAGTCAACAACGATTCAACCGAATCCTTGACACTTTTGAAAGGGTGTATCAGCATACTCGATCAAGAAGTCAACTATCTTTAAGTATGCATTCTTTAGACTCAGAGGCTGGGGGTACCCAGTATCAGGAGTCAGAAACTGATAGCATTGATTCTTATCTCTACACTGATCCCTCTGTGTGTTAAAGAGAAGTTGATTCTTATGTTATCGGAGAAGAACAAGAGACGTCTACCTCTCATACAGAATAACATCTTTCTGCAGTAGAACAATCAATAAAGGATATGCTTACAATAATGCAGAATATGTATCAGATAATAACGACTCAGCAAACAGTTCAACCTGCAGTGATAACACCAGTACAGGCAACTGCACAAACTCAAGATAGTCAAGGGATTGACATACCCTTGAATAATCTGAGACAAGAACCTGTTATCAATCAAAACTCTGCATCTCCTGATCCTCTCATTCCAGAAGATGTATCACCTCCGGTAGGGGTTACGGATGATACATCCGGTAGGGGTTACGGTACATCCGACCACTATTCAATCAAACATACTCCCTCGAACTAATGTAGCCATTCAAACAGTTCGGGAGTTAAGAGCACAATTTGACTTTCTCAAGCACAAAGATCAGCTACAGAAGTTAGCGATTAAGCAACCTTATCCTCCCCACTGGAATGATGTACCCTTTCCTCCAAAATTTAAGCCACAATCTATGGTATTATTTGATGAAAAGGCTTCTCCAAGTCAATATATCAATTACTTTGATATTATGATTGTGCATCTACAGAAGAATGATGCTCTTATCACCCCAGTTTTTTTTTGGTGTTTGACGGGTACAGCATACGATTGATATCGTAGTCTACCCGATAATTGCATATCGTCTTTTGACGAATTTAAAGCAATGTTTCTATCTCGTTTCTATGAAGGAGGGATGGACATGTATATGTCTTCCTTAATAGAAATAAAACAAAAAGAGAAAGAGGATACTCGGACGTTTATTGAACGTTTTCGATAGGCTACTTTGAAAATGCCTCCTGGTATGCCAGATTCAACATTGATTGATACATGCAAAATAAATCTGCGACCCTCCATCGCTGTTTTTACAGGCTCTCAATTTACAAATTGGGCCTCGTTTATTATAGCAGCATTTTCAGCTGAGACCAATGGAAGATTGGCTTGTAAACATTGGATGATCTTCGCCTCAGAAGATAAAGGAAAGAAAGCCTCTTCAGGTAACAACTCTGGTTCGCAATAGGAAAGGAGAAGAAACCCTGGTGGTGAACCTTTCAAAACCCAAAGTTACACCAAGTAATCCAGAATCATCTAAGTCGAAAGAAGAATACTCTTTCGATGACAGTGATATACCTGGGATATTTCAATGTCTCATGAAGAGTGGTAGACTCCAGATTCCAGAGCCAAAATGACCCAATAAAGTGGATCTGGTTGATAATCCTAAGTATTGTATCTATCATAGATACATAAATCTTTCCACGAAAATTTGCTATGTCTTGAAGAAGAAAATTCAAGAGTTTATAAATGCTAAAGCTATTGCTTTGACTAATGATGAGCATACTGTAGCACCCAGTTTCCCAAATGAGGATAATTTTGAAATTTCGTGTTTATAATTATTTTAATAATGATATTTAATTCATGATATGATTTTTGGTGATTTTAAATCATTTTAAAATTATTTAAATCAATGACTTGTGGTTTTGACGTTTTGCTAGTAAAACCCTAGAGACTGTTTGACCTAGAGCCTAACCATGTGATTATGATATTTTAATATCATTTTTGGCCTAAGGATATTTTTGCATTTGACCTCTTTGAATTATTTTGATATTATTTTATTATTTACGATATTGTTTTGGGGTTATTTGAGTCGAGTTCGAATTTTATCTCAATCCGACTTGTAACGGGGACCCGGGGGTAGTTTGACTCTAGTGGGACCTACACACTAGTTAGGCATGGTCCACATGATATTAATTTTAGTCCACATGATAGAAATATTTTAGTTAGAGGTTAGACTAATTATTATGGATAAGGTTAGTGTGATTAGAGACTTTAGAATGACTAATTTAGCCCCAACCAATTAGCCCTTTCCTAATTCTCATAGAATAGGTTAGTGGGGGCATTTTGGACCTTACCATAATAGGACAAATAGCCCCATATGGCCAGCCACTTTGGGAGAGGATAGGCTTAAGTTCATTTCATTATTCTCATCCACACTCTCTCTCTTGTTCTTCCCCAAATTCCTAGAGAGCAATCCCTAGTAATTTCTCCACCAAATCCTTCCATTTCGCCACCAAATCTTCTTCTTTCCTTCTCCATTCTAGCCAAGGAGGAAGCTACCCAAGTTTGGGAGGATTCGGAGCTCGTTCGTGTCCTTTTGGAATCTCTACGCGTCGGTGTCGCTCCGGGAAGGCTTTTCTTCGATTCGATCTACCGGGAGGTATAAATCCCTTCCCCTTTTCATTTCCTCATGCATATAGGTCTATTTTGAACCCATAGGAATGACTCCCATGGTTGTATCACCATTTGTGTCTATTTAGTGTCCATTTGGAGGTCATAGGAGTGTCCTTTGTGTTGTGGTTGTGTCCATGTAGGAAAATCCCAAATTTGGACACACTATGTGTTGTTGTTATGTATGAATGAATTATTACATGATTAATCTCATATTTTTGTATTGGAGATGTGTTCTATAGTGTCTCATATATATATATTAGTGTAGAGAGTGAGTTCTTGATATATTATGTTATATATTTGTGTTCTTTTGTCTCAAACTACCCAAATCCGTCATAATTTTTATCCACGTTTTTAATTTCAGCCCTAACTTAGAAATGTCAAACTTCTAGCTCAAAGCTCGGTTTAATCTTTTGTTTTTTTTTAAATAAGTGTATTGAAGTTAGCTTTCCAAAAACATGTATTAATAGGCCTAATTCTTTCTGTAACTTTCGGGAGAATTATTTGAGTGTCTGCTGTACGAAAGACAAACGCGTTCTCGGTGTTTTCGCGATTCCGGGAGTTTCCGGAAACGAAAACACGATCCGTTTGAAGTTTCGGAAAGCTAACACATAGATCTATAACATAATTTAATCCTAAATTTTAATTCATGCTGAGATAGTACAGTATTGATTATTAGTAGGAGTTACTATTCGGCATATGCATTTTGTGCACCCTTGTGTGTAATATAATATTCTATTTGATTTTAACCCATGTTAATGTATATACGTTATGTAATTAAATAGAGAATGCAAGCATGAGTAAATGTTTAAATAAATGATGTATGAGGTGTAAGTATCCTATCTAATGTAAGCATGTATAAGTATGGCTTGTAATGAATATGTAGGTTCCATAGTATGTAATGTATGGTGCATATAATAGTACAAGAGAATAAATGAATGATGAATGAATGCAAGCATGAATGTAATGTAATAATAGATGTAATGTATGTAATATACAAGTTAATGAGATGTAATGTTCTATGATAACACAAATTCTATATTACCTTATGTACCCCCTTACACTATGTTGACACTATCATACTTGACACATTGTTCACTTACACTTTGACACTCTTTGATATGTATACACTATGTATGCCCATTTAACCCTCACTTGCCCCTTTACCATGTTCACATACACACACAAAGCCTCTTAAATAAGTATTTACGAATATAGTTAACTTAGCTATGTATGCATATTATATATGTTAGCATATTGTGTTGTAATATATAAGTTTATATAACCATTTGAAATGCCATGATTATAGACCTAATGTTGAATACCAATATATGCATGTGTATATATGTGTAGACATATATAGCTTAAAGTAATAGATTACCTAGTGTATATCCAATGTGAATTCTTGCCTATTTGAGGATTGAATAATTGCATGCTATATAGAGTTGGGTGTATGTTGGCTTGTATAGCCTTGTATTGATGTGTGCTTGCTAGGATAGTCTTGGTTAGGCCTAGTAAGACTTGCTGGGTTAGGACATGACCTAGTTTGACTAGTGCAGTTGATCAGAGTTGACCAAGGATTAACTTTGGCCTAGTTTAACCTAGATTCATGTAGAATGCATTGTAGTGCTTTATATTACCCTTCTGGACATGTTGTGACTTGTGCTGTTCTAATTAGGAGCCAGATACCTCTCCTCGGACAGTATCTTTACCTTGGACATTCAGATATCAGGCGAGTACATTCTCTGATCATTTCATATCATGTTAGAATTATTTTCCTGCTTTAGATTACTATACTTGATGCTGTCACGTTGGTAACACAGATTAGTACTATATGGATCCATTCTTGAGATGTTATCCCCTCAGGGAGCATCGTATACTACATGTTCTGTGCGTTTTACTTACATGGTGTATCACTATGCTTCACGGTTCTTCGATCACTTGTGACATGTACTCTCATGATCACAGAGTCTTCCCAGAATCACCCATTTATGGGCATTCCCAGAATCACCCCATTGTGAGCATTCCCAGAATCACCCATTTATGGGCTATCCATGTATAACCCCTAGTGGGCCTTTACATAGAATCAGAACATAACCTGGTTGGATCCTTGTGTATTGATTGGGGGTACGGGGGAGTAGAAGTAGACATGTAAATAATATCCAAGTAGTGTAGTTCCCAAAATCACTCCATAGTATAGTTTCCAGAATCTCCTATGCCATTCACATGTTTATATTGTACTCTGACTCACTAGCCACTGTTAGCTCTCTACTTATAGTAGATATTTTTATTACAGTTCTTTTTCTCTGTTTACATACTGTATTTCCTTCAGATCCTGTATCTTACTTTACTGCATGATTATATTTTCTAACCTGCTATGATCTGTTGAGATGTACTGTGCTCGTTCCAGTCCTGACTGGTCCCGTAGATAAATTTTATAGATAGCCTGGAGGTTGCATGCTAGCCTAGAGTCGACAGTAGAGGTTGCATAGATAGCTAGGGTTTTTGTTTATAGTTTATTTTCAGTCATCTTGAGTTGTATTTATGGATTACTGTATTTGAGATTTGAGATGTATTCTGAGTTTGTATCTTAGACACTTAGACTTCTATCTGTTGTATCTCTTTTCGATTTCATGTTTTATCTATCTTCCTTTATGCTCTACCTTAGATGTGATTGAGTTTACATTCTGCTATGTCACCCCCATTCGGGGAGTATAAACTGTTTAGTCTTATACTGTTAGATGCATTGAGACCTAGGACAGCGTTCTACTACCGACACTACGGCGTAGGCTGGGCGTTGTTACGTTTTTGTGCCTAACTCTAGGGTGCGGGTCGTGACACATTTTTAGTGGTGGCCCATGCAGGTCGAGATTCGTATTAGTGCGATTTCGTAGTAGCGCAACGACTTAGTTGTACTACTACGAGCCTGCTATAGGATATATAAATTAAGGTGTTAGGATGAGAGGATACTCAATCACTGTTAGGATTCCTTGAGAGATTCCTGGGATGACTCTTGAGAATCTCATTTTGAATTCCGATTTAAACTCCTTTTCCTTATTTTGATTCACCTTTTTCCTTGATTTGAATTTAATTTTGTGGATTTATTGTAGAATTTTGAATCCTGGTATTAGTTGATGATTTTGATAAAATTTTGTAGTTGTTGATTTAATTTTGTATTTTGATTAATATTTTCAAATCCAAGGTACTCAATCACACTTAGGATTCTTTGAGAGATTTCTGGGACGACCCCTGAGAAACTCATTTTGAACTTCAATTGGAATTCCTTTTCCTCTTGTTTGGATTCACCCTCATTCCTTGCTATTGAATTTAAGCTTGATGGGTTCCTCTCGTTTGAACCGATGAGAAGTAACATATCTTCATTATTCTTTCTCGCCATTATTCCCTTGCATTCTTATTTACCTCTTATCTTAAACTCCGTCTCATTACATTAATTATCCATATCTTGTCGTCCCTACCAGATGTACTTCGAAACCCTTGAATCTTCGTATCTTTTGCATGGGGAAGGCTAAGGAAGTAACGTAAATTATGTAGCTCAGAGAAGACGTAACTGGTTATTTTATGATGATCTAAAGGAAATCAAATGTGGAGTGTTCCATATGGAAACTTGAGATAGAAATGTGGTAAAGGTCTCGAATAGAATAAGGAGATGTATACTGCCAATCTGGAAACAATTACATTTAGAGAAATTTTGGGGTTATGAGATAGTTTATAGGTGTATTCAAAACTAATGAGGATATCAGAGGTCAACCTAGTTTTGAGAACTTAGAAAATCTTGGTTATTGATTCTGGGGAAAACTTTTACTCTGAGGCTATGTAGAAGGTTAGTAATGGAAAAGAGAAGTTAATTGTGTTTAATAAAGATATTAAACAAGATGTTGCGAGGAAATGACTAGGGATAGAGAGAGCACAAAGTTATGGAAGTTTAGAGATTGTTGTGAAATATTTTTAGGAGAATAGTATTCAAGGGTGTATGTCGAAGAAAATACGGAAGTTAATTTTATGATGAAAGATAAGTTTTGTAAGGCCTAGAGATTTAAATTAAATAATAAGAGGAGAACAATTTGAACAAGTTCAAGGAATTCGTAAACGGGATTTAGAGGTTTTGGGTCAAATTTAAGACAAGGTGAAAGAACTTGGAAATTTAAATAAATGGTTAATGTTGATTCCTAAATGTGAGGGTTGTACTTCAAGTGTGATGTTTTGAAATTGGGAATTGCCTACGGTAGTCATGGTAAGGGTTTAAGTAAAGGTTAAATTTTCATATGGAGACTGGTGAGGTAAAGATATGATTGGCAAGTTATGACCAGATGAACTTAAGAGTATCAGAAGCAGATGACTAACTCGATCTTCATTATTTTTGTGCATTAATTACCACCTCTTGAACTCCCACTTTCTAATTGAGATCCTTGACGTTCCTTATCGTGACTTTGATATTCGGAATGTAATACTAGCTGTTACCCTCCAACAAATCTTATATGCAAGACCTAGACGAGCTCACCTTCGTGTAGGTATATCATGTCCCACTAAAATCCGTCTTCTTGTACTCTATTTTCTTGATATGATTTTCTGGTCAACTGGCTAAACTATAACCTCTACCATTATACTAAATTTCTTCTTATTTCAATTAGAAATCCAGCCTTGACTCAATTCTTTCGACCCGACATGTGATGGTGTTCTGCTTATTTCCTTAGATGCTTAACCTTATACCTTATCTGATTACTTGACCCGTTGGTTAAGAAACTTGGACTATGTAATTTCTTTCATCATTACCACCCTTATATCTTGTGCTGCTAAATTAGCCTTAGTTTTGCAAGCTTATCTATTTTCGAGCTTGGTCATGACATATTTTATTGGGTGGCCACCCACTAACATATTGTCTAATCAGAACCGGTACATGATGGTCTGATCAACCTATTGTACTTTGGTTCGCTTTTTCATGTATCAATCTATGAGAATGGAGACATAGTTAAACTTGACCCTAGAGTCTCATTCGCGACAGGCTTGACAATTCTCCTTGAAATCTTTTTATTTCCTATGAACCTCGTATTCGTACTCAGTCGAATTAAATTTAATCATGACCTGAACCTCCATCATTGGATGCTCGTGCTCATACTTTGATTTCATTGATTTCCCTTCTTGCCCAAATCTTGTTTTATCCCGAAATTGATCAACTTAGATCGTGTCAAGACAAAAATCTATTTGTGATTTGTTGTGCCTAAATTTTCAATTTTTGCCATTTTATGGAATAGTAACCTTTTAATAATTTCTTAGTTGCTTGTTAATAACCAATTTTTATATAGGATGGTAGACAGCCCTACAACCTTGATGATTGTTGTTCCCTTACCTTCCCAATTAGGACACCCTAGATTGTTTGTGTGTTGATACCATAGTACTGTTTTGACCTAGAATGATTAGTGTACCTAGGTGAGACTTCCAACTGCTACGGTATGCCCTGACCTTGTATACTATTCCTTCAAATTGCATGATTTAGATAAAAAAAAATTAGACCTTGATTGTTGGAAAATAGGGACGTCACCCCATTAGTATCAGTTGTAGATATATATAGGTTAGTCTTGATGTGGGGATGTGTGTCTATAAACATGTAGCTTAGGAGATTTATGAGAGATTATAGAATCAGCCTTGATAGGATGTACTAGTCTTTTGGTGAGTATAAATGTGTTATGAGAGATAGGGGCCTATATGTCTTAGTAATGCATCGTTCCTATGGTAATAGAATGTATTAATAGATGGTTAATAGGAAGATAATAGTTTGAGCATACCTATAGCCTATGATCAGTTCCTTTTCATCCTTAGTTAAGACCACTTTAAAATATGTCCAGTCCCTTGGATATAGGTTTCAGTCCATATTTTATTGAAGTTCCATTACCGCCGTACAGCAGAGCAGTATTGGAGGTATTCCTAGATTGACACTATTTAGATTTCCGTTTATTATTCCAGTGTTAGGAAGTGTTACCTTAGATATTGGGTAGGTTAGAGGCTCTAGAAGGAGTGTTATCGATCTTAAATTTCGAGGACGAAATTTTTCTAAGGTGGGTAGAGTTGTAGCACCCAGTTTCCCAAATGAGGGTAATTTTGAAATTTTGTGTTTATAATTATTTTAATAATAATATTTAATTCATGATATGATTTTTGGTGATTTTAAATCATTTTAAAATTATTTAAATCAATGACTTATGGTTTTGACGTTTTGCTAGTGAAACCCTAGAGACTGTTTGACCTAGAGCCTAACCATGTGATTATGATATTTTAATGTCATTTTTGGCATAAGGATATTTTTGCATTTGACCTCTTTGAATTATTTTGATATTATTTTATTATTTATGATATTGTTTTGGGGTTATTTGAGTCGGGTTCGAATTTCATCTCAATCCGACTTGTAACGGGGACCCGGGGGTAGTTTGACTCTAGTGGGACCCACACACTAGTTAGGCATGGCCCACATGATATTAATTTTAGCTCACATGATAGAAATATTTTAGTTAGAGGTTAGACTAATTATTATGGATAAGGTTAGTGTGATTAGAGACTTTAGAATGACTAATTTAGCCCCAACCAATTAGCCCTTTCCTAATACTCATAGAATAGGTTAGTGGGGGCATTTTGGACCTTACCATAATAGGACAAATAGCTCCATATGGCCAGCCACTTTGCGAGAGGATAGGCTCAAGTTCATTTCATTATTCTCATCCACACTCTCTTTCTTGTTCTTCTCCAAATTCCTAGAGAGCAATCCCTAGCAATTTCTCCACCAAATCCTTCCATTTCGTCACCAAATCATCTTCTTTCCTTCTCCATTCTAGCCAAGGAGGAAGCTACCCAAGTTTGGGAGGATTCGGAGCTCGTTCGTGTCCTTTTGGAATCTCTACGCGTCGGTGTCGCTCCGGGAAGGCTTTTCTTCGATTCGATCTTCCGGGAGGTATAAATTTCTTCTCCTTTTTATTTCCTCATGCATATAGGTCTATTTTGAACCCACATTTTTTTTAAAAGAAGCGTATTGAAGTTAGCTTTCCAAAAACATGTATTAATAGGCCTAATTCTTTCTGTAACTTTCTGGAGAATTATTTGAGTGTCAGTTGTACGAAAGACAAACGTGTTCTCGGTGTTTTCGCGTTTTCGGGAGTTTCCGGAAACGAAAACGTGATCCGTTTGAAGTTTCGGAAAGCTAACACATAGATCTATAACATACTTTAATCCTAAATTTTAATTCATGCTGAGATGGTACAGTATTGATTATTAGTAGGAGTTACTATTCGGCATATGCATTTTGTGCACCCTTGTGTGTAATATAATGTTCTATTTGATTTTAACCCATGTTAATGTATATACGTTATGTAATTAAATAGAGAATGCAAATATGAGTAAATGTTTAAATAAATGATGTATGAGGTGTAAGTATCCTATCTAATGTAAGCATGTATAAGTATGGCATGTAATGAATATGTAGGTTCCATAGTATGTAATGTATGGTGCATATAATAGTACAAGAGAATAAATGAATGATGAATGAATGCAAGCATGAATGTAATGTAATAATAGATGTAATGTATGCAATATACAAGTTAATGAGATGTAATGTTCTATGTTAACACAAATCCTATATTACCTCACAAATCCTATATTACCTCATGTACCCCTTTACACTATGTTGACACTATCACACTTGACACATTGTTCACTTACACTTTGACACTCTTTGATATGTATACACTATGTATGCCCATTTAACCCTCACTTGCCCCTTTGCCATGTTCATATACACACACATAGCCTCTTAAATAAGTATTTACGAATATAGTTAACTTAGCTATGTATGTATATTATATATATGTTAGCATATTGTGTTGTAATATATAAGTTTATATAACCATTTGAAATACCATGATTATAGACCTAATGTTGAATACCAATATATGCTTGTGTGTATATGTGTAGACATATATAGCTTAAAGTAATAGATTACCTAGTGTATATCCAATATGAATTCTTGCCTATTTGAGTATTGAATAATTGCATGCTATATAGAGTTGGGTGTATATTGGCTTGTATAGCCTTGTATTGATGTGTGCTTGCTAGAATAGTCTTGGTTAGGCCTAGTAAGACTTGCTGGGTTAGGACATGACCTAGTTTGACTAGTGCAGTTGATCAGAGTTGACCAAGGGTTAACTTTAGCCTAGTTTGACCTAGATTCATGTAGAATGCATTGTAGTACTTTATATTACCCTTCTGGACATGTTGTGACTTGTGCCGTTCTAATTAGGAGCCAGACACCTCTCTTCGGACAGTATCTTTACCTTGGACATTCAGATATCAGGCGAGTACATTCTCTGATCATTTCATATCCTGTTAGAATTATTTTCCTGCTTTAGATTACTATACTTGATGCTGTCACGTTGGTAACACGGATTAGTACTATATGGATCCATTCTTGAGATGTTATCCCCTCAGGGAGTATCGTATACTACATGTTCTGTGCGTTTTACTTACATGGTGTATCACTATGCTTCACGGTTCTTCGATCACTTGTGACATGTACTCTCATGATCACAGAGTCTTCCCAGAATCACCCATTTATGGGCATTCCCAGAATCACCCCATTGTGGGCATTCCCAGAATCACCCATTTATGGGCTATTCATGTATAACCCCTTGTGGGCCTTTACATGGAATCATAACATAACCTGGTTGGATTCTTGTATATTGATTGGGGGTACGGGGGAGTAGAAGTAGACATGTGAATAATATCCAAGTAGTGTAGTTCCCAGAATCACTCCATAGTATAGTTCCCAGAATCTCCTATGCCATTCACATGTTTATATTGTACTCTGACTCACTAGCCACTGTTAGCTCTCTACTTATAGTAGATATTTCTATTACAGTTCTTTTTCTCTGTTTACATACTGTATTTCCTTCAGATCCTGTATCTTACTTTTCTGCATGATTATATTTTTTAACCTGCTATGATCTGTTGAGATGTACTGTGCTCGCTCCAGTCCTGACTCGACCCGTTGATAAATTTTATAGATAGCCTGGAGGTTGCATGCTAGCCTAGAGGAGACAGTAGAGGTTGTATAGATAGCTAGGGTTTTTGTTTATAGTTTATTTTCAGTCATCTTGAGTTGTATTTATGGATTACTGTATTTGAGATTTGAGATGTATTCTGAATTTGTATCTTAGACACTTAGACTTCTATCTGTTGTATCTCTTTTTGATTTCATGTTTTATCTATCTTCCTTTATGCTCTACCTTAGATGTGATTGAGTTTACATTCTGCTATGTCACCCTCATTCGGAGAGTATAAACTGTTTAGTCTTATACTGTTAGATGCATTGAGACCTAGGACAACGTTCTACCGCCGACACTGCGGCGTAGGTTGGGCGTTGTTACGTTCTCATGCCCTAACTCTAGGGTACGGGTCGTGACACATACAGTCACAACCAATATGATTTCTCTTCGATTTGGAGGTTTTCCTCAACAACAAATTCCTGATGGGGTTGTCCCAATTTCGAAGGCGACAATAAAGATTTTGAACCTTCCGCCAGCCAGAGATCAAAGTGAAGAATTAGTGCCTCTCACATTGAAAAATGGTGAAATCATGTGGGTACACCCTGACTTAGTACCTGAAATGGAACATGAAAGTAAAATATCAAAATCTAAGAAATATAAAAAAGTCAGAACCTGCAATATTATTTCTCATGTTGTTACCCCAAATTATGATGATTCTGATTATCTATGGGATGACATCCCTTTGGAGGATAGGCTAAGGGGTCTGAATATATGCCCTTCGAGTTTGGCTCCCACTACCAAACTAAAACTTACACATCAACAATGGTTGGCAATGAATAGTGTTCCTTTATACAGGGCACAACAAGTTTTTGCTGCTTATGAGAAAGCTCCTGTTGGGATTTTACCTCTTGTACCGAAAAATTCCACCCTTGCAATTACGGAGGTCTCTATCTCTTCTTCATCTGTTGGACCATCTGTTGAGAGTCCGCTACCTACTCACATGTACAGTCAACAATCAGTCCATCTCATGAAAAAGATGGTCTATGACTTTCAAAAAGTGGAAGGCTTGAACAATGGTAAAGGTATGCGAGTTCCTTTACAAATTCAAGGTCAGAAATCTTCTATCGGATTAGGATTTGAAGTTCCTCATAAAAATCCTTATAAGAAGAAGACTAAGGGAAAGAAGATTAAATCCTGTAATATGGTACTTCATTCCCCTGAGCTCGAGGAAAAAACTTTTGCTGGTACAAGATCTGGAAAAGACTACCACAAAGATTACGAAGGAACTTCCAAAGAAGAGGATGATGCCGCTGAAACACTGCCAACTCAATCATCTTCTATACCTGCTGAGGCAAGACCTTCTAAACCACCAGGGGTTGAAAAAGGAAAACAGAAGGCAGTACGTTTTGACGTCCCGCTGAAATCTGGTTCAAATCAAGGGTTGATGAAACCCTATAAGTTTGACATTCTAGCCCAGTTAGCTAATACTCCGGCTAGGCTTTCCATCTTTGAGTTACTCTATCTTTCCAAAGAAAGTCGAAAAACTTTGAGTGAAGCATTACTACACTCAGATTCATGCTTAGCTCAGCTCAAAAGTCTTGACAACACACCGGTGTCATGTCCCCAATGCTACAGTATGATGGAATAAATTCCTAACATTACTTTAACACAGGAAGATATAATGTTGAAGCATAATCGACATGACATGTCTTTGTGTTATACAGGGTATATTGACTCTACTGAAATTGATAGGATTTATATTGATCCTTGGTCTTCTATTAGCATTATTCTTCAGAGTATGCTAAGACCCTTGAGGATTCCTACTAGTTAGTTGACTTATACTAGTACGACAATTGTTGGTTTCAATTCTGGAAGAAGTAAACCATTGGAGAAAATTCATTTGAAAATTCAAATAGGTGATCTTCGAACTATGGCAACCTTTTATGTTATCAACTCAGATGTATCTTATAACATCCTCCTCGGAAGACCATGGATACATGAGCATAACATTGTACCATCAACTCTGCACCAATGCTTCAAGTATGTGGATTCTCACGGGACTGTAAAGACTGAATTTGCAGACCTCAATCCTTTTAAAGGTGTTGAAGCTTATTTCTCTGATTCAATACTCTATACACAGGAGCATATGAAGGAAATCTCTGATATAGCTGAAGATCGATCACCTGCAGAATATCAATCGCCTTCAAAAGATCAACCTTTGATGATTAAGGTTAAAGGTCGAATCCAAACCCAACCTGTCAATGATGAACCTTTGATGATTAAAGTCAAAGGAAAAACTCAAGCTACGCACTATGAAGCTGTGAAGGTTCCAGTCAGAAGTCATGTTCAAGCCAACACTGGTGATCAGCCTCTCATGATCAAGGTCAAAGGACGTACTTCTCGTGCAACTGATCCAGAACCACTGGTTATCAACCTTGGCAAGTCTACGCTGAAGACGGATGATAGTCCATTAATGATTAATCCAAAGCATAGTAGACAGTCTGTCAATGATGTAAATATTGATCACTCTGTATTCTCTCATTTTAATGAAGATTTCCTTTTGGAGTAGATGGCTGTCAAATTTATTGAAAGAATGACTTTATCTGTTGATAATCAAAGTCATCAACATAAAACTGACATAAATACAGAGGAAACCTTATATATTAATCATAAAGAGAATTCTTTTCCTCCCCATGTCGTTGTTGGACCCTATGCACAGAGGTTCCTAACATCTTCTCCTTATTTTCTACCTGTAGCCTCATCATCAGAAGCTTGTGTAACTTATAGACGTCACGAAGAATCTTATTTTGTGATCCCGTCTAATAAGAAAAACAAGCGTCAAATCGTGTTTGGATTGGCTAGAAATATCTCTGTTATTCAGACAGATAATCTCGTAGAGAAAGATAAAAGAAAAATCAGAATTGACAAATATAGTCAATAATCTCTGAAGATTATCCAAAATATGGGATATGATTTGAAAACTATGCTAGGTCTCAATCAAGGCAAAGGTACACGATTACCGTTATATGGTGATCCATTTTATCAACGAACTGGTCATGGTTTGGGATACGATACATTCCATATGATTAATGAAGATATACAAGAAGAATTTTCTTCCAGTTCTTTACAATCCTCAGATTCTGAAGAAATCAGTTTATTGAATCTGATACATCCCACATGTTTAATGAAGATATGGAAGAAGAACTTTCTTCCAGTTCTTTACAATCCTCAGATTTTGAAGGAGTCCAGTATGTTGAATCTGAGCACGTATTTTCAGTCAATATGGTTCAAACTAATGATGAATCTGAACTATTTGAAAATAACCCCTGGGCGCAACAAATGGATACTCAGTGGAAGCTTCAATTTGAACAACGATAGCCACCCACAGAAGATGAAATCATCCAGATTGATGTTGGAGATGAAACTACGTCAAAGCCAATATTTATCAGCAAAAATCTTTCTAGGGATGAAAAAGAAGAGTTGATAAAACTAATAAAAGAATATATTGATATCTTTGCGTGGAGCTATGAGGATATGCCAGGTCTGGATCCTAAAATAGCTACCTATAAGCTCAATATTCTTCCTAATGCCAAACCTGTAAAACAACAACAGCGACATTTTCTACCAGATATGATGGATGCAATTGAAGCAGAGGTTAAAAAGTTGATCACATGCGGTTTTGTCCGTGAAGAACAACACCCTGATTGGGTTGCTAATATTGTTCCTGTCATGAAGAAGAATGGAAAAGTTTGAGTTTGCATAGATTTTCGAGATCTCAATTCAGCTTGTCCAAAAGACAAATTTCTACTTCCGATCACCGATGTCATGATAGACAATACATGTGGTTTTGAACGCATGTCTTTCATGGACGGATTTTCAGGATATAACCAAATTAGGATGCATCCAGAAGACGAAAGCATACTGCTTTCCGTACACCTCTGAGAGTTTATTGCTACAGAGTTATGCCTTTTGGGTTAAAAATACCGGTGCTACATATCAAAGGGCCATGAGCAATATCTTTTAAGAACATCTGCAAAAAATAGTTGAATGTTACGTGGATGATATCGCTGTCAAAAGTCGATTAAAAGATTATCAAATTCAAGACTTAAAGACAGTATTCGAGTTGATGAGTCGACATCAACTAAAGATAAATCTGACTAAGTCTTTCTTAGGAGTTTCCAGTGACAAGTTTTTGGGATTTGTCATTACTTCTCAAGGTATCCATATTGATCTTGATAAAGTCAAAGCTATTCTTGAAATGCGTCCCCCACATAATCTGAAAGAACTCCATAGCTTTCAGGGTCGCATTGCTTATATCAGGAGATTTATATCAAACCTCTCTGGGAGATGTCAACCCTTCTCTCGTCTATTGAAGATGAGTGTGTCATTTGTTTGGGATGAAGTATGTCAAAAAGCATTTAATGACATCAAGCAATACCTTACAAATCTACCTGTATTAGTGCGTCCTGTGGTGGGAAGACCATTTTTGCTGTATGTTCGAGCAATAGATCGTTCTCTTGGTGCTCTTCTTGCATAAAAAAGTGATAAGGGTCATGAACTGGCAATTTATTATCTCAGTCGAATGATGGTTGGAGCTGAACACAGGTATACTTCTGTAGAAAAAGAATGACTAGCTTTGGTTTTTGCCATCCGAAAGACAAGACATTATGTATCAGGACAGACTATTCATGTCTTATCCAGAATAAATCTTATTCGGGTATTGATGAAAAAGCCGAGTATTCTTAACTCCTGGTTAGCTACCTGGGCAATATTGCTTACCCCCTATGATATGGTCTACATACCTCAAAATCAGTGAAGGGTCAAGCGTTAGCTGACTTCATAGCAGCTCACCCTATACCTGAGACTTCCATGATATATGAAGACATTCCAGATGAAGTTGTAGATTGCAACATGACTTTGAGGGATGACATTTGGCAATTATACTTTGATGGAGCATCACGAGTTGGGCCTAAAGGCAATATTGTCTCTGGGGTAGGTATCGTCTTGGTATCTCATGATAAAATGGTCATATATCGTGCTTATTCTCTCAATGAACCATGTTCCAATAATGTGGCAGAATATAATGCTCTGCTAATTGGTCTTCAAGTAGCAAACCAATTGGACATTGAGTTCTTGGAAGCTTATGGAGACTCTCAACCGATTGTCAATCAGGTTAGAGGGACATATGAAGTCAGAAATCCTGACCTCATTCCCTATCATCAAATAGTAATCGAATTGGCTCTTTCATTCAAAGGGTTCTTCATTGAATTTGTACCACGTTCTCAAAATTTGGAAGCTGACGGTCTTGCTAGTTTAGCTGCAGACTTAACAGTTCCAATTAGAAGGCAAAACACCATTACTTTGTTGGATAGAGATTTATTCTGTATTAAGAATAATTTGCACATTGAACACAGTTATGCTACTGAATCAAATTCTCAGCAAAGGGATTGGGGAAGTCCATTTATTGATTATGCGATCTATAGAATTTTACCTAAAGATCCAAAAGAAGCTGCATCAATCAAAAGACGATCATTTCAATTTTATTACAATTCTTTTTTACAAATGTTGTATCGTCGTTCCTATGACGGACTTTTATTGTGTTGTCTTTCGAAAAGTGAAGCCAAGCAAACACTTCGTGAAGCTCATGATAGAGTTTGTGGTGCGCATCAACCTGGTCCAAAATTGCAAGATTGTATTCGAAGAATGGGTTATTATTGGCCTTCTATGATAGCAGACGTTGTGGATTATGCCAGACGGTGTAAAGTATGCCAGATTTATGCTGATTTTATTCACCAACCCTCTGAATTTTTATATCCTACAGCAGCTTCTTGGCCTTTCGAAGCTTGGAGTATGGATATTATTGGTCCAATTAATCCCCCTTCTGTCAAAGGATATCGGTTTATCTTGGCTCTAACCGATTATTTTTCTAAAAGGGCAGAAGCAATTCCCCTTGTTGAAGTAAAAATATCTAATATGATTAACTTCATCAAACATCATGTCATTTATCGTTTTGGGATTCCCTGAAGGATAATCCATGATAACGGGCCTCAATTTGCTAGTCAGGCATTTTATCGATTTTGTGACAAGAATCGGATCCAGAACTTAGCTTCTACAGCTTACAATCTAGCTGCTAATGTTTTAGCAGAAGCTTTCAACAAAACTATTATTAAACTTCTCAAAAAGTTTATCTCTTCTAATAAACGTGATTGGAACGAGAAACTTGGAGAATGTTTATGGGCTTATCGAACGACAGTCCGAACTCTAACTGGTTTTACACCATTTTGATTGGTTTACGGATGTGAAGCTATTCTTCCTTTGGAGATTCAGATACCATCTCTTAGAATAGCTATTGCTAATGAGTTAACTACAGAGAATAATGACCGCTTAAGACTCCAAGAACTTGAAGGTTTGGATGAGAAGCGTCTTCAAGCGCAACAGCACATTGAACTATATCAATCCCGCATATCTCGAGCTTTCAATCACAAAGTTAAAAAAAAGGTGTTTAAAGTAGGAGAGCTAGTTCTAGCTATCCGAAGACCTATTGTTATGACTCATAAGAGTAAAGGCAAGTTCCAAGCTAAATGGGAGGGTCCTTATGTAGTCGAAACCGTGTTCTCCAATGGTGCTTATAGGTTATCTAAACCTAATGGAGATTTGCTCATGATGCCAATTAACGACAAATTCTTAAAGAAATACTACGTTTGAATTTCTTCTTTATTCCCCAGCTAACAAGGTTTGGTTAAGTTGATTATTTACTCTCCTAAAAGAGAATTTTGATTTTCTGTCTTACCAGCTGATTTCAGAAAGAAAAAAGATTTATTATTTATCATGTTTTTATTACCTCTGAATAAATATTAAATCTACTTCTTTTTATTATTATCTATCATGTCCATATTACCTCTGAATAGATATTAATCTATTTTTTTTGAGTCATTACAATCTATTATGTTCATATTACCTCTGATAGTATTGTATACTCTAAAATGAAAACAAGATTTATTATCTATCATGTCCACATTACCTCTGGATAGATATAATCTACTTTGTTGAGTTTCGAAAACTTATTATGTCCATATTACCTCTGATAATTGTTTTCTATCTCACACATATTTTAAAAATATATTTTATTTATTTCATGATTGGAAATAATACATCAGCAAAATAAAGGAAATAACATGAAAGGAAGAATACAAAATTCTTTATTGATGCAAAATTCCTAAGGAGGAGCAGACAAATCTTCAATCATCTTTTGTAATTCGGCCAGTCGCTTTTCACGAGAGCCTAAAACAGTTGCATGTGCTATAGTTCTTCGAGCTTCTACTGTACGAAGATGAGAGAGTTTGACAAAAGCAGATATCATCTTATCCTTGGCTTCATCAAGGGTTTTAATGGTAGCTTCAGCACCAAAGACCTTCTCTTCCAATATTGAGCTCTGTGCCAGATGTTTATCTCGAGCTGCAATCATTTGCTCTCTCTGCCTTCAATCGAGCCAACTCTGCTTCAACTTCATGAATTCTATCATCTTGTTGATGAATTCACATGTTTGAAGTTTCATAGGCTTCTCTATGTGTCTCCAGTAAGGGTCTAGTTTCGTTCAAAAAAGCCCTATCTTTGGCAACTTTGCTATTGTAGTTCTAAAGAGATTCTTTAAAAATAGTCTCCCGAGTGATGTATTCAGCTGATAAAGCATCATACTCGGTCTGGATGAGACTTTTGAGGGTTTCACTTGACAGCCTTAGATATTCCTTGATAGGCTGTTCAAGTCCTTCCATTACTTTCTCTAGAGCTGCTGCTCTCTCAGCATCATTAAATTTAGCAACATTTCCAATGGTGGAAGTAATCGCAGCCTTCAAGCTTTCATAATTTAAGCCCTTCTTCAGGACCATCTTGATCAAGGACGCTAAGGTTTTATAGAAAGCTTCAGTATGAATCTCAACTAAAAGATTCATTTCTGCATGGGAACTCGGTATAGCAGCAAGGTCTATTAAATCCTTCTTCTAAAAACTGGGGGCGGATGTTGTCGTTGCCTTGGTAGCAAGTTGAGTTAAAGCCATAGTTGTTGTTGCTACCATGGCTAATTGAGTCCCAGGGAGTTCTGGGGCTATATCTTTAACAACTTTTTCTGCTACCTCCGGAGGATGAGATTCGATGGTAGAAGATGGTATCATGGAGGTGCTGCTTCCTATATTTGATCCAGACTCGAATATGACTATCTCAGGAACTTGTGCTGGACTGGCAGTAATAATTGATGTTTCCACTACATCCACGGTCTCAGCAATCTGTTCTTGAGCAGCAATTGATTCTGGGGATACAGCTGGCTCTTTGTTTACAGCTTGCTCCTCGTCTGCAACTGGCTCTTCTACTGTAGCTGCTTCTTCTCTCTCTTCGGCAGGAGAAGGTAATTTCTGATATGCCTCTTCTGTAGGCTCTTGTGGTGTCTCCATAGGTGGAGAGTCTTCTTTATAAGCAGAATCTTCTTTTGAAGAAGAACTCTCTTTTTCAGACTCTATGTCTTCTTCATGAATAGTTTCTTGAGGAGGAGGAGGAGCCACGGACTTTGCGACAGTAATGCTACCTACAAAGATTAAGCAAAATAGTTAAATATACAAAATTATAATACATATTTTTGTATAAATTTTGTGTAATTTATATTTACCTGGAGTAGGTGCAGGACGTGCTAAGAGTGCGTCATAATCCATATCCCAGTCCTCACCTTCCAATTCAAGGGCCGGTTCATCTGAGGGGATGGGTTCCAAATCCACAACATGAGTGGTGGCGGTGTCTTCAATAGCTTTCGCATTTTGTGGTGAAGTTAGATGTATTGAAGTGCTGAGGCGTCCGAGAGATAGGACTCCTACAACTTCTGTTGATGCTGCTGGTTGGGATGCTGAAGACCCTTCTCCAGGTTGAGCTGAAGAAGATGTAATATTTTGAGGCTCCTCAACAGGAGTTTCTCTTTCTGGAGTAGCGGCTCTCTGTCGAAAAGGTCCTTTAACAGTGATTTTCTTCTTCTTCTCCCAAAGAGTAACAGTTGCATCTGATCTCCGCTTCCGGGTTGTAGTGCTGATAATTGGTCCTGCAGCTGTTTCCCTAACTACCGTAGGGATCGTCTCCAGATATTCATCTGGAACAGCAGCATCAACAGGTATTTCCGAAGGTACCATAACTGGTTCTTTGACGTTTCCATCTTTGACCCATCGAAGACTCCCCTTCATGCTGTAGTTATTTACGAAGGAACGAATGGAGGCATAAAAACGAGCATTTGAATGAAGCATTCGTAGCTCAGTTGTACTTGTAGCAGTTGACACACGGAATCTAGTACCGGTACATGCAGCACTGAAGTACCTCCATGCCCTTGCACCATCAACTAATTTTCCATAATAGTTGAAGCTGGTGGAGGGATTACCAACATGAAGTTGGTCATACTCAAACTGACGAGCGAACCGACTGGGTAAATATGGTTCAAACATACAGTTCTCTTCAGTTCTATACATCA
Organism: Iris pallida; assembly: GCA_029216955.1. Lineage (NCBI taxonomy): Eukaryota > Viridiplantae > Streptophyta > Magnoliopsida > Asparagales > Iridaceae > Iris > Iris pallida. Next base: position 126,926 of record JANAVB010044318.1, read on the forward strand.
GATGCGAGGGTATGATGCATATTAGCCATTTAAAGACTAGCGCAGGTATTGAAGTCCTCCCTTCACCTATATCTTCAAATTGCACGCCGAAACAGTCAGCTGGGACTGGTGGTCTTGTGCAGAAAAAGTTCCACCCATGGGAAAAATTTAGTGTTGCCAGGGTATCCGCTACTGAAGTTGCAGTCCACGTGGCTTTATGAAACTTCTGGAGGAATATCTCCGTATTATTTCCAGGGCCTGGTGGCAATAAATTGTAGTTGTGATGCAATAACCAGCCCATCAAATAAGTGTATGGCATCTCCACCCTAGGGAAATCTTTTCGGTAAGGAGCATTATTGATCAGTTCATCACCAAATGCTCGCAAACCTGCATTTATTCGACATACCATAGCCGATAACTGGTTGATTCTGGCCTTGAATACCAAACGTACTGCTAGCCATAGTACGTTTCGGTGAATCCTGTCGACTGTACCAGTCCCTCTTACGACCCATCTTCGCAGCCACAGGGAGAGGAAGTCCACAAGCAAGGCTTCCTTTGAGAGCTTTCGACTGCCATGTCTCAGAAAGCTCAATGCTTCAGTTCCTGTAGGAAATTCTCCAGCCTTGGTGGACAAATACTTGTCTAGAGATTTATGTGTGATCATCAAAGTACTTATCGAAACAGCAGAAATTATTGAACAAGGGTTGATGGGTTGAGCCTTGTTGTCTTGGAATTTCTCCTTGTCATCTTTGGATGTCCTATCCTTGTGGTAGAATAGATATGTTGTCCATTTGTTGATGTATGCCAAATGCGATCCACTTTCATACATAGTGGTGCAAATCAGATAATGGCACATCAATTCTTGGTATACCTCAACTAACTGAGGATTTTTCTTCCTAATCTCTGCTAGTTCCCGGTTTGAGGGAACGTACTCTTCATATGGAGCTTCCCCCATTGGCAGCTTGGAGATGAATTGCATCTCATGGAGTGTAAGACCTATTTTACCTATTGGGGTTGCAAAAGTCCCTGTCGAGCTGATATATAACTCCATCAAAGCTAAGAATAAATTATTGTTTATTGGTATGCCTTGACTTGTGTAGGCTACTGCTTCAAAAAGTCCAATGGCACACAGTTCTATTTCGAAGTTCATCACGATCCAATCACTAAGTTGAATCCAGATCTTATTATGAGGGGTCATCCACCCTGTCAGCCTAGGGTTGACCTGGGGATATAGCACTGAGACGTTCATAAGTTTGTTTATGAACATTGGTATCTGCACTGGTTGGATCAAAGCTGAATCCTCGCTTGGTGTGAATCCAGGCAGTAAACCGGAGAAAGGAATGACACCACCACTGGGAGTACTAGTATGGTAGCCCATTTGGTTGGACCCATCCCTCTTGAAAGTAATTTTGCCTGGTCTACCATGACTGCTGGGAGTCAGATTCCAGATCATTTGTCTTGGGTAAGTGGCGTGAATAAACGAAGACAGGGGATAATCCCTTGGCATGCTTGGGAGATACATCGCCCTCTCTCCAAATTTAAACACCCAATCCTCCTTCTTGGGGTTCGTCTGTGATTGAAAATCAATAGCATCCCTAAACATGAAAGCAGGCTTCAAAAATTGCTGGCCATCTAGCGACACCAACAATTCTCCATTTATCAATGACAGCAGCATTCTGTCTCCCTGAGCAGCTATCAGTTGTTGTCTCTTTTCAGGGTATTGTTTGTCAGTTTGTGGGAACTGAACATGAGACAAATTTTCCAAATAGTTGGAACCCAAGATACCAGTTGGGGAACCAAAGTCTTCAGAGATATGATGAATCTACAAGTCCATTGCCAAAAGAAAATAAGAATCCAGTTATTAAAAATCTAATTTGAATTTTATGCAGATGACTTATTCACACAGATCTTTACGCAAGTGAATTTTTACGCATAAAAATCAAGACTCTGTACTAGAGGGCTTGACTATGCAAATTTTACGCTTACGCGTAGAAGTTAAGTTGATTAAAAAATTAAGTGCAAAAGTTCTCTATTTTCAGAATCGACTTTTACGCAAAGTCTTATCACTTGTGTATTTAGGTTGACACATATGAATGTGGGCGTATTTTTTATATTTTTACGTTGGCACATATGAATGTGGGCGTATTTAATGATTAATATTTTTACGCTGGCACGTATTGACGTGGGCGTATTTTGTTGTTTCTATTTTACGCTGGCACGTATAGACGTGGGCGTATTAGATGGTTTTTATTCTACGCTGACACGTACAAACGTGGGCGTGAAATTTAGGATTTTTTGTTCGGTTCTTCTTCTTTTCCGACGAACCCATGACCAAACTAGATAGGGTTTTAGCTATCATGGCCGGAGCCATAGAGGGGTTGGTCTTTTGGGTTACCTCCGATGATGCGACAGTGGTCTCCGTACGCTCAGTCCTTGATGAAGCAACAGCGGGCTTCTTGTCCTTAGCGTCGATGGTGTTCTTGCTCTTTGGTGCCATTTGTTTGAGATTTCGAAGACAAGAGTAAAGAAGATTGAGATTGCAAGAGATGAGTAAAGTTCTCTCTCTACTAGCGAAGCTCTATTTATAGAAAATTTTGAAATTGGTTCAAATTCCCGAAGTAACTGTTGGGTATCCCGAATTTTATGCTTCTGAGATGACTGTTGGGTATCCCAAATTTTACGCTTCTAAGATGACTGTTGGGTATCCCGAATTTTACGCTTCTGAGATGATTGTTGGATATCACGGATTTTACGCTTCTGTTCAAAGTATTTCAAATTTTGAAACAAACTTTGAAGGGGTTCTTGTAGAAGCATAAATAAACTTTATTGACCAAGTCAAAGAAGTTGAGAGTTTTACGCAAAGTCAGTATCAGACTCTACGCAAGTCAAACTAAGCCAGATTCAAGCTCTATGCAAGTCAAACTGAGTCAGATTCAAACTCTACGCGAGAGCATTCTCAGACTTTACGCGAGAGATAGGCTGTCCATACTGTATTTAATGCGCGTGATACTGCTCTGATAGAATGATTTTCTGACAGAACATTGCACAGAAGCCAAGAACATTTTCACACCAAACCCAACGCTTATAGTTTAGTGTGCTAATGGGTTACTTTACGCTCAAGAGACTCTTCCTTTACGCATGAAAGTTATTTGAGTTTCTTACGCTCAAGGCTATCTCAGCCACTTTTGTGCGCGTAGAGTTTATTTGAGCTAGCTATACGCTCAAGGCTACTTTTTAGCCGCTTTATGCAGGAAGTTTATTTTGGGTTGTTTTACGCTCAATCTTTTCTGGCTATGTGAGAACGTGGTCTGCATACGTGGCTTTCATGCCACACTTATCGAGGAACGTGTGTACGTGCTCTCACCATATTGTTTAAGTTGTGGGACACGTGTCACCATGCGTAGAGACCACAACTCTATATGGGACACGTGTCATCACGTATAGAGGTCAATTTTCTATCGTGGGTGGCAGTTACTTTCGTAGAGACCCAATTATGTTGCTTTTTACGCACAGAGGGTCTAGTCTATAAATAACACATGTGGTGCGCACCAAGTGTTTGGGGCTTAGTGTACGTGTATCCCCATATATATATGTATAGGTGTCATATATAAGTGTATATAAATGTGTATGTGTCTCTATATATATACACATACATGTATATGTGTATCCTATATAATGTATATATATAAGTATATGTGTGTCATATATATGTATACTGTTATACTTGGGTGTAGGGTGGTAAATGTATACCTGTGCCATGTGTGTGCATGTCACTAAGGGTTTGTGTATGGCAGTTTTGACTGAAGGGAAAGCCAGGGAGATTAGATAAGGGAGGAGAGCGACAACCATGTAGGCCTGTGCACCAAGTGCGCAGGTGAGGAGGGAAACTGAGAGTGATGTGTGAACTATGAACAAGTTGGATAGTGTGTTGCTCTCAAGAATGCATATAGAAACTGTGAAGTGGACTGATACCTGGGCACATATGTATGCACAGGATATGTACTCAGTCGGGCAGGCCCTATGGGAGAACTAACAACAGGTAAATAAGGAGAGGGGGCGATATCCTGTACAGGTAGGAATTGGGAATCAAGTGAAGGCAGATAGCTTAGAGGACTGCCTAGGACATGTGTGAGGGAAAGAACAGGTATTGGAGAGTAGTGTTGACAGGTGAAAGGAAGGAAAGAGACCTTGTTCAGGTTAGGTAACAGCTAAATAAGGAGGGGGATTAGGAGCATAGATGACTGTGGTGTACTATAAATTAGTGTGTGTGTGTTAAATATATATACCATGTGTACTCATGTAATATCGGGGACAATGTGGAGAGTATCAGTTAGAACAGGAAATTAGAGAAGGGGGTTTTGCAAAGGGCAGGCAATAGGTAGCAGTAGAATTGAGGGCTTAGCATTAGGGGTCGAGTAAAAGCCTACGCAGGTACACAAGTGATGAGGAATATGCAGGGGGCTTTGGTTTTCTTGTGTGTAAACAATTAGGGAGGATTCAAGAGTAGGTGGAAATTGAAAGAGGCCAGGAGCCTTGGGGAATGGCAGTCTAGGAGACCTATACACAAGGTACGCAGGTATATGGTTGGCTCTCAAGGCCACAGGTTAGCATAGGCCTTGGGGACTTCTTGGCCTTATAATGCAGGGCATTCAGGGATTCGGGGGTCAAGTGAACTGGTGTTTGTGTGAGTCATTGGCATGGTGCAGCAGGGGTAAGCTCAAGTACAAATAGGTAATATGATTTTACGGTTCTTGCTATTGTTGCAAACTGAATGTAGGTTGGAGGAAAGGGATTATAGTGCATTGCAGGTCAAAAAAGGTGAGAGGGAAATGATATAGGCTTTACTGGTAAGAAGAGGAGGAGAGTATCAGTAAATGGTAGTAGGAGGCCATATCAGTTAGAACAGTGAAAGAATATGGGGTCGAACAAGCCACTGAATGGTGGCTGGTGGATTGGGGAAAACTGCCTAGGACTGTTAGATAGGTAGGATGAGGTATAGGGGAATAAATAGATAGGATGAATGAATGAAGGGGTCAAGGGATATGCATTACTGATAATAGGAGAATAGAGGCAAGGCCAGTTTTAAGAGGCTGATACATATGCACTTAGTACACAGGGCATGACCGGTTAAGGAATTAGGGGCCTAGAAGTGTAGGCTCGGGAAGGACTCAATGTGTACAGGTAGGTAAGAGGGTATAGTAGGAGACTTGAGTGAATTTGGGAGAATTTATATAGGCTTACAGGTTTAGGGTCAAGACAGTACAATTTGCACTGTCTCAGTGCACCAAAGTAAACTGGTACAACATTAATAGGACAGAGAGTCCCAGTACAGGCATGTAATAGGGTTTGAGGTTTTAGATAATAGCTGGGAATAGGCTTCTAATAGGAGGTTCCCTATGTGAACCAGTAGGGAGTCCCTCAGTGTATGTAGTGGGGCAAGAGATTGTGTGTATGTGTGTGTGTGTGTGTGTGTGTGTGTGTGTGTGTGTGTGTGTGTTTGGGTGGCACACCCTTGTGTGTCACACTTAAGGGCCTTGACAATTGTGTGTGCGTGAGTGTTAAGGTGGTTGGAGAGCATAGGAAAGGGGGTAATGTATAGATAATTAAATGTATCCTTGAGAGGTGGTTAGGCAATATTAGAATAGATTCTGGGATCACCTATATGAGCCATGATAGGATAATGGGATTTGGTAGGGTTAAGGAAATTGGCTTACCTTGTGAATAGGGTATAAAATTTTGAATAGGAAAGAGGCTAAGGTAATGTATCATAGGTAGTAGCTAGTATAGACTATATACATAGGGTATAAACTCAATAACCTAGAAATAGACCCAAACAACCTAGAAATAGCCAGTTTGACTTATTTGACCTGGAGTTGACCTAGTTTGACCAATTTGACCTAGAAATAGCTTATTGACCTACATTGGGACTAGTTTGACTTGTTTTCATTCTAAAACTTGATATTGCTGCAATATTCCATATTTAGGATTTCAAGGCACCGTATCGATGTCGTTGATACTACACACTAGATTTCAGGCGAGTACATTCTCTTATAATTTTTTATGATATTTTCTATGTTTCGTGTATTTAGTGTAGATATCCTTGAATTCCCGACACGTTGGTTACATAGATTGGTATTTCCTGGATCCCGTCATGAGATGTTATTCCTTGTATTGGTAAACCCTGAGCAAGCCCGTGATTATTCTTTTGCATTATATAGACATCGATTCCAGCGAGGATTAGCTACCTTCTCAGATTATCCTGTGTCATAACGTACCATGGTTGGATCTACTGTACCAGTCGGTGGCGGAGAGTAGTAGTGTAGACATGTGACCATACCCTTCCCGTATATGATATTGTTTTCCCGTGACTGTTACTCATACACTGCACATATGATGACTAGCCAGGCCATATTTCTCGTGCAAGTTCCCAAGCCGGTCACTTGTTGAAACTAGCACTCACTCACTTAGATAGTATTTCCTTATTTTAATATACATGATGATTCCTATTTTCCCTGTTTACTTACAGTATTTCCATATTCCATGATGTACATGTCGTTATTTCTTGTTTATTCTCTTTATTTACTGTTACATAGTCCATATCATTTATTGGAATGTTGTTGGAAATGTACTTCGCTCCAATAATGACTTGATATATTTTTCAGACAACGACAAGGACGAGTGCACTACCTACTATGGTCTGCACGACGTAGTAGGCATAGATCAGAAGACTTTGGCACAACAGGGCCTAGTTCCAGTTGAGGAGATCGTAGTGGCGACCTAGTTGACTAGGCTTGCACTGGATATGTCTCCAGCACATTTTGATTAGCCTGTTTATTATTTCAGACTTGTATTAATATAGACTCTAGACTTCGGATATGTATGTGATACTTAGCACTTTTGGATATTTCTCTTATGTTAGTATCTTTTGTTGTGTCATTTATTCTTCTTTATAGACTTGTGATTGAGTATGCTATATATTTATTATCCTCCAGTTGGAGATGATATCTATTGACAGGTTATCTTATACGCTGCTAGCTTAGTAGACCTAGACAGTATTCAACTGCCGATACTGCGGCATAGGTTGGGCACTATCACGCACCTGTGCCCCTGTACTGGGTGTGGATCATGACAATAAGTATATGAATAAGAGAAAAAGGTTGTATAGGGGCATTTGGTGCATATGGTATACACAGGTGTTATGGTAGGCTATGTAGGCATGGTATAGGTAGAGAATGTTGATACATGTATAGGTATGAGTCCAAAAACCTAGGGATAACCTATTTTGACCTAATTTAGCAAGGTATAGACCCGATTAACCTATTTTGACCTAGAAATAACTTTATGACCTAAAATAGCGTGTATATTATTCTCAAACACAAATTGGCCTTGACACTCCATATTTAGGTCTTCACGGCACCGTATCGAACATTTTTGATACTTCACACCAGATCTTAGGCGAGCACATTCTCTGAATTTTTTGTTTATGGTATCTTCTATGTTTCTTGTATTTAATGTAGATATCCTTAATTATTTGACACATTAGTTACACAGATTGGTATTTCTAGATCCCATCATGAGATGTTTTCTGTCTTGGTGTATCATGTCTAAGCCTTGTTCTTATTCTTGTGTATTGTATAGATGTCGATTCCTGTGAAGCCTCACGACCTTCTCAGAGAAGCCTGCGTCGTAACGTACCATAGTTGGATCCACTATTAGTCGAGGGCGGGAAGTAGTAGTGTAGATATGTGTTTATACCCTTCCTGTGCATATCCTGTTTCCCTATGAGTGTTAATCATACACCGCACGTATGATTAACCAGGCTATATATTCCTGTGAAAGTTCCAAGCCAATCACATGTTGATACTAGTACTCACTTACATAGATAGCTTATTTCTGAACCCTTTTATATGATATATCATGTTCACCTGCTCTTATACTTACTTACAGTTTACTCACGCCCTGTTACATCCTTGTTATGTTATTTATCTTGTATCCTCTCTCTATTTACTGTTACAAAATCTTTATCATTTACAGGAACTGTTATTAGAAAAATATCTCTCTCCAATCCTGACTGGATATATTTTCAGACGACACGGATGACGGTTGACCCACCTATTACGACCCTTTGGATGTAGTAGGCCTAGATCAGGAGACTCTGGTCCAGGAGCTGAGTAGACTTATTTAGCGACTCTGTTAGGCTAGATTTGCACTAGATGTTGTCTCAAGTTGATGACTCATGGCCTGTTATTGTTTTAAACTTGTATTTGAGATTGTTGACTCATAGACTATCTGGACTTTTATTATTTTATGTTAGACTTATCTGGATATTCATATCATGTGTCTTTATCTTTTATGCCATTTATCTTTCTTATAGTATTGTGATTGAGTATGTATATACTTTCATTGCATGTCCTCCATTTGGAGACACTATCTCGATAGGTTATGATATTATATTGATAGTTACTTTAGTAGACCTAGACAGTATTCTAACGCCGATGCTACAGCGTTGGCTAGGCACTGTCACGCACTCCTGCCCCTATACCGGGTGCTGGTCGTGACACATTTTTGTGGTGGCCCATGCAGGTTAGAAGTCGCAACTTCCTTATATCGATCCTAGTTAATTTGACTATTCTGGACTCCATGGAATAGTGTGTCCCATCATCCGAGATTATCTTATGTAGTTTTGACATATGAGACTATTCTGTGCCAACATGATCATATCACCCACGACGACTATAATCTAACCGAGGCAAGTACTTATTTATGCTTTCATGTACAATTACTTTATATTATTGTATTTTACTTATACAGGCTATTTTTTGTGCCTTGACTGCTTATATACACGAGAGCAGAGTGATTGATTAATGTTCATGTTTTCTTATTGTTATTATGACCATGTTTATATGATTGTGAGGTATGGATATTAAATAGGTACAATTACTAGGTACGTAGAAAAAGTCCTATTGTATTGTTGGCAACTCTCCCGTTTATGAGGACGGGCCCTTTATATCCTTATCATTCGCCCAAGCCTTCTGCGTGTTGGAACGTTGTAGTTCTCATAACACGTGCACTACAATTGATTACATGAGTTTCTTCATCTTTTTATGCTTGATGTTTCCTTTATTAGTTTGTTTTATTACATGATTTCTTGATCGTATTGTACATGTTCTCTTGATTATTCTTCTCCCTGTTTAGTATTATATGCATATATTGTACTTGTATTGTGATGGCTAGACTTGTAGTTGTTCCATTCCTGACTAGAAAACCTATTTTTTTAGCTTAGTCAGTTGATATCCTTCACACTTGGAATCTTGCTGGAGGAGTTACAGATATCTTGGAGGCCAAAAATAAATTCGTTAGATTAGATAGTTCTTAAATTTAATATTTAGTGGGTTTTTTCTCGAGTATTATTTTGATGTATTATTGGATTTCTAATTTGAATAATTATTGTGAATGAGTAAAATATATGATTTTATTGTATTTGAATTGATATTGAACTCAGACAACGTACTACCGCCGATGTTGCGGCATAGGCTAGACTTGGCCACGCACTCGCATCCCAAATGTAGGAGCGGGTCATA
>JANAVB010044319.1:0-145000 GCA_029216955.1 Iris pallida
CGCAGTCTGAATGCACGATTTTAGGTCTCTGATATGCGTCTCGTGTCCTTTCTACACGACACGTGGACACGAATCAGGGTGTTGGACACGTACCCTATCCCTAGGCGCACCTTCTGGTACGATCACGTGACACGAGTGTGTGTGTCGTGTCCTAGAGTGAGTTGCATGCGTGCACGACACAGTGTTTACGTGTGTGTGTCTGTGTTTACCCGATTGGTTTTGTGAGTCGTGGACACTTCAATTCGTGTCGTGGTGTCGTGTCAGGTACCTAGGACACTAGGGGACACTTGGGGCATCAATTACCAATCTATGGATTCGAGTCTTAGCTCGGTTAGTGTGTGAACATGGGTTTTACCCATGTTTCCTGTGCACAGTGCACATTTCCAATTTTGGAGTGTTTCCCAATTTTTTAAATTGAATTTCAAATTGATTTTTGTTATATTTTATACATGTATTATATGTTTTTAGTATATGATACGTAGTATATATGTATGTGTGTAGGTGAGATTTGAGGATATATAGTTGTGTATATATGTATGTGTATATATATACATATATATGTATATGTGCACTGTGTGTGTGTGTTATTCTGTGAGGTGTGTGTTGGTTTTCTGGTTCCAAAAACTGGAACACATCCCCCCCATTCACTGTCCAGCCCATTCACCCTCTCCTCACTCTATGTCTCTTTCTCTCTCTTTCACTCTATCTATGTCCCTATCTCACTTCCCTCCCTATATATATGAAATATATATATATATATATGTTTGTATATATATATATATATATATATATATATATATTTTATATAATATATATAATATATATATATATATATATATATATATATATATATATATATGAATGATAATATATTTTTTAGAATTATATATATGTGTCTATATATAGATACCTAGGGTATATGGGTATCTCATAGGCTATAGGCCTATGTGATTGTTGTTTGTGTATATATATATAAGGTTATATATATAATATAATATATATATATATATATATCTATCTATATATATAATATATACATATATATAGGGGTTTTGGTATTATATATAGTGTATATACATAGATATGTAGGTAGTAGATAGATGGTGTAATCTATATATATATATAGAAATATGTATGATTTCTAAATATAGGTTTATAAGGAAACCTATAGGTTATCAAGCCTATGGCCTAGGTTACAAGCCTATGGCATTAGAGGCTAACTCAATTTGACCTAATGACCAAAAACACTACTAGTTGACCCTTGTTGACTAAGGGTTGACCAAAGTCAACTATAGGTCAAACCTTGACCTAATTGACCTAGAAATGACTTGGATGAACATAGAAGGGCTATTGACTAAGGTTTGACTAAACCCTAACTAGATGATTAGGTTGACCATATGGATTATGAGGGTAATCCTATATAGATTAAGATATGTATGGGGTTAAGTGAAATACTTAGAGTTGTGTCATGATTTGTGTTAGCCTTAGAAATTGACTAGAAGTTGACCATTAGTCAATTGACCTGATTACCTTATTGACTAGTCTGTGATTAACCAAACCTTAGTTAGTCTAAGATTGACCTAGACTTTGACCATGTTGACTAGTATTGACTAATCTGACCATTATTGACTAAACCCTAGATAACTTAACTAGTTTGGCTAGAATATTTGACCAAGAGTTGACTTTAACCTAGATTAGACTTGTTTAACCTTGTTTGATCTTGTATGACTTAGTTTAACTTCTTGTGACCTAGTATGACTTAATTTGACTTAGTTTGACTGTAGTGTTGACCAAGTTTGACTTTGACCTAGATTGGCTTAGAATTCATATAGATTGCATCGTAGATTTCATTTACCTTCATTTTGGACATGTCATAACTGTATTACTCTATTTTAGGATATTGTGACCCTGATACAGACATCTGATATTACACTACTCTTTCCAGAGTATCAAGCGAGTACATTCTCTGATAGTTCTCTCATTTATTTGTCGATTACTATATTTCAGTTATAGTTAGTTCTATGTGATTCTTTGTATCAACACGTATGGATATTTCTGGATTCATGTATAGACACATACCTTACTTGCTGGCCTCTATTACTGGAGTCATTAGTATCATTCCGGAATCATTTCTGGAATCATCATATATTGGCCAGACTCATCTCGATTCTTTGTCGATTTTGGATTCACTTGCTGGGCGGGAAATATTGATAAGACATGTAGACATACCCCAAATCTGGAATCTCCCACTAGAATCTACCGGAAGTATAGCCATCTCTTGCCCGATCAGTGAGAGATGTGCCTGATACCTACAGCCGTTTGCATGTCGACCTCGGTATTTTAAACACACTGTTAGATTATAGTTGACTCACCCTAGATTCATTGATCACTGTTGGACTCATCTTGTACCGGAAATTATCTGGTATCAGATTATATGGACTGGACTCACACTGTGATTACATTAGACTTATATCGTACTGTCTGGACTCACACATGATATTCTAGTTCAGTTAGCTTTTATTACAGTCTTCATTGCCATGATTCTTCTCTTGTTTTAGTTACCTTTCTTTTCTTGTATCTTACTGTTCTCTATGCCATCATTACCTGTATAAAACTGTCATGCTCATCAATAAAACTGTCTATAACTGCTTTATAGTTCTTTGTCATTTACTTGGATTTTTCTAGATGAGTTGTACTCGTTCCCGTCCTGATTGGACCTGTTGAAAATATTACAGATGATAATCCTGAGGACACATGCCCTGCTTACCATGGACCTGGAGAGGGATTAGCTAACTTTGGTCCCGACTCTCAGGAGTGATTCAGGAGATTAGCTAGTAGACTACTTAAGCTTTCATGTTTTGGCTTGTTGTATTAAAGTTAAGATATTGAGTCTGTATTAAGTTGGTTTGAGTTATTGGTGTATTATTTTAGTAGTTAGTTGTTGTTGTCTTTAATTCCTTAGGTATAACTTCTGTGTTATCTTTTCGTGTTTAGACTGTGTTTGAGTAGATCATACCCTTTACTTGCCCTCCATTCGGAGCTGATATCTGGACAAGTACTTTTTATACTCACTGCATGAGATTAGTTAGCAATCTAGACAGCTTACTACCGCCGACACTGCGGCGTAGGCTGGACGTACCCACTTCTCGTGCCCCTATACCGGGTGCGGGTCGTGACAGTCATGCTTTTTGTCCATGTGGGAAACCCCCAATTTTGGACACATCATGTGTTTGTGGTTTGATTTAATGATTATTCCTATTTCAATCTCAGATTTTTGTGTCATGAGATGTGTTCTTGTATGTCCATATTATTATATATATATATATATATATATATATATATATATATATATATATATATATATATATATATATATATATTTGTGGTCTATATGTATTTTTTATTTGTGAGTGTGTATCTTATATATAGATATATATATTTGAGAGTGTCTCTATGTATATAATATGTGTGGATATGTATGTATGTATGTATATATAAATAGATATATATATATATATATATATATATATATATATATATATATATATATATATAATAATATATAATATATATTAATATATATGTGTGTGTGTGGTTATATATATATATATATATATATATATATAATATATCTAGATATATATATTAATATATATATATATATATATATAATTATGTGTGTGTGTGTGTGTGTGTGTGTGTGTGTGGAGATTAGAGTTGAGATTTAGATGAGGAGATGGATATAGAGAGTGGAGTGTAGAGTGTGAGTTAGAGGGAATGCGAGAGTGAGAAAGTGGGAGAGAGAGGAGGAGGAGCTGCTGCCATTGGCAGCAGCATACTCGACAGTGTAGTAGCAGTCCCCAATGGGGACTGCACTGAACAGCAGGGTATAGCAGCAGTAGCTGCTGTATATACAGTAGCTGTAGGAGTAGCAGATTTTGCTGCTGCAATAGCAGCAGGTAATGTGCAGGAGGGATGGGGGACAGCCCCTTTAGCATTCATCCATACATTCTTCCCTTCATTCTTCCATACTTTCAGCCATCTATTCACCCCTTTGTCCCACCATTCATACATTCATATATCCATACAAAATCAGTCCCTATTCTATTCAATTCAGCCCTCACATTCACCCTTCATTCATCCATATCATTCACTCTATTCATTCAGCCACCCATATACAAAATCAGCCCATAACAGTCCCCACATACATATATCCAAACATTTCATCCATTTCCCCAATCCATTCATTCATACATTCATTCATTTTCCCTTTCATTTCATCCTTCCATTCACATATCACCAATTCATTCATTCATTCATTTGTTCCATCCATTCAATCTTCCATTCATTTTATCCATTCACCCATTTTCCCCTTCATTCATTCATTAATCCATCCACTCAAATTCATTAACCCATTCATTCCTTAATACATTCATGTATCACCAAATCAGCCTATACCCTATCTAACCCACTAGTTTGGCCTTAGTTTAGTATCCCTAGATGGTGTCTTAGAGAGTGGTTATGGATGTTAGTTAGTGTGGGTTTTGAGATTGGTGTTAGAAGGGTTAATTTGATGTTTGTTAGATAGTGGTTAGTTAAGTTAGTGCCCTAACTAGGTTAATATCCTAGTGGACTAGTAGAGAGGGCTAACCTAGACACTATGAGAGTGTGGGAGAGTGAACTAGGAAGGTTGGTAGAGAGTAGGATGTGGTATCTCAAGATACCATAGCGTATCTTGACGATACACTAAGGTATTGTTGAGAAGACCAACATGACCATTAGATGGACTAGATGTCCAAAAACCTTAGATTTTTTGGTTAGTAAACCTAGATAGGATAGTATCTAGCTACCCTAAGAAGTCTAGGCTAGTATCCTGAGATCTAGAGGGGTTTCCTTTGTAATGGACAAGGTATCGAAAATACCTTGTAAGGGTAAATGTTAAGATATTGGGTAATATAAGGTATTGGGTTTCTGATTTGCCAGATGGGGTTAGAAATAGGCTGTCTTGGTAGGTAATGACTAGATGAGGGTAGTTTAGGCTAGTCTTGACCCCCGTTGACCAAGAGTTGACTTTTTGACTGAAAGTCAACTTCGAGTCAACGCTTGACCTAGAATCGACCCAAAACCAAACCAGAGTTGACCAGTTGACTAAAAGTCAACTGTTAGTCAACATTTGACTAGTTTGACCTAGGATTGACTCAGTATTGACCAGAGTTGACTTTTTGACTAAAAGTCAACTGTAAGTCAACCCTTGACCTAGATTGACCTAATTTGACTTGGATTGACTTCCTGTGACCTTGTTTAACCTTGGTTGTCCTAGTATGACCTAGTTTAGCCTGGTGTGACTTAGTTTGACCTAGTTTTGACTTAGACTTGTATATCATGACTAGATTAGCTTTTCTTTCATTATTAAACCATGTTTTGACTTGTAGTATCTCATCTTTAGGTCTGTGATTACTCTGAGCATCTGTTCACCTTATCAGCTCAGGACCACAGGCGAGTACATTCACTGATAGTTTTCATTATCTTGATATCTGCTATATCCGATTCAGTTGTAGTATCTTTTCGATTTCCAGTCACGATAGTTCACGGACTAGTATATGTTGGATCATGACATGGGATGTTGTTCCTAGATTTTCTTGGTATATTGGTACATTTTTTGTTTTATTTTCTGTACTTATATAGACACAGATTCCTAAGGGAACTTGCTACCCTCTTATGGAATCCCGTGTCATGACGTGTCATGTCCAGATCTATTATACTATTCGGGGGTGAAGAATTATTAGGGGCTATGTGATCAAAGCCTCCTGTCACTATATTTGCTTGCGCCACTCTCACCTCACGTAGGGTGTAGCAGATTCCTCCATGTGCTTGTTATCCAGGTTGGACGGCCTGACCCTTTCCAGAGATTTTCATGTGATTGTCGGGCCAAGTGGATAACCTGTCCTGTAACATACCCAAAGCCGATCACATAACGCTCTAATAATTCAAGTCACATTTTATATTTATTATCGTAGGAGACTAAGTTCTGTTCGGGAGAAGGGTTACAACCCCGGTCCTTGTTTGGTTTAAGGGTTGTAACTCGGCTTCCGAATAGTTCCCAAGTCATCATATATATATATATATATATATATATATATATATATATATATATATATATATATATATATATATATATATATATAAAAATATATATATTATCGTCCTATTCAGTACTCACACCCTGTTATATATTTCCAGTTGATTTTGTCCTATATTTCACATGTTCTATATGCTCTTATGCTATACCTTGATTGGAGGCTAGGTTCTGTTCGGGAGAAGGGTTACAACCCCGGTCCTTGTTTGGTTACGGGTTGTAACTCGGCTTTCGAATGGCTCCCAAGTCTTTCCATATCTTTGTCTTATATTTCATTATACTGTCTCTTATAGAATTTGTCAATTCATATGGAATTGCTATTAGTATTTGTACTTGCTCATTTTTCTGACAGGATATCGTTGACATATTACAGATGTTTCTGAGGCAGGCTGCTCGACCTACTATGAGGTCGAGACAGATGGAGACTTAGGCCAGAACTGTGGCCTGATAGTTGAGCCACTAGACTTTATACTCCCAGAGTAGTTAGCTTAGTTAGGCTTGCCTGGACTGCGATCCAGCTTTTGTTTTAGACTGAGTAGCTTATATTTATATTTTATGACTCTGTGATGTTGTTTGTTTCTCTCTAGCTGTGTTGGATGTTGAACTCATTTTCCATTTTCACATCTATCATATTTCCTTTCCGTGCTATCTATCTTAGTTTTATCTTGTGATTGAGACTGTATTTGCTATGTCACTTTCATTCGGAGTGTATATACTGTACAGGTACCTTTATAGGGTTTAGTGTACTTTTGTAGATGACCTATACAGCGTTCTACCGTCGATTATGCGGCGTAGGCTAGACGTAGCTACGTGCTCGTGTCCCTAATCAGGGTACGGGTCGTGACAGTTGGTCTTCTAACACTTGAAGATCGAAAAGTACAACTCTTGAATTCTCTAGCACTTTTGGATTGGATGACAATTAAAAGCTTGGGTAGAGTAGTAATGGTGGAGCTCTTGGTTGTTGAGAAATTTATAGCTTAAGTGGATAGCCTTCATTGGAAGGAAGGAATCCATTTATATAGAAAACCAAGAGTGGGTAGCATTTAATGCTCCTGAACATAACCCAGACGGCATGCCGTCGATATGGACCGGCATACCGTCGGCATTCTGTTCGGAACAGTAACGGTAATAATTATATCCGTTGGGGAGCATTTAATGCTAGTATTTGTCTATTCAAAAATTAAATCAGATGAAGCGGTATACCGTCGGTATGCAGCGGTATGCCGTCGGTATACCGATGTTCGTCACAGAACATTTTGTGGCCTACAAATCGGTATACCGTCAGTATACTGTTGTATGTCGTCGGTATGCCGAAGTTCGTCATAGAATATTTTGTGGCTCACAAAATGGTATACCGTCGGTATACTGTTGTATGCCGTCGGTATGCCTAAGTTCGTCACAGAACATTTTTTGGCTCACAAAACGGTATACCGTCGGTATACTGTAATATGTCGTCGATACACCAATGTTTGTCACAGAACATTCTTGTGGCTCAGAAACGGTATACCGTCGATACACAGCGGTACACCGTCGGTATGCCATTTCTTTAGACATTGATTTTTGACTGAAAAATAGAAGAGCTTTATGTTTTGTCATCCAACCTTAGGTGTTTATACAGAAGGACCTAGACCTTGTACAGACTCGAAATCTTGAATCTTTTGAGAGTCGTCTTTAAGGAGCGCTGGTCTTTTCTTCAGTCTTCTTTTAGGAACATCCATAAGGCTTTGATGACTCGGCTTGAATAGACAGAACTTATTGTAGGAGAGCTTTGAAAGATTATCAGTTAGCTGAAATACAGAGAAACTAGACTACGAAGATGCTGTTAATGTTATCAAAATAAACTGTACCAACAAATAGTTCCAAAAGATAAACCGTCAATGGTGCAACCTATCGGATAGACAAGTCACCAAAATCAAGAGAGATTGAATGCAACATACAAACATGAAAATTTTAAGAACTGATAATTATCTAACAAGTAAAGATTAGGAGTGACAACTGAAGCATATCTAGCAAGTACATAGATATATGTGAAAGAATTTTCCAGCTAATAAGTAAGAGTAACCTGGCTATATCAAGAGACCTATAACACATGAAAACGTTATAAATGTGTAGATGTATGTTTCTAACAATGTAACCCACTAAGAATAAAATGTATAACCATTAATTATCATATGTCAAGCAAGTAGGATCCAACAAACATGTAAAAATATTCTTACTAAAGATTTCGACAAATAATTAAGAATACAAGGGTGGTATCAAACTAACATAGACACTAAGTTTGCTACACTAAGGTTTTGATTGTGTGTAATCCTAATGAAAATAAACAATAGAAGTATGCAAACTAGAAATTGTCCAATTAAGTAATTATTTAGTTGAATTACCAAGACAATCCTATTTTATTAGTACTACTGATGCATAACTTGTTGAGTTTAATTTACAGTTAGGAGTGCGAGTGACCACTCGCCTGAGGTTGTAGAATGAAAACACATTTTTAGTTAAGGTACTCCAATCCGCTCTATGTCGACCAATAACATATCCACAGGGTCCTATGAATATACAAACTAAAAATAAATTTCAAGAAGCTTATAGAAAGTGAAAACTATGAGAATAGGAGAATAATATACCGGGTCATCGACACGGATGCATAGAACTAACTCGGTTACGATAAGGGACTGGCACGAGGCAACTAACCTTATTTGCACCCAAGAATAGGGGATGCCTACTGGTCCAAAAGATTAGGTAGGGGCTGGTCGGACGCTGCGTAGGCATAGAAAAGAGATTATTGTCGCTGAGTCAATGTAGCAACAAGCTCAAGGGAACCTCGTTGTAAATCGACAATGATAGAGCTCAATGGAATTGTAGTTCACCAGAATATGTCACTGTGACGACGACAAACAATCAAAGAAGAGGGGTTAGGTCCCAGGTTGGTAGAGGCAGGCTGACACTGCATGGGCAAGGCAAGGAGGGGCAGAGCAATGGGGTCGCCAATGAAGACAACAACAATAGGTTCATCGTTGTGTCGATCCTTCCCAAACAAAAGAAAGAGTGGGGCTACAGTCAAAGAATAGGGGGTATAGGGGCTTAATGGCTACGAGATGAAGGGGTCCTTACCTAGGGGTGTCGAGTCTTAGGGAGCTTGGCAGAGATGGGGGATTTGCTGACGTGGAAGCGAAGGGGCTTCGATGGTGATGATGATGTTATCGACAAGAAAAGACGACGGGACGAGGAAACTTCCATTCCCAAAGATCGAAGGGCTACTCCGAGATTGCTTGACGAAGGATCTTCAAATCTCAGGAAGCTACGAAGGGTCTTCAAATCTCAGGCGCTGCACTCTGACAACACGGCGGTTGTCCAGAATCGGTCAGCTAGCCCAGGGGTGGATGTCCAGGAATGCGCCTCCAGGGTGCACGTCATCGGGCCAAGGGGTCGTCGCTACTCCGACCCAAAATAGAGAATGAGAGAGAGAGAGAGGCGAGGTTGGGGTGCTCCGCCCAAGTAGAGGGTGGTGAGGCCGAGGTTTTGGCGTTGCTAGGGAAATTGAGGAGGAGATTTAGGTTTGGTATTCGGTGGAAAGATTATTCTAGGGTTAGGGGTTTGGGTTTTTGTAGAGAAGAGAGGGAGAGGAGATCATAATGAGAGGGTTTTGGAGTGGCTGCTGCTTTTATACATAAAGAGTGATATATAAGTTACTTACACAGTGAGAAGAGGTATAGATTAGGGATTCAAGGTTAACCTTTGGATGAATATCTAAGGGACAAATCCAAAAGGAGAGTTTAGGGTTTGGCTTCTTATCACGACCTGCACCAAGTGTAAGGACACGAGAGCGTAGGTACGTCCGGGCTACGCCGCTGTGTCGACGGTATAACGTTATTCTAGGTCTCAATAATATCTAACACAAATTAAATGTATACGTACAGAATATACTCTCCAATTGGAAGACAATCTCAGAAGATACAACTCAGTCACAACATCTATAGATGGATAATCAGCATGAATAGGATAGATATGAAATTCAAGCAAAATACAATTCAGAATTGAAAAGAGTTTACGTGTTATCAACACAACACACTGAGTATGAAATAAATACATAACAAGTAGCTGGAGACAATAAAAGTAAAGTTCTAGCAGTCTAATCTAGGAACTAAAGGTGTCTCTTCTAGGTTAGCTGGATCCTCCTGATGACCCAAGTAATCCTCCAGGTTCTCTGTAAAATTTTATCAACATATCTAGCCAGGATTGGAGCGAATACATAACTCTGAAAGCAGTTCCAAAATATGGTAGGAAATATAGAGCTAACAATAGAATAAAGTACAGAATGTGTTGTAAAAAGAAGTACAGGAATACATGAGATATAGATAAGTAAGCTGAGTACATGAAATAGAATAGAGAATCTATGAACTGTAATAAATATAAGTGTTTCAGAGCAAAAGATGATTATGTGGTTGATTTAGGTTTCACATAAGAAATCTATAGTAACTCCATTATATGTGAGGGTATAATAGACATATACATGGGTACACTAGAGGGGTTTAATCACATAACCACTTCTACTTCCAATCAATATACAAGGATTCGATCAAGTTATATTCAATACATGATTGTTAGTTTATACATAAAATACATGTGAGAACATGGGAGCACATGAGAGCACATGAGAGTACATGAGAGCACATGAGAGCACATGAACGTACATGAGAGCACATGAGGGTACATGAATAATACGAATACAAGGAGTACGTGATGCACATGATAAAGTGCATGAACATGAAATATCCGATGCACCCGATAAGGGGATAACATCTCATGATAAGATCCATAGAGTACTAATCCGTGATAATAATGTGTCAGCATCAAGTAAAGTAGTCTAGAGCAGGCAATATAGATACTATCATGAATGAAAACTAACAGAGAATGTACTCGTCTGATATCCTGAGTAGCAGATGTGTATCGGTGTCCGAACTGGAGTCACAGAGACCTAATAATGAGAATTACAGGTCACAGAGCGTTCTAGATTAAACAATAGAGTTAAATGCATAATGCTAGGCCATATCTAGGTCAGAAGTCAAAGTTTAGCTAATTGGTCAATCTTTATCAATTCTAGGGTTTGACTAACCTAGGCTATTCAGTGTTAGGTTAATGTGGTATCAAAATCACATTCAAAACTTAAATTTAAACAATATATATATATATATATATATATATATATATATTTTTTTTTATATATATATATAGATCATATCCTATAGTATACTAGAGGGGTTTACGCAACTCCTTACCACTACCAACCATGTATGCAACTTATGATACTATACTCAAACTCAAAATTAAACCACAAATTTCTCATATACCTATACTATATTCCATATTATCACCCATACTTATATATATATATATATATATATATATATATATATATATATATATAATATATATATATATATATATATATATATATATATATATATATATATATATATATATATATATATAGGTAACTTTGTATGCATATGTATGTGGATATAACAGTTAGGTTCACCTTGGTGTGTGTATATATATATATATATATATATATATATATATATATATATATATATATATATATAATATATATATATATATATATATATATATATATATATATTTTGTGTATATATATATATATATATATATATATATATATATATATATATATATATATATATATTTTATATATAATATATAAAATATATATATATATATATATATATATATATATCTATATATATATATATATATATATATATATATACATATCCATACAAAGTTACCTGTAGATAAAATAGGACAAAAACATGGAGGTGCAGGTCAATATACAATATGGGGTGACTGAACTTGGATTTTGTGGGGTCTGAACATTAAAGGAAAAAGGAATGATGCTAAGCTGCACTGAACTAAAAGGGCTCAAAATTCATTCAGTGGACATAACATAAAATGGGATGTGAACTGATCCTTAAGATGCAATATGGCCAACATCTATGGGTAGTCAACTGAAAGGAGGTTGGACAGGAATATGCAGTCCAAAAGAAGGGCAGGTAACTAACTAAAGAACCTATACATGCACTGGACCAGATGATGGGGCAGTGCAGAACAATGAACTTCCCTATAATATATACATGGATCGAACCAAACTAAATCTTAACTAAGGACTGGATATGTTGAATGTTTGTTTGATATCTATAGGGATTTTCCTCAACCACACACTAGTAAACTGAGTTCATAAGATCCTAAATTGAACCAATAACTCACTAATCCCCTATATATGTTACATGGACTGAACAAATATAATGGGGATTGAAACTTCAAGTAAAGGACTGAACTAAGGCTCCTAAAGCTGATACTAGGATGTCCCCGTGGGTCTGAACCAAACAAGTATAGACTGAACTCACAAAGGAACTAATCTCATGTAGACCACCTAATATATGGGACTACACATGTGAAGGCAAAACTGAACAAAACATGTTCATTGGCTACATATTTGCAATAATGATTGATACAAGAGGTAATAGGAAGAATACTAAGGCTACATATTTGCAATAGTGATTGATACAAGAGGTAATAGGTAGAATACTGAACATAACATGTTCAAGGCTACATATTTGCAATAGTGATTGATACGAGACAGGTGATTGATGTAATCAGGAAAATTTTATTTTTTATTTTTTTAAATGGTAATACAAGAAATAATGGCAAGAAAAAAATAATGATAAAATTTGTTCATCATAAACTGTTAAAAAGAAATGAACCCATTTAAGATAAAATCTGATACCATACACGTCTTCCTGAAATCATGTTGTCAGAATTTTGTCACGCCAGTAAGCATCGCTGCAATAAATAATAGAGTCCATAACGAAGGTATACACCCTATAATCATGTTATCTAGAATTCTTACCACGCCACCCGGTATGGCTGCAAAAAAATCTAGATTTCGTAACTAGGATAAGTATATCTAAATCAGGCTCTACGTCCCTATTATGCTAGCAAATATGACTGCGATAAATTCTAAACTCCATAAATAATGTAGACTTTTACCTTTCTCACTATCCTTATCAAGTATGTTATTAGGTTATACCTTAATTCCAAAAAGATATATATATATATATATATATATATATATATATATATATATATATATATATATATATATATATATATATATATATATATTTTTTTTTTTTTATATATATTAAAAATATATTTATATAAAAAATATATATATATATTTTAAAAATATATATATATATATATTTAAAAAATATATATATATATATATATATTTTATATAAATATATTTTTAATATATATATATATATATATATATATATATATATATATATATATATATATATATATATATATATATATATATATATATATACAAACTCAAATTCAACAACTAACATCAAGATTCAAAATTCAACAATAATCCATCAAAAATCAAATTCAATAACAGGAAGTAAGGGTGAATCAAATCAAGGGAAAAAGAGATTTTAAATCGAAGTTAAAATAAGATTCTCAAGGGTCGTCCCAGGAATCTCTCAAGAAATTCTAACAGTGATTGAGTATCCTCTCATTCTAACACCTATTCCTTATTGTAACGTCCCAGTCCCATAATACGTAGGACTAGGAATGTAGACATGCCAGCTGTATTCATACGAAGTACATAGGCCTCGTATGGATACATAAGCTGTAAATGCAGTAAAACCATGACTAATCTCATCCACACAAATAAAAGAGTAAAAGATTTCAAATAATAATTATGAATTGTCTTGATACAATATGTTGGGCGGAGACAAATCCACTACCAACAAGTAAGGAAAGAAATACATGGAAATGAAATGAGTTTGGCGAGCGAAGCGAAGACGATCGAAGTGCAATCATCCTCGAAGAAATAGCGATAAAATCACGGCTAGAGCTAGAACACCTGCGAAAGACAAGAGCACACACCTGGCGAGATAACCAAGTCCTCAGAGGGACGTAACAAGACACATAATATCATGCTAATAACTGAATAAATAAAGCTCAACAGAAAAGTATATGTGACTACACAAATAAAGGTCCTTAACCATTCTATGTGAATTGTACTTTAGAGGACAATGTTCTACGCAGGAGCTTAGGTGTTCAGCATAGATGGAGAGAGAGAGAGTGGCAGTAGGTAGCGCTCATAAGAGACACTATCGGCCATGGGCAGAAAGTAGTTCTCATACGAGAACTATCGGCCCCGGGGCAGTAAGTAGCGCTTATACGAGCCACTATCGGCCCAAATCTATGTGTGTACTAAACATGTAGCCCCTACGCTAATAACTGTCCCCTCTCCCCAATGATACTATACATGCGTCGTCTCCACGACACTATTTAATCCTTAATAACTGCCAAGTCTTCTACACAAATCTATTAGCAGTTATATCCTAACGCACGGCCTGTACGCACCGATGTACGGTCGGCACGTAAGTCCGCATCTATATGCGACTCACAACTCACACACAATCCGTGGCACATCATAACAGTTTATGAGATACACTAAACATACGGTGGTCCCTTAACTCTAAGCCATTTGCATAAAGTATAGTAATTTACAACTACATTGGTTTTGAAAGAAACAACTTGAAAAATAAACAAAACATGCATGATATTGAGCAGAAAATTTAAACAGTAAAGACAAGGTGTCTTGCCTGGTGTTACGTCTGGTGTGGTACAATGATCCAACAAGTCCTGTTCGTCCAACAGCCATGGTCGATATGTGAGGGTCCGGTATTTCATGAGAAGAGAGACGTGTGATCAGTCGTGGTCAATGGTAAAAATCGAGGAGAAATTGTGAAGAACATACTCCTACTATTTTTAGAAAAGTATTTCTAATACTTAAGACTAGATTTTTGTCAGTAAAATAATTTTGGTAAATACTTGAAATCCAAAAACCGTTTTAGGCAAAATTCTCTGTTTTCATAAATAGAATATTCATATTTTTATTTATTTGATAACTAAAAATACTAGAATACATTTTATAATTTGAAAGCTACTATATATTTTAGTCAACAAAATTTGTATAAGAAATTAAATACTAAAAAATGATAAACCATATTTTTATACATATTTGTAAATATTTATACCTATTTATTTCTAGTTTCTATTAAATAAGAAAAATGATAACCTTAATACTAGAAATAATAGTAATAATAATAATAATAATAATAATAATAATAATAATAATAATAATAATAATAATAATAATAATAATAATAAATGATAATACCAGTAACACTAATAATACTAATAATATTATTAATAACTACTATGGTAAGATTAATAATAATAATATTAATAAACTATTAATATAACCTCTAATAAACTTTACTCTTCCTTCAACTAACCCAGTGTGAGAGAGAGAGAGAGAGAAAAAAGCGAGAGAGAGCAAAGGCGAGGGTTTACCAGAAGGGGGTCGGCGGTGGCACAGCGCGGCGGTCGGTGGTCGTGCGGTCGCGTGGACTCCGGAGTTCGGCAGTTCGATGGAGACGTCGTCGGAGGAGGCACACGCGGCTGTGTTCCGGAAGGCGCCGCAGCGAGCGCCGCAGCAGTGGCTCACTGTGAGCGGCACGCGGCAGTCCGTGCAGATCAGTGGCCGGAGATCGGCTACCAAGGCCACTGGCGCAGAGAGGTACGCCGGAGCCGTGGCGTCTCAATTGCGGCGGAGGGCCAGGAGGAAGGTCGCGCACAGTCGGCTGGGGCGACCACGCAAGAGGGGCATGATTCTCGGTGGGCGTCCGACCTGTGGCGGAGACGTCGGCGCATGGGGTCGACAGCGGAGGAGTTCGGCGAGGAGACGGGTGCGGAAGCTCACCACGGCGGCCGACACGGTGGGGCTGATCCGCGGCGAAGAGCGCCGCAGCGAAGGCGGCGGCTGCCGGACCTGGGCGAGGGCCCTAAGCTGATTGAATGCGGCCGATCTGGTCGACGGTGGGTTCACGCGTGGAGGGCGTGCTCCCGTGGGCGGCCCAGCGAGGTGATCGAGGCGGGTGGCGGAGAGCTCCACCAGCAGAGGTCGGGTGGAGGCGGAGTCACCCGCATAGCCGGCGGAGGAGTCCCGGCTGTACGGCGCGATGGCGCGCCGGCTCAGGTGAGGGTTTGGGTCTGATTTTCCCCTTCTTCTACTTTCTTTTGTTGTGATGGGGATGGTGATGAATTCGTAGTGACGGTGGTTGGGATGACGTTGTCAGTGGTGATGGTGGAGACGGGGATGCTGTCGGGGGCAGCGGTGGACAGGGAACGGGGAGGATGGGGATGGATGAAGGCAGTGCTGGTGATGGGGAACAGAGTTGGCGACGGAGACGGGTGACAATTGTAATGGTAGGAGGCGGCGAGGATGGGTGGCCGGACTGAAAGAGGGCAGTGGTGTGACAGGCCGGTGGCGGTGTCGCCCTTGGTAGTGGTGCTGATCCGGTATGGCGTGGTTTGGCCGAGACAGAAGGCTGGTGGTCTTGCGGTGAAGGAAAGCCGCTGCAACGGGTAGGGTTAGGATTAGGGTTTGATAAGAATTGACCATGTCGGACGTGTCCGACACGGTGATGGTGACGAGGAGATGCGTCCGGAATTGTCGGGCACGAAAGTGATGATGTATTTGTAATGGGGGGTATAGTAGATGGGTGGCACAGACACGATGCACAATCTGTGGATGGTAGATAATTTATGGATGAGTACCTCTCCTTATATAGGAGGTGGAAATTCCCAGTTGGATAAGGACTTGGATTTAAACCCAATTAGATAATTCAATTTAAATCAAATCTAAATTCAATTTAAATTCTAATTTTAAATCTAGATAATCTAGACTCAAATTAAATATAAATTTTACCTTTAAACTATTTAAATTAAATCCATAAAATTAAATCAAAATTTAAAATGGCCACAATAACTTCCAAATATATTTTTCAAAATACCAATAATAATAATTTCAAAAATAATAAATATTTCTAAATATCTTTTTGAATAATAAAATATTAATATTAACAAATCTCAAAAATTTTATTTTTATTTAAAAATAAACTAATAAAATATTTAGAAAATATATACGTATGCACAAGATTATTATTTATTACTAATAACTATTATAAACGAAAGGCTTTTTATAAATAAATAAAATAATGGACTTGGAAATGTTGGTATGACAGCTAAAATAATTATTACTTATATTATTTTGAAACTATAAAATAATAAATAAAAATGTTTTTCTAAAAATATGTACGCTCGCACATATTCGCACTCGTCGATCAAATTCGATAATAACGAAATTTCGTGCGCGACGTACACTGCAACTACGCAATGTACAAATACAAAAAAAATTAGGACCAAATTTATAAAAAAATAGTAGAAATTTAGGGATTTTACATCCTACCCAACTTAAAAGAATTTTGTCATCGAAATTAAGAATTAGTAGGGGTGAAAAGATACAAGGGGGTATCGATGGGGAACAATCAATTACAATGCTCAACAAAATCATGCCGTAAAAGATCATGATCTAGATCATAGAAAAATAATACAGGTTTGGTCATGGATAATTAATGAGGGTCATGAGTTTAAAGCAACAATTGAAAGTTAGTCATGATAACATGCAAAGGAGTAATATGGTATGAAAATGCGAGACCTAAAAGATAGGTTTAGAGAGTTGGTTGAGGGCACGATTTAAGAGAGCGAATTAGGTTTACTTCTAAGTTGAGCGAATAGAGGGTCATGATAGTAAGTATAGGGTCGAGAACGAGGACAAGGAGTTTAGGATGAAGATATAGCAACATTGAGTGATAATGGTCATAATCGGTAGAAAGGCTAGAGAAAGTTCTAGTACAATGCCTTCGTTCTTCTAAGATATGTGAAGGCGAAAGCAATAAGGAGTTCAAAGACATTATTATCGAATACGAATACATGGTTCAAAGGCGACGAAAATAATTCAAATGAGAGTTGTCAATGCTGTTGCGGATGAGACTCTAAGACAAGTTTAACTATGTCTCTATCCACATAGAATAATACATGAAAAGCGAACCAAAGTGCAATAGGTTGATCAGACCATCATACATCGGTTCTGATTAGACAATATGTTAGTGGGTGCACCCAATAAAATATGTCATGATCAAGCTTGATAACGAAATAAGCTTGCAAAACTGAAGCTACATTAGCAGCATGGGATAGTCAAAATATGAGCAGGGGAGGTAATGATGAAGGAAATTTTAAATAGTCCAAGATCTTTTTTTTAAAAATCAAGGCTCGCCTGAAGTTTGGGCCTATACAGTTGTCCCAGTGTTTCTTCACTTATGGCTTGGTTGTATATATAAGTTAAGGTCCTCTGAATTTCTAGTATATGTGAACTCATCAACTGGGTCACAAGACAAAGGGTTTGTTAGGTCGCCAGGTATTCTACCCAACTTACAAGAGTTAAACTAGTAGTGTGATGGGACAATGGGTTAAGCAATTAAGATAATCATTTAAGGAATTAAGTAGAACAAAATCACATATCGGTTCGAAAGAATTGAGTCGAGGCTGAGTCCATATCCTTGGTCGAAAAATATATTGGTATCATAGTAAAGGTTATAGTTTAGCCATTTTGACCAGAAGGTCATATCATGAAAATAGTGTACAAGGAGACATGTTTTAGTGGAACAGGTTATATCTACATGAAGGTGGGCTTGTCTAGGTCTTGCATATAAATTTTGTTGGAAGGAAAAGTTTAGTGTTGTACTCCAAATATACAAGTCATGGTAGGGGATGCCAGAAGATCAAAAATAGAAAATGGGAGTTCACGAGGTGATAATTAATACACAAAGATAAAGAAGATCAAGTTAAAGCATGAAATAAAATTAATTAAAGAATCCAGTAAAAATAATTTAGGAACACAATTCCGGAGAGAAGATAGTCTCCTAGATGAATACAGTTAAGGAACCATTAACTCATTATTCAAATTGCAAATAGATTAGAAGGTCGCAATTAAAAGATCTAAAATTGAAGGAAGGTCGAGTAAGTCGAGGTAGAAATACAGTCACATAGTTGGGTAGATGCCTAACAACACTTGTGTATATACTACTATCATGGTCATGAGTGACATGGCAATTAGTGTGGAGTACATCTATCTTATTAGAGCTATCTTGATGGCCTACCATTAAAATTTTAAACTCAAGTTTCCTCCAAAAGTTTAAAAAAAAATAAACTTTCAAAAATAAACCACCAAAATTTGTATTAACTCCAAACCGTTCAAATTTATCATGAAAAAAAAATTTAATCACTTTCATAAATCTCAAAGCAAATTTTTATCATGTTACTACTGACTTTTTCAAAATTTTACATTTTTAATTCAACTTTTAAACTCAAGAGTTCATAAATCATGAATCTATATATCAAATATCCATAATCAATCATAACTTTAAAACTCTTCGAAAATTATGAGCTCCTCGGATAAAAATTTCTAGCACATATAAAGCAATCTCAAAAATTTTAGCTCATTATTCTAATGCACTCATCAATTATAACTTCTATTCATACTAAGTCATACCAACACAATCACAATTTTTAAATGGTAAATTTATTTGATCAATCAAAACAACCTTATCACATCATTAATATATTTTTATTTTATTTCAAAAATTTGTGATATTAGTAATCCAATATTAAACTAAATTTTCAAATATCTTATCAGTCAAATTTTTTTTACGAAATTGATAACCAAATTCATAATTTTTTTTAAAAAAATCAAAATCTAAATAGATTTGTAAATCCTCAATCATAGGACACAATTTAAAATAAATTTTTTTTTTCAAAAATTGTTTTCATAACTTTCAAATATTTTAAACCAAAAATTTAGAAATCATTACTTCCACTTAAAATTCAAAATTTACTAAACACGAAAACCGTAAGTTGTATGACGCAAAAATAATTCCTTCTGCCACAATTAAAATCTAAGATCATTTTCAAACCAAATTTATAACTGTTCAAAGGTGTATAACTATAATCCAATAATTCATAAATATCACAACTCAAAATCAAATTAATTTTATATTTGTTCAAAGACGTATAGCTATAACCCAATACATCATAAATATCAAATCTCAAAAAACCCATCAATTTCTTAAATCAAGGGTATAAAGAAACTAGCTATATTTTTTTTCCTTCCTGCAGTATCAATCCTATGGTGTTTACTTTAGAAATCTCCAGATTAAAACTTTCCTTGGTAATATCCTACTTTACAAATTACTACTCATTAAATCACACTTTTAAAAAGCCTTTTTAACTCAATTAGAGTCTTAAATGTATTCCAATTGCCAATATAACCATTCTAGCCATGTGTTTGACCTATGAGTATACACTATTGTAGTCAACTTCCTAGTTGACACTAAGCACGAAAATAAGAATCAACGGTAGAAAGGAATCAAGCAAGATGCAATTCAAGGAAGTCGAACGAGAATTCGAAATTTGAAGCCAAGGAAGGAGGTCAAGCTGTACGGATGAGATTCCTAGATTCTAATCCTATGTTGCAGGCTCACATCGGTACAATAACGTAACCAAAGTGACAAACTCGACCTGCATGGGCCACCACAAAAACGTGTAACGCCCCAGTCCCATAATACGTAGGACTAGGAACTTAGACATGCCAGCTATATTCATACAAAGTACATAGGCCTCGTATGGATACATAAGCTGTAAATGCAGTAAAACCATGACTAATCTCATCCACACAAAATAAAAGAGTAAAAGATTTCAAATAATGATTATGAATTGTCTTGATACAATATGTTGGGCGGAGACAAATCCACGACCAACAAGTAAGGAAAGAAATACATGGAAATAAAATGAGTTTGGCGAGCGAAGCAAAGACGATCGAAGTGCAATCATCCTCGAAGAAATAGCGATAATCACGGCTAGAGCTAGAACACCTGCGAAAGACAAGAGCACACACCTGGCGAGATAACCAGGTCCTCAGAGGAACGTAAGAAGACACATAATATCATGCCAATAACTGAATAAATAAAGCTCAACAGAAAAGTATATGGGACTACACAAATAAAGGTCCTTAACCATTCTATGTGAATTGCACTTTAGAGGACAACGTTTTACGCAGGAGCTTAGGTGTTCAGCATAGATGGAGAGAGAGAGAGTGGCAGTAGGTAGCGCTCATAAGAGACACTATCGGCCATGGGCAGAAAGTAGTTCTCATACGAGAACTATCGGCCCCGGGGCAGTAAGTAGCGCTCATACGAGACACTATCGGCCCAAATCTATGTGTGTACTGAACATGTAGCCCCTAAGCTAATAACTGTCCCCTCCCCCCAATGATACTATAAATTCATCGTCTCCACGACACTGTTTAATCCTTAATAACTGCCAAGTCTTCTACACAAATCTATTAGCAGTTATATCCTAACGCACGACCTGTACGCACGATGTACGGTCGACACGTAAGTCCGCATCTATATGCGACTCACAACTCACACACAATCCGTGGTACATCGTGACAGTTTATGAGATGTACTAAACATACGGTGGTCCCTTAACTCTAAGCCATTTGCATAAAGTATAGTAATTTGCAACTACATAGGATTTTGAAAGAAACAACTTAAAAAATAAACAAAACATGCATGATATTGAGCAGGAAATTTAAACCGTAAAGGCAAGGTGCCTTGCCTGGTGTTACGCCTGGTGTGGTGCAATGATCCAACAAGTCCTGTTCATACAATAGCCATGGTCGATATGTGAGGGTCCGGTATTTCATGAGAAGAGAGACGTGTGATCAGTCGTGGTCAATGGTAAAAATCGAGGAGAAATTGTAAAGAACATACTCCTACTATTTTTAGAAAAGTATTTCTAATACTTAAGACTAGATTTTTGTTAGTAAAATAATTTTGGTGAATACTTGAAATCCAAAAACCGTTTTAGGCAAAATTCTCTGTTTGCATAAATAGAATAATCATATTTTTATTTATTTGATAACTAAAAATACTAGAATACATTTTATAATTTGAAAGCTATTATATATTTTAGTCAACAAAATTTGTATAAGAAATTAAATACTAAAAAATGATAAACCATATTTTTATACATATTTGTAAATATTTATACCTAATTATTTCTAGTTTCTATTAAATAAGA
The DNA here is from genome assembly GCA_029216955.1 of Iris pallida. Classification (NCBI taxonomy): domain Eukaryota; kingdom Viridiplantae; phylum Streptophyta; class Magnoliopsida; order Asparagales; family Iridaceae; genus Iris; species Iris pallida. The sequence goes on from JANAVB010044319.1 coordinate 22,289, forward strand.
AAAATGATAACCTTAATACTAGAAATAATAGTAATAATAATAATAATAATAATAATAATAATAATAATAATAATAATAATAATAATAATAATAATAAAATAATGATAATACCAGTAATACTAATAATACTAATAATATTATTAATAACTACTATGGTAAGATTAATAATAATAATAATATTAATAAACTATTAATATAACCTCTAATAAACTTTACTCTTCCCTCAACTAACCCAGTGTGAGAGAGAGAGAGAGTGAGAGAGGAAGAAGCGAGAGAGAGCAAAGGAGAGGGTTTACCAGAACGGGGTCGGCGGTGGCACGGTGCGGCGGTCGGTGGTCGCGCGGTCGCGTGGACTCCGGAGTTCGAAAGTTCGACTGAGACGTCGCCGGAGGAGGCACACGTGGCGGTGTTCCGGAAGGCGGCGCAGCGAGCGCCGCAGCAGTGGCTCGCTGTGAACGGCGTGCGACAGTCCGCGCAGATCAGTGGCCAGAGCTCGGCTACCAAGGCCGCTGGCGCAGAGAGGCACGCCGGAGCCATGGCATCTCAGTTGCGACGGAGGGCCAGGAGAAAGGTCGCGCACAGTCGGCTGGGGCGACCACGCAAGAGGGGCGTGATTCTCGGTGGGCGTCTGACCTGTGGCGAAGACGTCGGCGCATGGGGTCGAGAGCGGAGGAGTTCGACGAGGAGACGGGTGCGGAAGCTCGCCACGACGGCTGGCACGGTGGGGCGGATCCGCGGCGAAGAGCGTCGCAGCGAAGGCGGCAGCTGCCAGACCTGGGCGAGGGCCCTATGCTGATAGAACGCGACCGATCTGGCCGACGACGGGTCCACGCACGGAGGGCATGCTCCCGTGGGCGGCACAGCGAGGTGATCGAGGCAGGTGGCGGAGAGCTCCACCAGCGGAGGTCGGGTGGAGGCGGAGTCACCCGCATAGCCGGCAAAGGAGTCCCGACTATACGGCACGGTGGCGCGCCAGCTCAGGTGAGGGTTTGGGTCTGGTTTTCTCTTTCTTCTACTTTCTTTTGTTGTGATGGGGATGGTGATGAATTCGTGGTGACGGTGGTTGGGATAACGTTGTCAGTGGTGATGGTGGAGACGGGGATGCTGCCGGGGGCAGTGGTGGATAGGGAACGAGAAGGATGGGGATGGATGAAGGCGGTGCTGGTGATGGGGAACGGAGTTGGCGGCGGAGACGGGTGACAATTGTAATGGTAGGAGGCGGCGAGGATGGGTGGCCGGACTGAAAGAGGGCAGTGGTGTGACAGGCCGGTGGCAGTGTCGCCCTTGGTAGTGGTGCTGATCCGGTATGGCGTGGTTTGGCGAGACACAAGGCTGGTGGTCTTGCGGTGAAGGAAAGCTGCTGCAGTGGGTAGGGTTAGGATTAGGGTTTGATAGGAATTGACCATGTCGGGCATGTCCGACACGGTGATGATGACGAGGAGATGCGTCCGGAATTGTCGGGCACGAAAGTGATGATGTATTTGTAATGGGGGATATAGTAGATGGGTGGCACAGACACGATGCACAATCTGTGGATGGTAGATAATTTATGGATGAGTACCTCTCCTTATATAGGAGGTGGAAATTCCCAGTTGGATAAGGACTAGGATTTAAACCTAATTAGACAATTCAATTTAAATCAAATCTAAATTTAATTTAAATTTTAATTTTAAATCTAGATAATCTAGACTCAAATTAAATATAAATTTTACCTTTAAACTATTTAAATTAAATCCATAAAATTAAATTGAAATTTAAAATGGCCACAATAACTTCCAAATATTTTTTTCAAAATACCAATAATAATAATTTCAAAAATATAATTTTTTTAAATATCTTTTTGAATAATAAAATATTAATAAATCTCAAAAATTTTATTTTTATTTAAAAATAAACTAATAAAATATTTAGAAAATATATACTTATGCACAAGATTATTATTTATTATTAATAACTATTATAAACGAAAGGCTTTTTATAAATAAATAAAATAATAGACTTGGAAATGTTGGTATGATAGCTAAAATAATTATTACATATATTATTTTGAAACTATAAAATAATAAATAAAAATATTTTTTCTAAAAATATGTACGCTCGCACATATTCATACTCGTGGAGCAAATTCGATAATAACAAAATTTCGTGCGCGACGTACACTGCAACTACGCAATGTACAAATACAAAAAAAAATAATCAGTACCAAATGTATAAAAAATAGTAAAAATTTAGAAGTTTTACACTTATCTCTAATCGCAGGTGCGCAGCAGTACAACTAATCGTCGTACTACCATGACTTCACACAAATAAGAATCTCGACTTGCATGGGCCACCACTAAAAATGTGTCATGACCCGCACCTAGTGTAGGGCACGAGAAGTGGGTATGTCTAGTCTACGCCGTAGTATCGATGGTAGAACGCAGTTCTAGGTGACAATTAAAACTAAATACAATATGGTATACTCTCCTTACGGAGGACAATCACAGCAGGATACAACTCAATCATCAAAACTAGAAGTAGCACGATAAGATAACTATGAATCCATAAGAGAAGTACAAAAGAGAGAAATAAATCTCGGTGTTATCAACACCAACTCAAACACGCATAAAATAAATACAACTCAATACAAATGAAAATAAAATAAGAAAAACTCTAGCCATCTACTCCAACCTCTACTGTGTCTCCTCTAGGCTAGCAGGTAACCTTGAAGCTATCTGTAAAATTTATCAACAGGTCCATTCAGGACAGAAGCGAGCACAATACATCTCATGCAGTTCATAATATGGCAGGATATGTAAATATGCTATAGAGTAAGAAACATGAAACGTTGGGAAATATATAAAGTAAAAGAGATAACTGTAAAGAAATATCTACTATAAGTAAAGAGCTAACAATAGCTAGTGATGTACAGTACAAGATAGACATATGAACGGCTTAAATTTGTACATGAGTAATCTAAGAGTTTGCACATGAGTATACTACTTTGGAATTGTTTACAAGACCATTTATACTCCTCCGTACCCCAATCAATACACAAGGATCCAGACAGGTTATGTTATTGCACATGATATCACATGAAGGCCCATAAATGGGTGCACATGAATGTATACATGGGGGCTCTATGAATGTAACCCCACCTCTTCAGATTGGTACTATTTTATAATATAAAACGTTTTTATAGGCTTTATCTATAATTACTAAAAATTGGTTTAACTAAATAGATTTGGTTTAAATTGTTTTATCAAATTTTTCTTTGTGAATAGCCCATGGACTATCCTGATAGGCCAAGGCCCATAAAGTGTTAATATAAATTTCTTCTTCTCCTTATTATTCTTTCCAAAGGAGGAATAAAAAAATTGAATTTCCATTTCTTCCCCAACGAAATTGTTGCTGAGCCATGTGCTCTTCTAACAAACTACTCCTGTAGCTCTCTTCATTTTCCCGCCAAGTAATCCTCCATAACCACCTATTTAAAACCACCTCCTCCTCTGAGTTTTCATTCAGCTCATTGATTTTGAGTTTCTTCCAACTCACTTTCTCCATTTATTTCAAAATTTCTAACCTAAATTCCTGGAAGGAAGACCACGGATGAAGGCGATGAAGGCAGCGGCGCGTGCAACCTTCTTCGGCGACGGAACTGGTCGACCAACCCAGCGTCGACGCTCGCTCAGCGCAGCACAGCTTCGACATATTCCTTCGATGACCACCAGTAAGTCTCGATCTCGATATCCTGTACTTCACCTCATGATGATTTGATTTCAATCCTCTTGAACTCATTCTCTCCATCTCGTGTTAATTCGTTGTTCCGATCAAAACTTCAGATCGAGAGGTTTGGGTCCAGAGAATTGTAGAGGATTCGAAGATCCTTCTCTGATCTATAATTCAAAATCGACTCTGGTGAGTCCCGATCGAGGTTCCTTTGAATAAATTGAATTGATATCGTTTGTTGTTTTATTTGAATTTAGTGATGTTAATAGGAAGTATTGAACTGGATCTAGCTGTACGGACACGTTGAATAGATCGTGGATTTGAGTTGGATACAGGAGTGAGTATCCGATTCTCTGAGTATTCGATACTAATCCTTGTGTCTTGCCAAGAGCAATGTGTAAATTATTAAGTGAAGTGTTTCCTTGTTTTTACTCCTGCACCTGTTCGATCTATTATTTCAGAAGTTTAGGAAGCAGTTGGATGTCCAAATTGTGACACCAAGTGCAAATCAAGCCTACCATCATCAGGTAATTTCTAAACTTAGGTTATCTATTCATATTTGAATGATAGAAGAAGACAATGTATTAGAAATCAGTAAAATAGATTAGGCATAATTTGCATTGTTGTTTAATACTGCCTTGTTGAGTTCTGAGAACACTTGTTTAGATAAGTACTTGTGAACTGATTACCACTCTAATTGGTTGTCGAATCATCTATAGGTTCCACCATGTGTTACTTAAATTATCAGGTAAATTTAGGGAGCAGTGGTGATTGTGTCTTATTCAATCCTGCTTATTAGCAAGACATAATTTTGAATCATGTTCTATTGAAACTAAGCTGGACTGTGAGCCAATATTGGATGATATACTCGAAGTAGGCCATCTTTAAATTAAGAATGGTTGTGGTTGTGGCAAGGAATGCATGAACTTTGTCCTGATAGTATTAGTCTAGTCCAGTTCAGTTTGTAATTTATAATGAAGGCATTGATTGAACCTGGGAATTCAAGTATCTGTGATGGGTCATTAATTGAACCTGAGATTGTGTATACCAATGTTAATTCAGTTGGAGTTTGGGTGGAGAATCAGTGATTAGTACATGTCATGATATCACAAACCAGTGTGATATTTCCCAGTATACTGTCAGTAGGATGTAGCCTATTTTTGTATATCAAGTAAGGTGTGTGCTTTGGTAATGATTCAATGAATCATGGTAAACTTAGAAACCTAGGTATTTGATTAAATTGTTGGAAATCTGAGAAATCTGTGCAGTATTGGCTCAGTTATTTAAACTGAGATAACATCCCAATATTTTAGTTGAACCTGAGATTTCAGTTCAGCCTACGATTTTTCAGTTCAGCCTGAGATTTTAGTTGAACTTGAGATTTCAGTTCAGCCTGAGATTTTTTCAGTTCAGCCTGGAATTTAGTTCAACCTGAGATAACATCTCAATATTTTAGTTCAGCCTGGGATTCTTTTTAATGACAGTATTTACTTCAATTAAGGAACCTGAAACCACATTACAATGATTGATTCGATATTGGCAAACCTGGGACTCATATGTAATGCTCTGGTTCAATTGAAGAACCTGAATACCTGTGCAATGCTTTGGTTCATTTTAATGAAACCTTAATACCTGTGCAACGATTGATTCGTTTTATTGAACATGACTGCATGTGCAACTGATTTAGTTCAGTGAAAACTGAAACCAACATAAAGGCAATTTAGTTCAGTCTTATGAAGCTGAAACTGCATATGCAGTATTAAGTGGGTTGATTCCTGAGACACATATCAATGTCTATCTTTGAACCTGAGAATTCATATTAGTATATTAGCAATGAACTTGGGATTTTTATATATATATATACACTATCTTGGTTAGTTTATGAGCTTGGGAATTGGTTAAGGATAAGCATAATAATTCAATATTAACTGGTACAATCCTATGACTAAATCTATGTATCCTTAAACCTGTTTATCTTGCCTGCTATCTTTAAAGTTGAGATTTTACATATGAGGAATAATGAGTTATTTCCCCTTGGGTTATAAGACTGATATATGAATTATTCTAGACTGTATAGTATCCAGTTATGATTAAACCTATCCAGGTAACTTATGAGCTGATGATTATAGGTACCTGTTGGTACTTGGATATTTTGTAAGTATTGAGATATGAATATTTATATATATACATATAAAAAAATATGTTTAATGAGGGTAACCCCTAAAAACTAGGACTTGGTATAGGTTTTAACCAAATTATATTAACATGTACAACTACAAAAATTCTACTTCATACACTTGATCACCCTGAGAAAGGCAAGTATACTCCTCGAACTTGTTTATTTCTCATGTCTTGTATATTCATTTATGTATCTCCTTGTTGACACGATGTATCACGGGATTGCCTTATTTCATGATTTTTGAGTTTACTTGTGTCTGGGAGGGAAAATACTACAGATGTGTGATCAAACCCTGTTACTATTCATGTGAATAGCTTAGGCCCCGTATCGTGCACGCGGGACCAAAGCCATACCATTTCATGTTCATTGAATCTACCCAAGCCGATCACACACTCTGAATATATTTCAATATTGCACATTTCAAGATTCAAGTTGTATTTCATGTTCAGGTTGTATTTCATGTTCAGGACTCATATCATGTTCCCTGTATTTACTTTCAGTATTCATATTCAGTTTCCATGTCTTGTTCTCATTTTTCGTACTTTATATATATTTCATGTTCTTGTTCATACCATGATGTTCATGTTCATTTCCTTGGATATACTTAGCTCCGCTCCTGACTAGGATATGTTGCAGGTGAGCTGGAGGCTATCTATGATACTTACTATGGGCAGGAGCCTGGAGACACCTATGAGCCAATTGATGTGGCCCAGGACCTAGAGGCTGAGGAAGCCTAGTATTTCCTACTTTAGCTTATCTGGACTTGTATTAGAGACATCATTATAGTTTATATTTGCTGGAATGTAATAACATTTAGACTTGTATCTGAGATTCTGGGATTTGATATATTAGATGCTGTGATTACTTTCATTCTTATCTTGATTTATAGTTATCCCTAGATATTGGTACAGCTTACTTCATCGTGTCTAACGACGAAGGCTGGGCTTGTCCGACTCGTGTTCGATTATTCGTAAGCGGGTCGGGACATGTTTTTAGTGGTGGCCCATGCAGGTCTATCCTAATAGTACCTAGGTATTAGAGTACTATTGGGGGACTTGATCTAAACTAGGAAAACTTGAATCACAGCATAGAAAATCGGATACATCGGGTATATTAATATTCTATAAATACTTGTTGTTTCTAGGTTTAGGACATTTACAGGTTTCTATTTTTTAGATAATTCAAGCACGCAACACCGGAACAATCGATCTACCTATACTTGAGGGTTTCTGTCACGCCTCGCTCCCGTAGGAGCGATCGTCCTCGCTAAGGTGTGATGCCGCACGAGCCTAGATTGCGTTCGTGCAAGGCGGATTCCATAACGACCGATTACAACGGCGGCGACGGGGTCGTCGTACAGAAGTCTCAAGCAGAAATATTGAAACATGCAGCAGAAATTAAAGGCAAAACACAAGTTATTCAAACGAACTCTTTATTGATATTGAGTATTCATATTACAATAGGTGCAAGGCCACGATTACAAGCCTCTTGTGCTCACTTTTCTCTCATTTTACAAGTCTCTCTGCTCTCTCTTATCTCTCGATACAAATACTTGAACCAGCGGAAGCTTCGGAAGGCGATGTCCATACATTATGTCCCGTATAAGTCTTGAATTCACGTGGCCGTACGCTTCGACTCGCCAAGGAACTCCATGCCTCGATGCATTCAAGCGAGCTCCGTACCACGAGCTTCTACCTGTGCCTGCACATGAAATACTGTGTGGGTATCAGTACTCAACTGTACTGGTGGAGTAAGCTCCTCGCCCACCCATACAAAATCGACACGTTCATATACTTTGTGCATTACAAGTCCCTTTACGATTGCCTTTCTAGTCTTGCCTTAGGATCAATTTTAGGACTGACGCCTTGGTCTATTTGTGTCTGAGGACCATCCCGTGCTTACAATAACAATATTAACTCATACCTTGCCGACGGACCCTTCTCGTGCCAACATCGTTAACCTATCAAGTCGTGTTTTCCTTACGGCCATAATCAGGGACGCAAGTACACGATAGACTCTATTTTCGTGTGATCGTGCTATTGTGCCGATTACTTTCTTATCCTTGCCTCAAGACCTTTTTGTTTGCTTGCAATGTCAACACACCGACTCATACTTGACTTTCGTACCATACTCTGGGACGTAACGACTCGGTCGTGCCATGAACTCGATTCGTGTATCAATATCTCTGAGGCAGTACCTCCTCGCTTAGTCTTACCTATATTGGTGTTGTGACAACACGGCCATACGTCATATTTTGAGGTCGTGCCCAGCAACTCAACGAAACTTCACCCAACTTGCCCTACGACCCTTTCGACTTAACTCACAACAGCTCAAGTCTAACTCATGCAACTCTATGCCAACGAATTAACACTCGACGCCACATCTCGTGCCGAAGCACGTCGCCTTCGCTGTAGCCAAACATTAGGCCCAGACATTGTGTCTTCTAACTGCATACACATTCAACTCAACTCAATCCAAAGGCACACACGCGGATTGTCGCCCGTGCCGACACATCTATATGAATGGTCACTTGCATTAACTAGCCATCGTGGACATAGCTTGGCATTCGGGACCCTTACACCGCAGGTAGCGATCCCCGATGCAAGTCCCCGATCTACCATGCCTGTTACCCAGCTCGGCTATTACCTTGTTTCTTCCTAGGCCGAGTCGGTCCCGTGGCCCCGGGTTGTCGCTCGAAGAAACATCACCCTTGTCGACAAGTTGTCCATGACCACGCGCCTACGCTAACTTCTAGACTTAACGTAATTGTATGGTCTCATCATCATCATCACTTAGTTCCTTTGCTTTACTTTTTCCCCTTTTCACACTTCATTGTGCAGAGCCCAAACCAGGGTTGCCTCGGCGACTGAACTACAGTCCCGACATATTACTTCTCGGCGACTAACCATCGCTTAGACTTAACATTCTTTAAACTCAGGGAACGGCTACCGCATAGCATACCCACTTTACTTGAACATAACGTGTTCCTTAAGTATCGACAGACCGTGGCTAACTTTCCAATGAACCAACCGTGAATCGTGCCTTCAACCAACTCGTGTTCTATGCAACGCTACCGCCCAAGTCATACCTTATATGACGGGCCTTGGGATCGTGGGAATATTTAACCTGACAACCGCAGAAACAACGGGACAGTACTTAGAATGACTTAAGTCAATCGACATCACTTTGCCTAACTTACTCAAGCCTACAACTTAACCCGAGGGACGAGCAAAGGCTATGCTAAGCCTTACGCAGTGGAACCGTACACGCTTTATCAAGCGTTTATGCGGGCGACGCCTATGACTTAGGCTAACTCTTAACTTTTGCACCGAAGACCAACTTTCCTTCTCCCAAGCCACAGGACGAAGGACCGAGTGTCATTTTCAAAGCCACCATGCAATGATTCTAAGCCGACCGTGGGATGTTTTCTATGTTCTAAACTCGATTCGATCCGTCGGGATTATTTCCATAGCTATGTGGATTCGTCTCTTTTATTATTAAGCCTACTTGTCCAAGTTGAAAACACACGATTTATTATGTGAAGGTAAAGATGAGGCAAGTTCACCAAAACTACCCCACCTGAGCGAGCGGTCGCCTTGACCAAGCGATGTCTTCCAGCAGCCGTTGTAAGGCTAAGTTCGAATGCCGTTGGCATTTCGATTCCTCTGATTGACTGAGCGGGACAGGGCACTACGACATACACCACTCAGAACAAGTCTCGTCCTTGAGACTTTTCTGAAGGCAAGCCATCCTACTATTTCTATGGCTAAGACTTAATCGTGCCCATACACGTGATTATCTTACACACTCCGCCTACGCATTTCTTCAATCTCAGCCACGCTCGCACTACCTTCAATCTTTTCTTCTAAACTCATGATCTCAAAATCCTCGACACTTTCTCGTTCCTCAAGTCTCACTTGATTCAACGTATCACTTAGTTGGATCGTACACATATTCTAAGCATCCCCAAAATACATGTATTTCAGCCAAGCCTCGTGATAGCGAATTCCGCCATTCTCACTCGAGTCGCATCGTGCATATATTCAGGCGTCCCTGACATATATGTATGTCAGCCAAATCTCATGAGCAGGGTTTTCTATTCTTGGTTCACTCTTTCAATCCATGCTAATCCTCGAAATCAATCTTTCGATTTGCTAATACTTGAAACAGGGCGTCTTCGCCTAACCGCTAGGCCATTTATCAAGGCTAAGCCAATGTCAGGATTGGAATCATAGTTGCCCAACAATAATGCCAACACTGACCCCACTCCTAGGGTCAAACCAAAGTCGATAATACAGGATTTTTCTACCCAAGCTCGCGTCACTCAGATTTTTAAACATCGAGCACGATCACCTAATTCGTATCAAGGCACTCGTCGTACAGCGCAACGAATATGAGTTCGTTCAAATAACCAATCGACATACTTCACATATCTATTCTAACTAATTCATGTATTCGATCACGAGATCATCTAGCTCGACAATATGTTGAGTCCCAATCTCACGTAAGTCCGATTATCCACGGTGGTTCATGAATCACCATGCGACGCTTCCGCGGAATAATCATTCTCATCGGGGCATAACTTTTGTTTGAGTTTAGACTTATTCATTCTAGATACAGGGATTGGACCTACTCACTCCTCAAATTCAATCGTCAAGCACAAGTATACAATTCCCCGAATTCACCTTCGTATCAAACCAAAAAGTCGGGACAATCAAAGTTGTCGTATCCTGATTTTTCGGGTTCGATCATTCCCACGACATGAATCACCATGTCAGCGCTCACGCGGAACGATCGCCCCAAATCTGACGCAACGCATGTACGAGGCTAGAGTTGCGTTCGCCCAAGACAAGATCGCCGACGCTGTGGTTATCCGCGTAACCATCAAGACACGATTACTTTCATCCAACATTCGTCTTCAATCAAAATCCTAAATATTGCATCCAACCGAACAATAACACTTGCACGATCGTCATCTGCCGAGTCAGAGTACCCCCGAGTTATCGTATATCGATATTTGATACGCCTCAGTACCATCGACGATATGCGTAACCTGACGATCTTCCTTTGCAACCAATTTCGAGTCATACGAATGATGCTATAGTCCGACTGGATAATCTCCTCGACATTCAAATTCAAGTTCGATCATTATCCCTCGAATCATTCCCAATATCACATTCCTTAAACCCAAATTCGCGTATTGTTCATCCATCTATCTTAAGTAATCGACCAACGTATTTTCTCAATTCGCATCAATTCTTTGCTAACTCAAAACATCGAGCAACATTCAATCCAATCCTTAGAGTCATTGCATAACTTCAAAATTCAAAGTTTTCATGCATGCTATCACCCGATCGTGCTAACTTTCGTATATGATTCTCAACGATTTCCTCGATTAAGTCATCCTTTCGCTACACCTTAACTTTTCTCCGATTGGATTTCACCTACTCAATCATTTTTGCATTTCATACTTCGCACAATCCTCAATCCCATGTACATTTCGTGAGCGTCCATTTCTAGGTTGTTCGAATCAATTCGTCACAAGACCATAACTTATTCAGCGATACTCAATCTAAGGCTTTGCATGACGCGACGCTTGCTGATAGACTCATCGAGACCCCGTATCCTCAATAGATCGATCAACATTCCTGAGGCTATCGCATACACCACTCAGGAATAAAGTCATTCAACAAATCCTTAAAACTATCATTCGAATCAAGATCGACTTCTTCAAATTTTTCGTTCGAACCATTCCTCGAATTCCAAGCACACTCGTCTACATCGCACCGACGTTATCGTCGCTCGATAGCACCCCTATCGATAGTCATCACAATCACTCAATCGAGTTCAACTCATTCCTGCCCGACTATAAACCCCCCTAAAATTCTACTATATTTTTTATTTTTGTATTTATTTTGTGCTTCGCATACGAGTTCGCATCGTTGTATTGTATAGCGTGCGAGATTTGCGTTTCGTATTTGCTCGACGAGTGCGAATATGTGTCGAGGTACATATTTTAGAAAAACATTTTATTATAAATTTTATTTTTATAGGAAAAGTACATGTTCAAATAAATATGATAAATATTTTAATTTCAAAAAGAGTTATTTTATTCGTCATTTAAAAATGGATAGTGATTTGGAAAATTTTGGTTTATATAAAATATATTCTAGATATTTGCGGAATTTGAAATTTGTATAGTAATATATGTTGTTATTTATAAAAATCTACTTTATGATTTAATATTTAAGTAATTACCTTGATTTTTGAAATTAATTAATATTATTTTAATATTTATGAAAATAATATTTAAGGTTTTGTTTTATTTAATATTTGAATTATTTTTGATAATTTAAATGGGAAAAGATTTTATTTTAAATAAGCATTTAAATTAAAGGAACTTTATCTAGATTGATTTGGATTTAAATAGATTTAAATAAAAAGATGGAATTATCCATCGGGGTTTAAACAAATACTAATCCCTATCCAACTGGGAATACCCACCTCCTATATAAGGAGAGGTACTCCTCCATAAACTATCTATCATCCACAGATTGTGCATCGTGTCTGTGCCACCCATCTACTATACCCTACCGTACAAATACATTGTTCCCGTGTCCAACAGTCCCGGACACCATCCCCGTCATTTCCGTGTCACACAGGACATGATAACCATCCACGACACCACCCAAACCCTAATCCAATCCCTGCCATCTGTCGCCTTCGGACCACCGTACCACCCAGTAACTTCCATCCAACTCCTACGCCACCAACCGCAGCAACCTGCCACACCACCGTCCTGCCGTTACCCCCACGACCCCCGCGACGGGCTTTCCCATCTCCTGGCCGAAGTCGCCAACTCCGCCGATGGCTGGCGACCAACCAAAGCAAATCACCCCCCTCACCTCCGTTTCCCAGGCACCACCATCAACGACCATCACCAACACCACCACCATCATCGCCTACGCCACCCTAGCACAGCCAAACCACACATACATCACCACCGCCACCCCGCCACGGCCGGAGCCGCCTCCAATCTGTAAAACCACCACTACCACCAAAAATCCACAAAATAGAAGAAAAGATGGAAACCCTTACCGACCGATGGATGACCGCCGCGTCCCTCCGTCCAGATCCGTGCCTCTACCCATCTCCGGTCGGCCGCGAAGCGTGCCACCCCAGATCGTGCCTCCTCCGCGTGCCGCCCCGTCGTCGAGCCCCTGCAAGTCGCCCCCTCCGACTTTTTGCTCGCCGCCGTCCGGTCATCTGAGTCGAGACGACAAACTCTGCCGCGTCTCTCCGCCTCCGATCCGCCCGCCGTGCACGCCACTGCGCGCAGGACCACCGGCGTCGGAGCCGCCCAACCACCTCTCCGTCGGGCTACCAGCACCGACGTGGACCCCTCTCGCCACCCATAACTCCGTCGAGGTCACGGCCACCGAAACCCTCTGTGAGTCCCCACCATCCCTTTCCCCTCTCTCTCTCAACTACTCTCTCTCTCTCTCCCACGCATTTCTTTTTCCTACTTACTCCTTTAAGCTTTAGAGGAGCAGCTGCTGCTTTAAGTTTTTTTAGTATAGTTATTATTATTATTATTATTATTATTATTGTTGTTATTATTATTATTATTAAAAAGGAAAGGAGCTGAAGAGTTTATTTTAAGGGTTATTTTTATTATTATTATTATTATTATTCTTATTATTATTATTATTATTATTATTATTATTATTATTATTATTATACTACATATTATTATGATTATTATTATCATTATGTTTATTATTTCCAAATTAAAACTATAGTTATGACCTAAATTGATTTTTATTAGAATTTTCAAGTATTTATAATTTTTTCGGATTATTTACCCATAAATGATTTGATCAATAAAATATAGTTTCCACTATTATAAATAAGTTATAAATATTTTCTAAAATTTACAGTTTGAAGAATTTTAGCGTTTTAAGCCACAATGATTTTCTTAAAGTTTATATATTTATGTAAAATATTTTTAATAAAATATTGATTTTAAACAAATACAAAATATATTTTTCCTAGATAGTCATGACTGATTTTCTAAATGAGTATATATATGTATATATACTTTAAATTAAGAATCATCTTTTACATAAATTTAATCTCCCTCTTAGAATATATGACATCTGACCATGACTAATCACCTACTTATTTCTTTCGGACTTCTTCACATCAAATATGGCTATTGGACAAAACGGAATAGGCCAGATCATCGCACCATACCAGGCGTCACCCCAGGCAAGATACCTTGCCATTTTACTGTTTATTGTCGGTTTGCTTTTTTATTACATATCACTGTTCATTTAATTCCAGTTCTTACAGTTCTTGATTTACTGCCTGCTCAGTGATATTAGCTGTACTTTGTTATTATCCTTTGACTGCATATGGACTTAGAGTTAAGAGACTACCGGTTGTAGTGTATTGCATATACCTTGACACAGTTGTACCACGTGAATGTGTGAGATGAGTGGCATATAGAGGTTCTTGCGTGTGGACTGATCCCCCCATGTGCATGCGTTAGGGCTAACTGCTGACAGAGGCATGTTAGGAGACTTAGCAGTTAGTAGAGGTATATGATCGTGGATGCGACTTAAATAAGAGCATCGGGTGGGGAGGACAATACCTGACGTATGGGCTTCGATTGTACTTCCCTTGTAACCCGAAAGCTCCACTGGAGATACGGGTATGATTAGCCTCTCAGGTTTGCCACTTGAATGTCATGCGCTGTGGTCACTGGTGCCCAAGTGGGGACTATACCAGATCCCATTTACAGCCAGGGCCCATACGTCGAAAGGATTGTTTCTCAACTGCATGTTCATTTTAGTACGGTTAGGTTGCCTTATGTCTTGTCACTTTCTTTGATTGTGGCATATTTTATATTCAGTATTTATATGGCATATTTATTGTATCTTGTTACGTCCCTCTGAGGACCTGGTTATCTCTGCAGGTGTGTCTTATGATTTCTACAGGTTCTCTAGCTAAGGCCATGACTTGCGCTCTATTCTTCGAGATGTTGCTTTTGGATCGCCATCTCCCTCGCTCGACCAATTCATTTTCCTTATAAAATTCTTTCTTATTTAAATTAGTTGGTAGTGGATTTGTCTCCGCCCAATGATTGTATACATATCAAATTCAAAAGTTGTTTTTATATCATTATTTATCTTTGTGGATGAGATTTAGTGCCTTGGTTACTGTATTTTACAGCTTATGTATACATACGACGGTCTATATACTTCATATGCATGCAACTGGCATGATTATGTTCTAGTCCTTCTATTTTTGGGACTGGGGCGTTACATGTTTTTGTGGTGGCCCATGCAGGTCGAGTTTGCCGTTTCGGTTACATGACTGTACCGAACGAGCCTGCAATATAGGATTAGAGTCTAGAATCTCATCCACCTACTTGACATCCTTTCTTGACTTCAAATTCCGAACTCTCGTTCGCCCTCCTTGATTTGCATCTTGCTTGACTCCTTCTACCGTAAATTCCTAGTTTCGTGCTTAGAAAGATGACTACACTATTATATGCTCATAGGTCAAACACATGGCTAGAAAGAGTACATTGATAATTAGTGTGCATTGAGGTCTTATTTGAGTTGTAAAGGCATTTATTTTCCTAGAAATGTGATCTTAAGGATTAGTTAATTCCAAGTTGGGTAGTAGCATATTACCACTTTCAAAAGATAGTCAAAATTTAATTTTGATATTACAAGGTGGTATACACAAGAGGATAGCTAGATCGAGAAAACAAATTGATTTGATTTTTCGTTTTGATTTTTGAAGGTCTTTGAACATTATGACTTATTGAGTTATAGCTATACATCTTTTGGAGGGATATAAATTTGATTTGAAAATGATCATAAAATTTTAAATATGGAAGTGTGATTTACGGTTAACTAAAATTTGAGGATGATTGATAAATTTTGGTAAAATATTTTTTTTTGAATTAAATTACGTCATATGATCTATGATTTATAAAGTTACTTAGATTTCGAGTTTAAAGCCTTGATTATGGATATTTAAATTTTGGTGAAATTTTTTTTTTACTTTTAAAGAGTAGTTGTGACTTATTGGAAGCTAGTTATACACATTTGAAGGATATATAATTAAATTTGGGAGATATTTAAATGTTCCATTTTGTAGTATGGAATTCGGTTGATAAACTTATTTAGAGGTTGAAATTAAGAGTGAAAAATTTTTTTGCGATATACAAGGGTTGTTTCGAGATTGACTAGAGATTTAAAATTTTGATTAAAGTTGATATCATAAGATGATTGTAAATTTTGGTGGAGTATCTTGGAAATTTTATTGAGAAACTTTCGAGGAACTTGAAATTTTAGATTAGATCATATATTGGTGAAGGACCAAGAAACAAGTAAGGTCACCCTAGTGAGATAGAAGTATTCCATATTAGATTGCCATACCACCTATGATTATGTTATTGCATATACACAAGTATAGTTAGTCATCAACCAAACCGATGAACATATCTTTGACTTACTCGACCTTCCCTCAAATCTAGATCTTTATTCGTGACATCTAATTGTTTGAAACTTGGAAATGATTAGAACCATCCCCTTGACCATACCCTTATCTATGAGACCAATTTTCTCTCTAGAAACTGTGCCTCTAACTTATCTTAACTTGATCTACGAGATTTCCTAAATTATCTTTATTCCGTGCTTTAACCTTTTATTTTTGTGCATTAATTAGTACCTTATGGAAACCCACTTTCTATTTTGATCATTTGGCGTTCCCTATCGTGACTTCAATATTTGGAGCACAACACTAGACTTTTCCTTCCAACAAATTTGACATACAAGACCTACGAGCTCACCTTCATGTAGGAATATCATGTCCCACTAAAATACGTCCCCTTGTACTCTATTTTTAAGATGCGACTTCCAGTCAAAATGGCTTGCTATAAACCCTACCATAATACTATGGTCCTTTATGACTTCGGTTGGAGATCAAATATTGACTCAAGTCTTTTGACTCGATATTGATTGTGACCTACTTAATTCCTTATTATGCATAACTTGGTGTGTTAACTTGATTGCTTAACCTTGTTGTTTCATTTTCATGCCTTAACTGGAATTACTTATGCATAACACCCTTATACTCTCCATGCAATATTAACCACCTTTACTTTCCTCCTTTCCGATTAAATTACTTCACACATATTTTACCTTGATTCCTCCGTGGTTTATGCAATTTTGTTCATTTTATGATTTCCTTGTTCGAAGATGAAATTGATCATGACATCCTTTGCTTAGAAAGAGGTTTGATTAGAAACCCCCTAGAGGAGAGTAGTAGTATAGTTGAATAAAATATTGAATATGCATAAGTGAAATCCTGCGGTAAACCTTATTAGGCGGAATATATTCTATGATCAAATAAGAGTAAATTTCTCGATCGACAAATTAGTTCTTCTTGGCATCTATTGATAAGAAAGTTTTATGAGATGATAAATATGGTGTTGAAAGTTACTAGATCTCAAGAAGGGTATAATTTCTTAAAACTCGTAATGATTTATGAATGTAACTATGTGGTGATTGTAAATATGAATGTCACAATAAAGTGAGGTTGATTTTTACTCTAGGCTAAATTGAGTGAAATTTTTTTTTGGAATTTGGCAAAAAGGAAACTAGCTTGAGGGAAAATAGGTAGGAAGAAGAGTAGTAGAGATTATTGACTTGGAAGTTTGGGCTTATTCAAAATTTTACGATTTGAGATATAATTTCATATCGAAGTAACTATGATTTTATCTATGACTAAATTGACTAAATATTTATTGAATTTTAACCTTCAAAGAGATTATGAAAGACGGAATTTAGCTTGGAAACAAAAAATGAGAGTATATAGATAGGTTGGAAGAAATTCTTTTTACCAAATCCAAAGGTATTGGACTTATCGAATTTCTATCGTTGTGATATTGGATTAGATATATGAAAATAGTGGAAATTCAAAACACTTGTGGATTGATTGTTGGAGGATAAAAGATATTCAAGAAGTTATGGTTATAAACCTTGAGAGGATTAATAAAATAGATGAAAAATTGAACATAGAAAGGCATTGCTGATAAAGCACGAAGTTGGAGATTTTTGACAATATAAAAAATAAGCTAAATTTTGAATGTTGAGATAGTGATCATGATTTTGAGACAAAGGAAGTCCTTGCCCATCGTAAGTTACAAAATTATCATTGTTGTCATGGGATTGTAGAGGGGATCAAATTCGATACTGATAGGTTGTCATGAGATATTTTTCTAAACCATATCTTGGAATTCATACTTCCTAGTTACCCAATTTGCAGCTATTCCATAATTATTGCCTTTCATTGGAAACTTCTCTCATTGTCAAATAAATGGATCGATTTCTTATCGTAAACTCCTTTCCATCCCCTTCGCCCTACCCACCCTAATTACTCCTAAATTTCGAGGACGAAATTCTTTTAAGTTGGGTAGAGATGTAAACCCCCTAAAATTCTACTATATATTTTTTTTTATTTTTGTATTTATTTTATACTTCGCATACGAGTTCGCATCGTTGTATTGTGTAGCGTGCGAGATTTGCGTTTCGTATTTGCTCGACGAGTGCGAATATGTGTCAAGGTACATATTTTAGAAAAATATTTTATTATAAATTTTATTTTTATAGGAAAAGTACATGTTCAAATAAATATGATAAATATTTTAATTTCAAAAAGAGTTATTTTATTCATCATTTAAAAATGGATAGTGATTTGGAAAATTTTGGTTTATATAAAATATATTCTAGATATTTGTGGAATTTGAAATTTGTATAGTAACATATGTTGTTATTTATAAAAAGCTACTTTATGATTTAATATTTAAGTAATTACCTTGATTTTCGAAATTAATTAATATTATATTTTAATATTTATGAAAATAATATTTAAGGTTTTGTTTTATTTAATATTTGAATTATTTTTGATAATTTAAATGGGAAAAGATTTTATTTTAAATAAGCATTTAAATTAAAGGAAGTTTATCTAGATTGATTTGGATTTAAATCGATTTAAATAAAAAGATGGAATTATCCATCGGGGTTTAAACAAATACTAATCCTTATCCAACTGGAAATTTCCATCTCCTATATAAGGAGAGGTACTCCTCCATAAATTATCTATCATCCACAGATTGTGCATCGTGTCTGTGTCACCCATCTACTATACCCCCACCGTACAAATACATTGTTCCCGTGTCCAACAGTCCCGGACACCATCCCCCGTCATTTCCGTGTCACACAGGACATGATAACCATCCACGACACCACCGTACCACCCAGCAACTTCTATCCAACTCCTATGCCACCAACCGCAGCAACCTGCCACACCACCGTCCTGTCGTCACCCCCACGACCCCCGCGATGGGCTTCCCCATCTTCTGGTCGAAGCCGCCAACTCCGCCGATGGCTGGCGACCCACCAAAGCAAATCACCCCCCTCACCTCCGTTTCCTAGGCACCACCATCAACGACCATCACCAACACCACCACCATCATCGCCTGCGCCACCCTAGCACAGCCAAACCACACACATCACCACCGCTACCCCGCCACGGTCGGAGCCGCCCCCAATCCGCAAAACCACCACTACCACCAAAATTCTACAAAATAGAAGGAAAGATGGAAACCCTTATCGACCGCCGGATGACCGCCGCGTGCCTCCGCCCAGATCCGTGCCTCCACCCATCTTCGATCGGCCGCAGAGTGCGCCGCCCCAGATCGTGCCTCCTTCGCGCGCCGCCCCGTCGTCGAGCTCCTGCAAGTCGCCCCCTCTGACTTCCCGCTCGCCGTCGCCCTGTCATCTGAGTCGAGACGACAAACTCTGCCGCGTCTCTCCGCCGTGGATCCGCCCGCCGTGCACGCCACTGCGCGCAGGACCACCGGCACCGGAGCCGTCCAATCACCTCTCCGTCGGGCTACCAGTACCGGCGTGGACCCCACTCGCCGCCCTGGACTCCGTCGAGGTCGCGGTCACCGAAACCCTCTGTGAGTCCCCACCATCCCTTTCCCCTCTCTCTCTCAACTACTCTCTCTCTCTCTCTCTCCCACGCATTTCTTTTCCCTACTTACTCCTTTAAGCTTTAGAGGAGCAGCTGCTGCTTTAAGTTTTTTTTAGTATAGTTATTATTATTATTATTATTATTATTATTATTATTATTATTAAAAGGAAAGGAGCTGAAGAGTTTATTTTAAGGGTTTTTATTATTATTATTATTATTATTATTATTATTATTAATATTATTATTATTATTATTATTATACATATTATTATGATTATTATTATCATTATGTTTATTATTTCCAAATTAAAACTATAGTTATGACCTAAATTGATTTTTATTAGAATTTTCAAGTATTTATAATTTTTTCGGATTATTTACCCACAAATGATTTGATCAATAAAATATAGTTTCCACTATTATAAATAAGTTATAAATATTTTCTAAAATTTACAATTTAAAGAATTTTAGCGTTTTAAGCCACAATGATTTTCTTAAAGTTTATATATTTATGTAAAATATTTTTAATAAAATATTGATTTTAAACAAATACACAATATATTTTTCCTAGATAGTCATGACTGATTTTCTAAATGAGTATATATGTATATATACTTTAAATTAAGAATCATCTTTTACGTAAATCAAATCTCCCTCTTAGAATATATGACATCTGACCATGACCAATCACCTGCTTATTTCTTTCGGACTTCTTCACATCAAATATGGCTATTGGACAAAATGGAATAGGCCAGATCATCGTACCACACCAGGCATCACCCCAGGCAAGATACCTTGCCATTATACTGTTTATTGTCGGTTTGCATTTTTATTACATATCACTGTTCATTTAATTCCAGTTCTTACAGTTCTTAATTTACTGTCTGCTCAGTGATATTAGCTGTACTTTGTTATTATCCTTTGATCGCATATGGACTTAGAGTTAAGAGACTACTGGTTGTAGTGTATTGCATATACCTTGACACAGTTGTACCACGTAGATGTGTGAGATGAGTGGCATGTAGAAGTTCTTGCGTATGGGCTGATCCCCCCATATGCATGCGTTAGGGCTAACTGCTGACAGAGGCATGTTAGGAGACTTAGCAGTTAGTAGAGGTAAATGGTCGTGGATGCGACTTAAATAAGAGCATCGGGTGGAGAGGACAATACCTGACGTATGGACTTCGATTGCACTTCCCTTGTAACCCGGAAGCTCCGCTGGAGATACAGGTATGATTAGCCTCTCAGGTTTGCCACTATCGTTTTTGAACGTCATGCGCTGTGGTCACTGGTGCCCAAGTGGGAACTATACCAGATCCCATTTACAGCCAGGGCCCATGCGTCGAAAGGATTATTTCTCAACTGCATGTTCACTTTAGTACGGTTAGGTTGCCTTATGTCTTGTCACTTTCTTTGATTGTGGCATATTTTATATTCAGTATTTATATGGCATGTTTATTGTATTTTGTTACGTCCCTCTGAGGACCTGGTTATCTCTGCAGGTGTGTCTTGTGATTTCTGCAGGTGCTCTAGCTAAGGCTATGACTTGCGCTCTATTCTTCGAGATGTTGCTTTTGGATCGCCATCTCCCTCGCTCGACCAATTCATTTTCCTTGTAAAATTCTTTCTTATTTAAATTAGTTGGTAATGAATTTTTCTCTGCCCAACGATTGTATACATGTCAAATTCAAAAGTTGCTTTCATAAACGTATACTCGTATGAGTTATCTCCTAACCTCCCTATTCAGCACAAAAGAAGATAAGATTTACAGTGAAAGGAATCAAGCAGAAGGAAGTCAAGATAATCGGACGAGAGTTCGAGAATTGGAATTGAGGGAGGAAGTCAAGCTTGTGGATGAGATTCCTATATCCTAATCCTATATGCAGGCTCACATCGGTACAGTAACGTAACCGAAGTGACAAACTCGACCTGCATGGGCCACCACAAAAACATGTAACGCCCCAGTACCAAAATACTTAGGACTAGGTATGTATCCATGCCAGCTGTATACATACGAAGTATACTCCAATATATGGAAATCTCGTATGATTACATAAGCTGTAAAATGCAGTAAACCAAGAGTAATCTAATCTCATCCACAAATGAAGAATAAAAGATGTCATATAATTAACTGTAATAAGTCTTTGTACAATACGTTGGGCGAAGACAAATCCACTACCTACAAGTAAGGAAAAATATACATGGAAACAGAAATGATTTGGCGGGAGTAGCAAAGAAAGGCCCAAGACACGTCATCTCCGAATGAATAGAGAAGATCGCGACCTCGACTAGAACACCTGCAATATCACAGAAGCACACACCTGGAGAGATAACCAGGTCCTCAGAGGGACGTAACAAGATACAGGAAGAACATGCCATAAATACTGAATACAAAATATGCCACAAAGAATATAAGTGACAAGACAACAATAAGGTAATCTAACCGTACTACAATGTTCATGTAGTTAAGAACAAACCTCCAACGCATGGGTATCTGGCTCAGTAGCAGTGACTCAGGCATGGTCCTATCAGGATAACAGGGACCTCAAAGCATAACATTCCTCGAATGTCAGAGGCCAGCAGTATCAGTAATAGAAAAGTGCATAAGGACCCATACGTTAAAGAACTGTTCTTCCCACCCAATGCCTAACAGAGTCACATCCATGTCTCATATACCTCTACTAACTGCTAAGTCTCCTAACATGCCTCTATTAGCAGTTAGCCCTAACGCATGCACATGAGGGATCAGCCCACACACAAGGACCTCTACATGCTACTCATCTCACACATCCTCGTGGTACAACTGTGTCAAGGGATATGCAATACACTACAGACGGTAGTCCCTTAACTCTAGGTCCATATGCAATCAAAGGATAATAACAAATAACCTAATATCACTGAACATGTAGTAAATCAAGAATTGTAAGAACATGAAATAATGAACAGTGATATGTATTAATAAATGCAGACTGAATATAAATAGTTTAATGGCAAGGTATCTTGCCTGATTCCGTGTTGTAAATATGAAATGCCGCTCTCGCGTCCACGCCTCCGGAACTCGACGCTCCTAGGTAATTAATTAACTAAATTAAGTCACTACTTATGAAACTTACGATACGACTTAATTAGTCAAAGTAATGTGTTAAAATTATATTCAATCTCTCATGGAACCATTTAGATCCATACAATCACACACAGGTTCCACGAGACATCGAAACACAGTTTTAGGATTTCTAACTTTTAATTAGTCGGTTATGCCCCTACATCAATAACATACTTAAAAATCATATAAAAATAATAAAAATAATATTTAGACTAATTTTCTACAGATTTATCTCTAAAATTCCAGAATTAATATTTCTAAATACATTTATGACTAGTTGATTAATAAGTCAGCTAGTCTACCCGAAACTCGCCCGGAACATAGTTAATGACTCAAAATTGCTAAAATAACTGAAAATATATTTTAAACAGAAATAAAATAATTTATTTTATAGAATAATATCAGAGGTACAAGGGTTGAGTTATACTACAAGTTTGGGATATTCTAGGTCAGCCGGTTACCCGAAATTAGCTAGTTTTGACCTACAATTTTTCTGACCAGATTTGAGTTGCTAAAATCATGGAAAAATACTTAAAAATCCTAATTTATGTATATGAACACACATAAAATTCAGTTTCAAAAATAGGCACCAATAACTCATAGTTCCTTTACAATGGGGTTAATTTTGATCCTACCGACACATGAATATTACGCATATATTTCATGAAACCTTTATGGATGATTATACCTAACAAAAGACATTAAAATATGATTATTACAGAATTAATAACATATTTTCTACATGATTTTAGCAAAGGTTTTTAGAAGAAAAAATTTGGGTTCTTACCAAAGATCCTTGCTAGAAAGGGTGATGATGACTTCTCTTCACCAAAGCTCCAATCTTTTCCGCTATCCTCGGTTGCTAATCCTCTCTTGGTGAGTATGGAAGAGTTGATAATGGCTATAGAGGATTGGATGGGAGAGATAGAGTTTTTAGGGTTTGTTTTGAAGGGTTTCGGGGATGTTTGGTGGAGGAGATGAGTTTTTGTGAAGGATAGAGAGATGTGCAATGGAGGAGATGATGTATAGAGGATATGGATTGTTTGTTGCTGCTGAAATTATGGAGAGGGAGAGGGTTTTTGTTCCGCCAAAGGTGAGGGAGAGAAAGATTAGGAGTTGGTTAAGGTTTGGGATAAGTTGGTATATTTAAACATATCCTTAAATAAATTTTAAGCAATCTAGGATTTAAATCCTATTTAATTTGATGCATTCAGCCATGGGGGGGGGGGGGTTGTTTGGCCGAAATTAGCATGGTGGGGGTCCACTTGGCATGATTTGGTTGTTTGGTGAGTTGGCAAGTTGATTGGATTGAGGATTTAAAAAGGGGTTTCCTAATATAGAACTATTTAATTCCATCTATATAATTGCACTACAAAATATGAATTAAATACAAATAAATATAATTATTAATATTTATTAATGCCCAACATGCCTACATAGGGTTGGATTTGGCTTGGAAGAGGTTTGGGAAGGTTTGGTGCAATCGGGTCTCCTAAAAAGTCATAAAGGCTTTCCTAACTAATTAATTAAATAAAAATATAACTTGTGCCATAATTTGAATGGTTAATATGCTAGAGATTACAATATGACCATGGCATTCCTAACATGGCTAGCATACTAGTTAAAGCACCCGACTACGCTAGGCATGCCATACTTTCTAGTTGTCTTGCATATTCAAACTCAACCATGGCCATAGTCCTTTTATATAATATAAATAAGATAAAAATAAATTAGAATAAAATAAAATCCAACAATAATTTAAATATTACTTTAAATTATAATGGGTTTTACATCCTACCCAACTTATGAAAATTTCATCCTCGAAATTAAAAATAATCATAATATCAAGAATTACGAGATTTTATACGGAGGGTGAGTATGTACGTCAAATTGTAGCTCAAATTTTGAAAGGATGGAGGGGTGGTTGTCATAGAAATCCTAATTGACCTCATATTCTACAAAATGGGGTATGCTTCCTTTCAGACTCTACCCAACTTATAAAAGTTGGCCACCCGTAAAGATCGTCGTCATTACAAGACTTTGAAGAGGACAATTTCTAGGGAGGGGCATGAGAATAATGGACACTTCTGACCGCAGTCTTGGATTCTAAGTGAGCCTCGATAACACCATGATGTTCTTGGTCAGTAACAACTATAAGAAAGTTACTAAAAACAAACATTGTCATTCTAGGGGTCATGCTTCTGAAAAGCTGGTAGCGACATCTTGTTTGAATATACTAAGGTGTGCCAGCTCAGAAGGATCCGTTCTACGTCTAACATGGGAAACAAAGAAGTGAGCTTGAAAACTTAGGAAAGAAAAATTTATGGCCAAGTGATGAGAATCGACGATAATTAAAGAACCCAGGCTATAGAATATGATTAGGCAAGTGTTTTGAAAACTCTAAGTCATAACGACTAATATGTGTGGGCTAATATTTCGTCTTGTGTAGGAGGCATGTGCTTGCTTGTTGGAAGGCATACGTCATAGGTGTGCTACGTCTTGCATAGATCTTGAGTATTCAGTTTAGTTATGGGAATGGGTCGATATTTGCAAGGGTGAAATTGAATAGATCAAATTTGGGTCTCTATGGTTTGTTTTGAGGAAACAATGTGTCATACACGTGGTGTAATTTAAATGGAGTACTGGAAAGTTTGTTTGTGTGGGTCATGTATGTTATGTGAGTAGTATGACTAGTCTAGTTCGTGAGTGTGAACTTTGTCGAAAGGAAACGGCTAGTATTGTGCTTCAGTTATCAAAATTACGGTCGAGGGTATCAAATGATACGAATATGGGTCGACGTTATGAACCATTGAATTATTAGTCTAATTGGAACCAATCATTTCCAACCACTTGCTAATTCCAAAATCTTATGTTTCTTAGAGAGGCTTGCGATCTATTTGCCTCAAAAAAATTTGCTATTGATTTAAACAAAAATGATTCTATGATTGACTTGAAGAATTTAGGTTGCAATCTGTTACCGTTGTTATGTAAACGCACGAGCAAAGGGATATAAAATGTAAAATAAAAGATGGTTTCATAAATTCCATACAGACGGAAGAACGGTCACGATTGTAATCCCATTCTGAGAGGTAGAGTATAATAAGTTTAATGTTTTATCCAACTTATAGAAGTTGGTTAATCGGGGAAAGCACATTAATAGGGCTTCTAAGAAGGTCAAATTTCAAGGAGGTATAGAAAGTATGAGGTATTTCCAATCATAGTCACAGACTCTATAGGAAGTCTAGGTATTATCTATTTAATATGGCCCATATATTAATTATGTTTGGTCAAGACAGTATGAGGTCTTGGTCAAGTATATCCGGAAGCAAGTTGGTACCGAGAGATGCATAACATAGGCTACGAAGAGATGCAGTTACGAAATCTATGGAAGGAAAATTAGTGAGCCAAGAGATGGGACCTACATAATAGAGGTGAGGGCCTATTTCATCAAGTTTGGTTTTATAGTCCCAATATGGCGATGGGCTATGATGGGTTTAACTGAGTCTCAATAGGTTCCCTAATTGGACTTCAATCTTTGATTGTATGAACTTTAGATTTTAATCTATAGTGGCTGGGCAAAATTTTGTAGAATTTTAAACCATCCCTATTAGGTTAGGGTAATGTAGAATAGGTTCAAATTCAAGTGGTTGGGCAAATTTCCCATCGGGTTTGTAGAATAGGTTCTGTAAGTCATGAGATGTGCCTTCCGTGACTTTTGTGTTTAAGTAGCACACAAGGCCTCTATTGAGTGGCACACTAGTGGTATGTGCGTAGAGGGCTTTGAGTAGATCACAACCATATATTGGTCCAAAAGATTTGAGTCAAGGTTGGATCTCTAACTGCAGTCCGAAAGTACATCGGTGTTATGGTAAGGGTTATCGCTAGTCCCTTTTGACCTGAAAGTCGTATCATAATAATAGAGTCCAAGGAGATGTGTTTGTGTGGGACATGATATGTCTACTTTAAGGTGGATTCGTTTAAGTTTTGCATATAAATTTTGTTGGAAGATAATAGCTGTTTGTAAAAACAAAAGTGTAGAACTTTATTGATACAAACTTTGTAAAGATTATAAGAATTCTGGGAAAGGTACAACTTTAGGAATCCAATCTAGCAGACGATTGCTTTATCCCTTGGACGATGTGAACTTTGAAGACGGAACCTCTGAAGTTGAAGACAACTCTGGAATTGAAGGCAAAAGCCTCGAAGAATTGAAGGCAAAAGCCTCGGAAGAATGTAGCAGCACTTGGGCAAGAACTCCTGGACTCTCTGAACTTTAAAGTCTGATCTCTCTATGATCTGATCCCCTTGAATGGCGACTTAAAACTCTATTTATAGAGTTCTGGAAATAACTAACTTTTAGTTATTCTGGACTGCACATGATGGATTGTGCAGCAATTGGATTGTGCAACAGTGAACTGCGCAGGCAGTTGTTAGATCGTGGGCCAACTGTCTTGGACACATGCATTATTTGATCGAAATATGCATGATCGTGTATAGACGGTTGCCACGTAATGAGCAATTGATGGCTTTAGTGCCACGTGTACTTTGTCAGTTGTGTTGATGAAATGTGCAACCTGAACTGCACTGGCATCGGATTGCGTAAGCTTGGACTGCGCAACAGAAAGGTTGGCCGATTGCGCTGCCAGCTGTCAGCCATTCTCGAGCGTTGTACGGCACAACAAACAAACAGTCTCCTCGTTCTTCGTGCTATCAGCTGTCAGAAAGATTTGATTGTGTCAGGTAATGATGACTTTTGTCACGTCAGTTTGCGCGCTTGAGAGTATGCGCAGTCTAGTGTGCACAATCTGAAGGATGCACAATCTGATGTCTGTGCAGTTCATTTGAAAGTTGTATTTTTTTGATTTTCTGACTTTGTTGATGTGTGCAACTTAATTTTTTAGGACACACAAGATCCCCTTCAAAGTTTTCAAAATGTGAACTTATTCAAAATTTTGAAATACTTTGAATTTTGAATTTTCATTTAAGTTGCGCATGTTGATGAGCTGTCTGCGCAATCGGAGGGATTTACCCTACTTTTTTGGCACAATCTGAGGTAGCCGTTTCGATTTGAAAAACTATAAATAGTTCTCTCAATCCTTCAATTCATTCTTTACTTTGCTTTCGTTGTGTTTGAGAGAAAGAAATCCCCGAGCAAACTTCGACTTCCTTCTCCATCGAACTCCATGGCGCCTAAACGATCCTCCTCCGCTGCTAAGGGCAAGGCCCCCGCCGAGTCATCGGCTAGGGTTGTGCCTCGACCTTCTCGCCATGAGACTGCGCATCCCGCATTGCTAGGTAGATGACTTTAGTCGAAAAAACCCTTTTTAGGGTTTTTCGTCTTCATTGATTTTCAGAATCCAACTCTTTTTAGAGTTGTGATCATACTGCGCCACCCTTTTTTAGGGTTCTGGTTTGCACGAATCAGTTTGTTCTTCATTTTTATGAAGAGCAACTTCTTGTGCAATCGGTTGAACTGCGCTGGCAAAAGTCAGCGCAATTTGTTGATTTGCGCGAGACTGCCAGCGCAATCTGATGTTTGCGCAATCTGACTGTTGCACAATCTGATGGTTGCGCAATCTAATGGTTGTGCAATCTGATGTTTGTGCAATCTGTTTCTTGATTTTTCTTATGCTAACTTTTCTTTGTTTGATACAGTTAATACCAGAGAAGATCCGGAGTATAAAACTTTTGTAGGAACTCTTGCAGAGTCTGAGTTCAAAGAGGACTTGTCCCATGTATTATTTCCGCAATATGCACTTCCATCTTCTCGTCAAACTGTTTTGATTGTACAATACAACGAGACCTTGCTATGTCTGATGAACGGTCAGCCCTTACAGACTGCTGATGCAATGACCCACAGAAAACCCATGTTTCTGTTTGGTGAAGCAATTAATAAAAGTTCTCAACCACGACTACGAAATGAGCAGAGAACTTTTCAGAGGAAGGATAGACTAGTCCTGTTACCAGATATTGCAGGTGCCTACCGTTGGCACGATATACTCATGCTAGCTACCCCAGGAGGATGGACTGGGACATCACTCCCCTTCAGCATGCCCGAACAGGAAAAATTTGCGTCAAGAAGGACCGGAATAATAGGGATATATTCTATAGTTCTTCAGAACGTCATAGCACCTTGCTCAGAGGATTGAAACCAGGGTGCATCCCTCCGGAGAATTCCTCTTTGTTACTGCCTGTGAGGACTTTCATTTTTACGAATGAATTTGCAAAGGTTGAAGGCAGCTATCCAGATCAGGATATCCGGTTGACTGGTCTGGTGAATCCAGAAATCAAAAGATGGAGTTGCATCGCCAATTGGGTACTGGTTCAATTTGGAGAAAAACTCAGAGAAATTGATCTATATCAGGCGGTACATGCTACCGTATATGGTTTTTACCCAAACCCTCATATGTTCTTAGCTTTGGCAGAGAGGTACAATTACAGGACAGGGACGTTCATGATGCCCTGCGGGGAGATGGGGCTGGCTCTTCATGAGATGAAGTATATCTCGTACCTGCCAATGGCAGATTTTCCTTACGAGGAGTACGTCCCGACTAATGATGAGTTAGAGAGACTTCGTCGAGAGAATTCGAAGATGGTAGAAGTCTTCGATGAATTATTATGCCATTACAATGTATGTTCTCTTTACTACAAGAGTGGCTCGTCCGGTACTTGTTACTCTTCCAAATGGCTGACTTATCTTTTTCTCAATCATATTATTGAGAAAAAAATGAAGGATCGTGACTCCTGTAATCCAGACTTCTTCCAACCTCTCAGCAATAGTGAGGTGATAAAGCTGATGGAAGAAAATAATAGACTGGATATTTTAGTAGAAGACGAACATCAATATCCGCCTCTTAGAGTTGGAGATTATGTTGAAAGCCATGTCAGAATGGGCTATAGATCCATGTCGAAGGAAGCTCAACTAGCAGGGTTTCTGACGTACTTGCTCCGTCGCTTCGTCGTGCCCGGGGCAAGTGCTGTAGACCGCTTTCACCGCGACATCCTTTTTGCGGCTGTCCGGTTAGTCTTCGGCTACCGGATGGATCTACTATCAGCTATGACTTGCAGAATAAATGCGGGTCTTCGCTTATATATAGATTCTATGCTCAAGGGTAAGTGTGATAAGGGCAATTTCTCCAGGCTGGAATTACCCTATACTTACTTATTCGGATGGTTACTCCTGTACCATCCATCTCTGATGAATCCTGCCATGGGAGCAGTGGATGGCAATTTTCTGCGCCGGTACTCACAGAGCCGATGGCTATACACTAGTCTGAGGGACTGCCGACGCATTCTGAATCTCGGCAGAGGATGGAATTTTCTTTCTTCTTATCCTCCAGCAGGGTATGAATTCATGGCACCAAACATGGTCGACCTTGGGAGGCAGCCTATAGGCCGAATAATGTTTGAATGGTTGAAGGCAATCAGGCCGTCACATCTAGTGTATAGATTTGAAGAAGAATGCTTTTTAGAGCCGTATTTGCCGAGTCGCTTCGCTCGTCAGTTCGGATATGACCAGTTCCACGTGGGCAATGCGATAACTTGCTTACAAGGAACGGGATACTTGATTGACGGAGCCAGAACGTGGGCGTACTATAATGTACGAAGCACAAATACAGTGTTCTCGATGCCACAGAAGATAACTTCTGGTCCAAGAATACTGTACACATATTCACAGTTATGTACAGCTGTGAACACTTTTGCTGAAAATTTCAGCCTTGCGGATAGTTTCGCAACGGCAAATCGACTGAGGAAGGGAGCGACTGCCACATCGGCTCCTAATAATGATGAGGAACATGAGCCAGTAGATGATCCGCTGGAAGCTTCTAGGGACGTTATGTTTCCTGAAGAGATTAATGTGCCACTGCGCGTTTCTTTGAAGGTTGGTAAATCTCCGGCCAAAAAGAGAAGGAGAGAGGAGCCTTCCATCCCTGCTGCAAAGAAGAAGCTGATCTTGGATCATTCTTCAGAAAAGATTACCACAAGATCTCAATCTCGGCAGCTGGCCGAGACAATCCAGCAGGAAGAAGCTGCCACACCGACTTCTGTCCAAAAGCAAATCGAGACAGTAATCATAGAGAGCCCTGAGAGGCCTCTTAAAAGAAAGAAAAAGTTGGCCCAAAGAAGAACTAGAACTGTCTCTCCTTCAAGACAAGCTTTGTCTTCAATAGTGGTGGATGGTGCGGCAGGACTCACTATGCCATCTCCCACTCCTGTTTCTGAGTCTAGGAATAAAACTCCTAGTCCAGAACAGAGGGAAGAGATTGAGCAGAGGGGAGATCTTGATCCGAGAATTGAGGCCGAAGAGCCCAGAGAAAATATCATGGAGGAAGAGCAAGATGTTGTATGATCTCCTTTACCTGCTGCGGAGACGACTCAACTTCCTCCTACTCCTAGGACCCTCCGCGAAGAGGAGGATCGTGAAGTGATTGCGGCTCTAGAAGATTGCGACTACGGCCCGCGGGAGGATTATATTGACCAAGCTGCTGCAACCGCCAGTGGGAATGCACCGGAAGAAGGTGAAGATGAGGAGAGCTCTTCATCTGAGAATATTGATGAAGATATGCAAGATCCCGACAGGGATGACGAAGAACATATATCTCCTAATGCTGTCGATGATACCTTAGATCCTAAAAAGGATGTTGAGGTAGAGGCATTTCCAGAAACTGCCGCTGATACCTTGAATCCTGAAGAGGATGTTGAGGTAGAGGCGTCTCCAGAGAAAGCAGCAGATAAAGAAGCGGCCCCGGAGGAAACTCCCGCCATTGATCCTCAAGGTATAGAATGAAATTAGCAATCTCCTTTTAAATAGATTGATAGCTAACATCTTTATTTGTATTTCCTGCAGATCTTGAGACTCCTCCAGCACCTCCGACGTGCATGGACATAGTGCCTGTAACGACGGTGATTGCTAGTAGCAGTCATCACTTATCCTGTGGCTCTAAAGCGGGTAGTAGCCAAGCTGTTGTGGCTAAAGCTACTTCTGCTCAGCTAGAGTCTATTCCTGCAGATGATAGGCTCATTACTGGATCCAACCAAGGTAAAACTGTTTTTATTTTTGATCTTCTTGGTCAATAGCAAATGACAGGCAAAATGACAATCTTTACTTTTGCAGAGGAACAATCAGGAGGGGCAACTAGCTCCACTTTGGCTCCTTTATTCAAAGAACCTGCTGTTCAGATGCGAGAGATTGAACATCCTGCTGTCTCGTCATCAACAGGAGTAGCTGCGACTCCTGGTGCTCTGGCGATTAATAAGCTTGTCATCCAATCATTCACTAAATGCTTCTTTGAGTCTTTGGGGCCTCTGGTCAATAGAATGATGGACAAAAAAGACGCCAATTTTTACACAGTTAGAGGTTCGACCTCTTTTCTTGGTGAAGGCCATCAGGGAGCAAGGCGACGAGGCTCATGCCACTCTCCTTGACCATATATTGAATGAGCTGGAAATCTCCATAAAGAACTATAAAGAGCTCAATAAGGGAGAAATAGAACCCTTAGTTCAGGCAGAATTTGAACAAATGGCTCAAGCAGCTGACATTGAAAGAGTGAAACTCCAGAAACTTTTGGATGCCTACTCTACAAAGTCTGCTGAATATAAATCCAAATTAGAATCTGTGGCCTCTACTGCTGAGAGAACAGAGAAAAGAATTGCTGAGCTGAGAACAGAGATTGTTCGTCTCCAAGAGGAGCTGGAAAATGAAGTTACTGAGCATCAGGTTGCAATCCAACAATTCAGTGCTTTAACTCAGGAAAGGGATGAGTATGTCGCAGCTCATGATGCTGAAATCACCCAGCAAATGATAACCATGCCCACTTTCAATGAAGAATCCTGGATGGAAGAGGCCAGGAGGAGAGTGATGGCTTCTCGTGAAGAACGGCTGCAAGTTCTGAAGCAGCAAACTGATAATATGATAATACCTCCGTCTTAGTAGAAAGAACATCTTGTATTTTTTGTCTTTTGTTCATTTTTTGTAATGTCTCAAATCTTGATCAATAAAAGACATTTTTATTGTGGCTCTATCATTTATTGCATATCTTGTTCAGATATAAATAATAGAGATAGAAAATCTATTCAGAGGTACAAGACATGATATATTTCTTAATGATTTTGTAGAAAATAATTATATTTATTATATCTGCTCATAGGTAATATGGACGTGACAGAATATAATTTGTCGAATATTATTATTTCAATTGACAACTTAATCAAAAACGACAAGTTGCTGATGTGGATGATGAACGATGATGAATCGTCAATGTGTGTGAACGAAGTGAATCGTCGAGATGAACGGGAAAACCGTCGAATGATGGAATGAACGGACAAACCGTCAAAATGGATGATAATGAACGGATGAACCGTCAAGTGATGATGAATGAACGGGTAAACCATCAAATGATGGTGAATTAAATAAACGGGTGAACCGTCAGATGGTAATGAACGGGCAAACCGTCAGATGGTAACGAACGGGCGAACCATCAGATGGTAACGAATGGGCGAACCGTCAGATGGTAATGAACGGACGAACTGTCAAGTGAATTGAATGAACGGATGAACCGTCGGATGATGAATGAACGGATTAACCGTCGGATGATAAATGAACGGATTAACCGTCGAATGAATGTGATAAACGGACGAACCGTCAGATGATTTGAATGAACAGATGAACCGTCAGATGAATATGTCGCTTCCTTGTTTGAGGAACCTCTGCCTATAAATAGAATAGAAATCTGACAGGAATGAGCACTTCCACTTTTCAACATAAAAATGTCGTCTGGAGATGCATCCAAGCAGGCTGAACTCGCCCCGAAGGTTGAGACGGGCACTGAAGAACGTCCTGCTGATCTAATTCAGCCAAAGGAGGCAGAAGCAGGCGAAGGTTCGTCTGCAGCCAAGCCACCGCGAGACATCCTGGATTTTCTACTTGAACCAGGAAAAACTGAAGAGGCGAAAGCCATGAGGATAGCTACTTGCAAGTTCCTGGTGGGTTCCAGCAAAGAAGTTCTCGGCTCTTTTGCTGACCGTGTCTTTGAGAAGGACGGCAGTGGTCCGTGTCCAAATGTCGAGAAGGATGATAGTGACCTTCCTTGATATTATGTAACATCATTTACGATGAAATAAAACTCAAACTTTATTTATGAATTGTCTGATCATATTTATATAAAATCTTTGTTACATTTATACATAGTATTTTTTGAGGAATTTGCCATTGATAGGCATCATAGCAATTCGACCGTCTAACTCTGAGCGTTGATAGGCTCCATTTGAAAGGACTTTGCTGATAATGTAAGGCCTTTCCCACTTTACGTCGAATTTGCCTTTGCTCATATGAGTCATAGTCATAGGACATCTGACCGTTAGAACAAGTTCTCCTTGTTGAAAGGCTCGGACCTTAACTTTACGATTAAAAGTCTTTGAGATACGAGCTTGGTATAACTCAATATGTTGTTGAGCCATTAACCGCTTCTCATCAAGTGCTTCTAATTCTTGAAGTCGAAGAAGATCGTTATTCTCTGTAGCGAGCTCGTTAGCAATGGCAATCCTTAAAGAAGGAATTTAAAGTTCCAGAGGAAGAACAGCTTCATAGCCATACACGAAAGAAAAGGGCGTACAACATGTAGGGTTACGGACTGTAGTATGGTAGGCCCAAAGATATTCACCAAGTTTCTCGCTCCAGTTTCGTTTGTTAGTAGATACAAACTTCTTGAGTAGCTTGATGATGGTTTGTTAAAGGCTTCAGCCAAACCATTAGCGGCAGGATTGTATGTTGTCGAGGCGACGTTGTCAATCCGATGATCATCGCAGAATCTGGTGAACTTCTGGCTAATAAATTGAGGTCCATTGTCATGAATGATCCTTCGAGGTGCACCAAATCTGTAGATGACATGGTGTTTAATGAAGTTGATAACGCTACTGGTCTTGACTTCAGCCAGAGGTATAGCTTCAGCCCACTTGGAGAAATAGTCCATTATTGCTAATATGAATCGATGTCCTCTAGAAGAAAGAGGATTGATAGGACCTATGACATCCATGCCCCCAAGCTTCAAAAGGCCAGGAAGCAGCAGTCGGATGAAGGAATTCCGACGGTTGATGTATAAAGTCTGTATGGATTTGACAAGCACGACATTTTCTTGCATATTCAATGGCATCTGATATCATAGAGGGCCAGTACTAACCCATGCGTCGGATGCGATCCTGTAGTTTAGGACCGGGTTGATGTGCTCCACAGACACCGTCATGAGCTTCACGTAATACCTGCTTTGCTTCATCACCAGCGAGACAGCGTAGGGAAAGACCGTCATAAGTTCGCCGATAGAGTGTCTTGGTAGTTTGATTGTAATAGAATTGGAGAGATCGTCGACGAACGCTCGTAGCCTCCTTGGGATCTTCAGGGAGTATATCATGAACCACGAAGTCGATGAAAGGAGTTATCCAATCTTCATCGATAATATTGACTTCAGCAAGATTGCTGAACTCAATATTACGATTGTTTTCGATACAGAACAATTCTCGGTTGGAAATAACCACCACTTGTTGTCTTTTGATAGGGATGGCTAAGATAGCTGCAAGGTTGGCCAAGGCATCCGCTTCAGTATTGCAAGCTCGGCAAACATAGTCGATGAAGAACGCTTTGAATGATGTAGCTATGTTGATTGCTGCTTCATAATAAGGTACCAGATCTTGATGACGGACTTCATAGGTTCCTCTAACTTGATTAACAACCAGTTTAGAATTGCCATAGACTTCGAGATATTCGACATCCAATTGTTTGGCTAACTGAAGGTCGATGAGTAGGGCATTGTACTCTGCTACGTTGTTGGAGCAGGATTCATCTAGAGAGTAGGCTCTTTGGATGGTTGATCCATCTGGAGAAACGAGAACAACTCCGACTCCTGCTACAATGGCACCATTTGGTCCGATTCTGGATGCTCCGTCAAAGAACAGACGCCAGGTTGGAAACTCCTCAGAGATCATGTTGACTTCCAATGTCTCGTCTAGAATTTCGTCATAAAGCTTGGATGTTTCTGGCACAGGATGAGCCACTAAGAAATCCGCCAGTGCTTGACCTTTGACAGACATTTGTGGAACATATACCATGTCATATTGGGCTAGCAGGATTGCCCATGTGGCCAGCCGAGAATTGAGTGTGCT
Source organism: Iris pallida (assembly GCA_029216955.1). NCBI lineage: Eukaryota > Viridiplantae > Streptophyta > Magnoliopsida > Asparagales > Iridaceae > Iris > Iris pallida. The sequence continues at coordinate 58,492 of JANAVB010044319.1, forward strand.
AGGCTTCTTCATGAGTACCCGAAGAGGATTAACTCGGAATATGACGTGAATGGTTTGTCCAATGATGTAATGCCTCGTCTTTTGCACAGCAAACATAAGAGCTAGGCATTCTTTCTCGACCGGACTATAACGGTGTTCAGCACCAATCATAGTACGACTGAGATAATAGATGGCCTATTCATGACCTTCTTTATTCTTTTGGGCAAGTAAGGCACCCAATGAATGATCCATAGCACGGACATACATTAAGAATGGTATACCAGAGATTGGTGGCACCAAGACTGGTGGGTTCATGAGATACCGCTTGATGTCGTCGAATGTGTTTGCCATTGATTGTAAAAGTACAGAACAGTTTTATGGGAGGACTGAACTTAGACTCACAATACAAACTCGCTTGTACAAAGAAAGCCTAGGGACGAAAACCTAGGTACAGCAGTCTAAGTACAATTGTTTATTTTAGATTCTGGGGGTTGACGATAGAGATTTGGGAAGGCGACGGCAGCCCTGCCTTACTCCTTGGACGATCGGTATGCAGTCTTGGCTCGGAGAAGATCTGCTTGGCGTGGATGAAGGAATGCTCTTCTTGCTCTCCTCGTGTTGCTCTCCTGGCTTCTCTCTCTCTGTGGTTATCGAAAAGAGGGGAACTCTCTCTGTATATCTGTCTCTCTCTTTTTTTATTCTCCAGTTGCCGGGAGGTTTTTGCAAGGGAATGATGCTGGCTATTTATAGGAGTGGGATGTGATCATTAGGGTTTGCTAATGATCATTTGTTTGGAATGTCGGCGCTCCTTCAATCTATCTGAACCCTTGATCTTGATTACAATAAATCTAGGCCATTAATGCGGATAGCACCGTATCTTGTGAGCAATTAATGCTAATTACTTTAAATCTTTATGATTGATTATGCCAATGTCTGATTGCTCGTCACGTGTTCCATTAGCTTGATAATAAATGATATGCCCTGATCTTAGTAATTATGACGATGATGTCAAATATTCTTGTTGGGATTCGGTTAACTCCTTGATTGATCCGATGCCACGTATTTTGATTGTGGGTCCTGCCAGAGCCGCATAGGATGGGCAACACTTGAACCGCAGGGAGATACTCTTTGTGAGCCGTATAGGACAATGCTTCATCGAGCTGCAGGGAACGAACTCTCAATGAGCCGCATATACATAGTCTTTGCGAGCCGCATGAGCTAGCGTTGTATTGATCCGCAGGGACTGAGCTCTCAGTGGGCCGCATATGGCTGATTTCTGCTAGTCATATAGAGTGACTTCTCAGTGAGCCGCATGGAGCTGTTCTTTATTTAAGCCGTATGAGATGTTGCCACATGGCAACCTAGGATTTCTGACGGATCGGGTCAGAGATTTTCTTCTTTTCCCGAAGAGTCTGTCATTATGGCTGAGCCATTATGACACTTTATGCCAGAGCCGCCACAGTCGTCAAATCGTGTCAAAGCATTAAATGAGGCCACTATTCAAAGGGCCAGCTGTAGGGAAGGATCACAAGGGGACACGTGGCATCGATCGAGCCACATATTCCTGCTGATCCGCATACACTCTCGAGCCGCATGAGACTGAGTGTCTTCCTTTGAACCTTATAAGACAGCTTCCATATGAGCCGCATGGGCTTCGTATCCGGAGCCGCATGGACCATTATTCTGATATTGTCCATGCATCTACAGGACCCCCTTCAAAGTTTTCAATTTGCAAAATTGAAACACTTTGAATAAGAAGCATGGTCCCGTTTATGCCGCATAAGTGTCCCAGCCGCATAGATTCATCTGTCCGCATAGGCTCTTTGCCACGTGTCCTGACCATGTGTGCAAATCTTCATTAAGTGCCCTTGATTCGTTTTTTGAATTAACGCCGTCTTTTGGGGGAGGATCCCAAGGGTCGGTTTTGCCTTGACCGAAGCATTTTGCCTTTATCTTTTGAGGCGGCGCATAATCCGAGACGTCTGTTTATATTTATGGGTCTCTTTCGCCTATAAATATGAGTCTTTTAGTGTGTTGGGGATTTCTTTACCTTCTCTCTTTGCTCGAATTCCCTGTTGCCGACTTTGCTCTTCGTCTTCTTCCTTCAACGATCGACAATGGCTCCCAAGAAGGCTGCTGCTTCGAAAGCCGCAAAGGGTAAGGCGGTTGCTTCTACGACGACCGCAGCGATGAACGTGGTCACTCCTCCGCCGGCTGCTGTGCGTTCTATCCATCCCGACGTTCACCCGCCTATCGCTGGTAAGGGTCGTCTGAAAACCCTAATTGTTGCCATGGCTCTGCTGCATACTTTATGCATAAGCCGCATGTACGGGGCTTATTGATGAAGCCGCATAAGCCCTTCGCCCCATGGGGCCGTATGAGCTTGTTCACTTTTTTGAACCGCATAAACTCGCTTGCTCGTATCCACATCCGCTCGCATGAATCTGGCTTCGTAGACGTGCTTAACCTGAACCGCATGGGTCCATAAGCCCGTCTGAATTTGAGTCATATGGACTCGGCTAACGTGGAGCCGCATGAGGATATGATGCACCGAACCGCATGGGCGTCTCTAATGCTGAACCGCATGAAGCTGTGACGACCCGAGCCGCATAGACTCAGATGATCTTTCTAATGCTTCTGTTTTTTTGACTATCTTCTAACCTCATTTCTTTCGTCTTTCTTCAGTGAATTTGCCCGTAAATCCGGCTGGGGAGCTTATAGTGGGTTCGAATCAATTTGCCCTGTGCGTGCGTCTTGACGACTTAATTAAGCATGTGTTGAATCAATTCCCTACTGATGAGCCTTCGGAGAGGTTGAAGGCCATTGAGGATCAGACCCTCCATTACCTCCGTTCCATGATGAATACTGGGAAGTTGGATGGAAAATACCTGAAGCCTTTGTTCCTTTTCAGTGATGCTTTAATCATCAAGAATCCTCGAGTTTTAGAGATTTCCGAGAACTGGGATTTTTCTTTGGATGGGGTGGCAATCCATATTCCTCTCATGGAACGTCATTATCCTTTGTCATGGTTCAATATGTTGTTGCTGGACCGGAAGATGGTGTGTAACTTAACTCCCACTCAATCAGGGATGTTGATGGGCAATATCCATTATAATCCGAATATGCGGTCAGCGTATGCGGGTAAGGATTCCGTCCTCCGGTATATGATGGGTCTGGCCCCGGGCTCTTTCATGAATGTATACGGTCCCAACTTCACACTTACTCAAGCTGATACTTTCCTGAATCGGCTTGTTCACAAGAGGTCTTATCCTGTTGGTAGGCTGGCACTGCCGAACTGGATAAACCCCACCTCTACGTGGGCCCAGTTGACTACTTGGGTTTTGCAGACCTATGGAACATTCTTGCGGGAGGTGGGGCTTTACCATGCCATTCGGGGCACTTGTCACGGGCTTCCCATTAATAAACCACTGTTCGTAGCACTCTTGGAGTTGTATGGTCGGCGAACGGGGACGTTCTTTGCACCAGTAGGAGAGCTGGAGCTTGCTCTTCACGAGATGTATACTGTCTCTAAACTTCCATGGGGGAATGAGCCTTTCGAGGTGTATACTCCATCGAATGAGGAGTTCGAGGCCTTGGACTGGCAACTCTCGGGTTCTGTTGCGGTGTATCGGGAGTTGTTGTGCCACCATAGTGCTTGTCATCAGATGGCTATAAAAACGACGGATAGCTCCGAGGGGACCGCTTCCCATACCATATCCTGGATTAATTATCTTTTTAGAGTTGATCCTTCTGGCGAAGTTACTCCCCGAGCCCCTCGAACGCATGCAGAGGTAAGGGATCTGATGTCAAGTGTCAAGAAGTCGCGATCCAAGAGCGATATATTCGGGAGTCAAGCTGACTCTCTTAGTTATTTTTACTACGGGACCATACTGATGTCGGAGAAGGCGCTTCTGGCTGGATTTTTAATGATATGGCTACGGAACTGCGTAGTCTCGGGAGGAGCGGGTTCTATCGAGAGGATTGGTCGTCATTTCATCCTCCCTGCCGTTAAACTAATATTCGAAGTTAGGCTGGCCCTCCTTCCTGCTATGGTGTGCAGCATACACCGTGGTTTGCGAACATTCTCGTCCAAGGTCGTCGCTCGCAAGAAGACTTTGGATTTTGAGCGCGTAGAACTGCCCTTCCACTACCTGATGGGGTGGTTGGCGATGCACTACAAGTCTTTGCTGGGACCTGGGGTAGCGGAAGATGCTACAACCGAAGATGCTTTCCTCTTCAAATGCCATAACCGATCTTGGGAATACAATACTATGCCAGCTTGTCGGAGGGCGCTGGCAAGAGTGGATGGGTGTGACCTCTTTGTGTCTGTTCCTCCTTTTTCTGATGAGGAAGTGAGGAAAGTACACCTTGATGGCCCTGGACCTTCTCATTTTCTGTCTCCGGATATGCTTGCTTGGTTGCGCAATATCCGCCCCGCGCATCTGGTTTATCGCAATCGATATAATGTGTACTTGGAACTTTACCTACCTAGCAGGTTTTTCTGCCAGTTTGGTTATAGCCAGTTGTTCCTTGATTGTCCCAACCCTTGTTTGGGTTTTGAAGGCAGCGTTCTTGACGGCGTCTGAGCGTGGAATTATTATGACGCTTATCATACTCGGGTCAGCTTCTCGGTTCCCGATGCTAAGGCGTCGAAGGAAATTTTGTATGTGGCTGCTTTGTATCACGTTATGGCGAATAAGCCTCCTGTTAACTTTGACCCGAGTACCAGTTTCATCGTGTGTACCGGCTTAGAGGAGAAGCCCAAAGGGGCTAAGGCTAGAAAGCGACTGGCGCTCCAGGTCCCCCTCCTGAATCAGAACCATTCGAGTCGGCTGAGGATGAGGATGATAATGACAGTGAAGGCTCCCTCTCTGGTGGGGGTGAAGAAGTAGCGGATCAACCGCTTCCTACACCCGACGACCCGGCGGAAGATCTATTACTTACTACGCAAGAGGGAGTAGTGAGAGAAGAACAACCTTTAGCCGTGTCTGGTCCCTCGCGTAAACGGGTCAGACCCGAGTCTTCTGACAGTGGAGCGACCTTTTCCGTGAAGAGAGCCGCTGTTAGGTCTCGTGGATCACTTATCACCGAGAAGGGTGAAGGTACAGACGCTACTCCGGAGGTAAGACTAAGTCGGAGTTATATCTTTGTTGTAGTTTTCTTTCCTCTCGGGGATATGACTTGATCATTTTTTTTGTAGGTGTCTAACGAACCAGGCTCTCCTGAACCATCTACTGCCCCAGTAGTTAATCCGGCCCTTGCTGCTTTGATTAGCGACATGTGTGTCGCGGTTCTCTCTTCGGGGGCTCTCTCAGCGGCGGCCGAGGATTCCCAAGCCGCTGAGGCCCCAGCCTGGGGTGACGAAAGTTTACTTGGGCCCGTCTCCGAGATTGCTGAACTTCAGCAAGATGACGCCATTCTCGGTGCATCTTCTCCCGAGGATGCAAGGGCGGATGAGTCTATTATTCCTGACTCGGAGGCCGTTGGTGAAGAGGTTGTGATGGCTGTAGGCGAACCCCAGCCTCCACACTCCTCCACTGGTAAGCTGAGCCATATATTGACCACCAAGGGGGCTTATTTGCTCTATTAACATATCCTTCGGGTCAAGTCGATTCATGGTTGCCTTGGCCCTGCAGGTCCCAACCCTTTACCTTCCGCCGCGGATGTTCTCGGGGAAGGCCCGGTCTGCCGTGATCTGGGCGAAAGGAGCATTTCCTCTCCTTCGTCATTGCATGTTGAGGGACATCCCGCCAGCTCTGGGCAGATGGGGATGGAGTTGGTGCTGGCCCCGGCCTCGTCTTCGGCTGCTTATACGGCTCCGGAGATCGACCTCTCGACCCTGCCGAGCATCCAAATTCTGCGAGCCGCTGAAGAGGAATTGGTCGATGTTTAAGCGTCCTTCCGTGTAGAGTTGGTTTCTCTTATGGCAGGAGCGGCAGATTCTGTTGCGTCTTCTTCCGCGCTGCCAGCCACACTCCCGTTGACACCGGCTTCCTCGGAGGCTCTGAACGAGGTAACGCAGGATGTGGTTGACAGCTTCTATCGTCTCTTAGGGAGGGGTGTAAACGCTGCCGTAGAACGGGGGATCCCTTTTTCTCTATCTCTGCGGGGCGCTCGGGGTCAAATCGACACTCTGAAGGGTCTTCCTGGCGGGGTGGGGTTAGCCGCGTTCCTGGAGCCTAAGTTGACAGAGGCTGACCAGCTCGTGACCCAACTGCTGGCAGTACGGCAGGCTGGCTTGCCTGCTGTGATCGAACAGGAGCGGGGCTTCCTGGTTGCTGCTCGGGACAGGGTCAAGCTCGCTCGAGAAACTACCGGGCCGGCTGTGCAGGGGGACCTTGACAAGTTCTCCGTCTCCTATGACCGACTGGGTCATCGGAGTCAGGCTTGTAGGGCCCGGGAAGAATCTGCCTCTCGTGGAATAGCTGACACGAAGGAGCGGATTCTCGTACTCCAGAAGGAGTTGGCCTTCTTAGAGTCAGAGCGGGAGGCTGCTCATGCAGAACAGGAGTCGATTGCTCGGGAGGCCGAGAGGGTTTCCCGATCTTCTGTCAACCTGGAGCGGGCCTTCAGGAAGTTTGAGGACAACTGGCAAGCCCATGCTCATCTGGAGGATACGGCGGTGCTGAACCAAGAGACGGAGCGTCGAGCCAAACAGAGGCTTGAGCGGTCGGTTGCCTTGATAAAGGACCGTCTCATGGCGTTATGTGCTCCAGAGCAGTGATCCGTCCTCTGTCTTTTTTTTTCTTTCCTCTTTTAATTTTTGTAAGGGATGTGATCCCCGCTGATGTAGCCCTTTGGTTTTTGAATAAATGAGCATGTTTCAACTCATCTTTTCTTCCTTGTACTTGCGGTGTTTATGGAACCAGACTTGCTGGGGGATTATTTGTGGACCTGTTACCCTAGGTGTACCTTGGCTTTAGGTACGGATAACAAGTTTGGATGTTTGGAGCAGCCATGGCAAAGTGGTCATGGGTGTTCTTGGTATTGGGGGAAGGAATGCTGTAGAGCAGCTGGGCTCCCGGGGCATGGTAAGATGGTGGATTTATGCTAAGAGGCTTAGTAAGGGATATTTGTGGACCTATTATCCTTGGCGTACCCTGGTTCAGGATACGGATAATAGGATGAAAGGAAACCAATCACATTTGCTCAGAGGTTATGATGACATGGCAAACGTGAAGGTTTTACCGTGAAATCTTCCTGCTCAGGGGTAATGAGAACATGGCAGGGGAGACTTCACGGAAGCTATTTGTAGCGGATATTTGTGGTCAACAGAGGACATTTGTGGTCAACAGAGGACCTTTGTGGTCAACAGAGGACATTTGTGGTCAACAGAGGACATTTGTGGACCTATTATCCTTGTCGTACTCCGGTTGTGGGTACAGATAATAGGTTGAAAGTGGACTGGCATACTTGCTCAGAGGTAATGTGGACATGGCAAATATGACGATTTCTTTGACGGAGCCTTCCCATTCAGAGGTAATGAGGACATGACAGAAGTGGGCTCAATAAAGAGTGGGTACATAGAACGACTCAGAGGTAGGAGAACGTGGAAGTTCTATGCGGGGGGGGGGGGGGGGGGGGTTTGTTTTTGGTGGAAGTGAAGACGACTCAGAGGTAATGAGGACATGGTCGTTTCGGAAATTGGTGGATCGACTATCCTTTTTGTGCACTGGGAGTGCGGGTAATGGATCATGAGGGAGGATCTCTTCCAGGAAGAAAGTTCAGAGGTATAATCATACGTGACTTACTTTCTGCAAGAGTGACCGGAATGTAAGTTCAGAGGCACCAGCTGGTACATAACTTGGTAATATAGAATATTGAGGGAGTGAGAGTTCAGCGGCACCAGCGGGTGCATGGCTCGATAATCTGAAATAGGGTGGATGAGAGTTCAGTAGTACTAAAGGGGTACATGACTTGGTGATTTGAAATAGGGTGGATGAGAGTTCAGTGGTACTAAAGGGGTACATGACTTGGTGATTTGAAATAGGGTGGATGAGAGTTCAGTGGTACTAAAGGGGTACATGACTCGGTGATTTGAAATAGGGTGGATGAGAGTTCAGTGGTACTAAAAGGGTACATGACTCGGTGACCTGGAGAATGATGTTTAAACATAGTATTTCTTCAGGAACTTGCCGTTGACGGGCAACATGAGCAAGTCTCCGTTCTGCTTGGCGAGGCGGTGAGCACCGTTGGAGAACACGGCCTCGATGACAAATGGACCTTCCCATTTTGGCTGGAATTTGCCGACGGTCTTGTGAGTCATGACCATTGGCCTCCGGACTGCCAGCACAAGATCGCCAACTTGGAATGTTCTGATTTTAACCTTCTTGTTGAAGGCTCCTGAGATGCGTGCTTGGTATAGCTCGATCCTTTGCTGAGCTAGGAGATGTTTTTCATCTAAGGCCTCCAACTCTTGTAGTCGACGTCGGTAGTTATCATCCGTTGTCAATTGATAGGTAAGGGCGACGCGGAGTGAGGGGATTTGAGTCTCCAATGGGAGGACCGCCTCACTCCCGTACACCAGGGAGAATGGTGTATTCCCGGTGGCTGTTCGAACTGTGGTACGATAAGCCCATAAGCATTCGCCGAGCTTTTCGTTCCAGTCACGTTTGTTGGAGGAGACAAACTTCTTGAGGAGTTTGATGATCGTTTTGTTGAATGCCTCTGCTAACCCGTTTGCTGCCGGGTTGTACGGTATCGAAGCGACATTCTGAATGCGGTGCTTATCGCAGAACCGATAGAATGCGTGGCTTGCAAACTGCGGACCATTGTCATGGATGATCCTTCGGGGTAATCCAAAGCGGTAGATGACGTGATGCTTAAAGAAGCTAATCACGTTTGAAGTCTTAACTTCTGCGAGTGGGACAGCTTCCGCCTATTTGGAGAAGTAATCAGTGATAGCTAGTATAAAGCGATGTCCTCGGGAGGAAGGTGGGGTGATTGGGCCAATGATATCCATTCCCCATGCTTCGAATGGCCAGGATGCCACTATCGGATGTAGAAACTCCGATGGTTGGTGAATAAAGTCTGCGTGGACTTGGCAAGTTTTGTATTTTCTGGCATAGTCTATCGCGTCTGCCACCATTGTGGGCCAGTAGTAGCCCATTCGGCGAAGGCGATCTTGTAGTTTTGGGCCGGGCTGATGGGCCCCACAGATATCGTCATGAGCTTCTCGCACGGCTTCTTTGGCTTCTGCGTTCGACAGCCACCGGAGTAATAATCCGTCATAGGAGTGGCGATACAGCATCTTCGTCTCCGTATCGTAGAAGAACCTGAGAGAACGCCGTCTGATAGAAGTAGCTTCCTTTGGGTTCTCAGGGAGGATGTCGTAGACGACGAAGTCGATGAATGGTTGTCTCCACTCTGGGGCATCATCGATTGTCTGGGCGGAATAACTTGCCACGAATTGCACATTGTTCTTGGGACAGACCATTTCGTGGCCTATCACGTCTACTGATTGGCGATCATAGTTTGGAACTGCTAGGGAAGCGGCAAGACCAGCTAGGGCATCAGCTTCGATGTTTCGGAGTCTGGGGACATGTTCGATGAAGAACCCCTCGAATGATGAGATGATATCAATCGCTATTTGGTGATAAGAGATCATGTCTTCGTGGCCGACTTCGTACGAGCCCCGGATCTGATTGACGATTAGTTGGGAATCGTCGTATGCTTCAAGGTATTCTACCCCCAGTTCTCTTGCGAGTTGGAGGCCAATGACCAGAGCGTTATACTCGGCCACATTGTTGGAGCAGGGTTCTGTGAGGGAGTAGGAGCGATTGATCACCAGCCCAGTAGGAGAAATCAATACCACTCCGATCCCAACGATAATGTTTTCCTTGGGTCCGGTCCTTGAAGCGCCATTGAAGAACATCCGCCATATGTTATCGTGGGTGGCTGTATTCGAATCGGCGACCTCATCTGGGATCTCTTTATATATTCTGGATGACTCCGATCCTGGGTGGGCTGCCAAGAAGTCTGCCAGGGCTTGACCCTTGACAGCCTTCTGCGGGACGAAGATCATATGATAGGGGGACAACAATATTGCCCATGTAGCGAGGCGAGAACTGAGTGCCCCTGGTTTAGTCATGAGGACTCAGAGAGGGTTGACTCGAGAGATCACATGTATGGTTTGCCATGTGACATAGTGTCGCATTTTCTGAAAGGCGAACACCAAGGTGAGGCATTCCTTCTCTACAGCGGTGTATCGGTGCTCGGGTCCGACCATCATTCGGCTGAGGTAGTATATGGCTTGTTCGTGGCCTGTATCGTTGTTTTGTGTCAACAGGGCACCGAGGGAGTGTTCCATTGCTCGTACATAGAGCAGGAATGGTTTTCCAGAGACTAGGGCTACTAAGACCGGAGGACTTGACAAATATTCTTTGATGCTGTTGAAAGCACGCTGGCATTCCTCGTCCCATACGAATGAGACTCCTTTCTTCATGAGGTACGTGAATGGTCGGCATCGCCCGGAGAGGTTAGAAATAAACCTCCTGATGTAAGCTAGCCTTCCTTGGAGGCCTCTAAGTTCGCGGAGATTCTTCGGGGGAGCCATCTCCATGATCGCCTTTGTTTCCTCGGGGTCTACATGGATACCCTGTGCAGTGATGATGAAGCCCAAGAACTTTCCGCTGGATACGCCCAAGAACAATTTCGTAGGATTCATCTTCAGATTGTGGGCTCGCATCAAGTCGAATACCGTCCTCAGGTCCTGAAGATGGTCTTCTTTACAGCGACTCTTGACGGCGATGTCGTCGACATAGCATTCCACCGTCTTGCGCAAATGTTCTCTGAAAATGATACTCATGGCTCGCTGATATGTAGCACCTGTATTCTTTAGACCGAATGGCATGACTGTGTAGCAGTACGTGCCAATCGGTGTTCGAAATGATGTGTGCTTTTCGTCATCGGGAGACATCTTGATTTGATTGTACCCCGAGAATCCATCCATGAATGACATACTTTCAAAGCCGCATGTGTTATCGATCATGATGTCTGTGATAGGGAGGAGGAATTCATCTTTGGGGCACGCCTCGTTCAGGTTGCGGAAGTCGATGCAGATTCGAATCTTCCCATTCTTCTTGAGGACGGGTACTATGTTGGCGACCCAGTCTGGATGTTGCTCTTCACGAATGAAGCTGCTGGCTATCAGTTTGTTGACCTCGGCTTCGATCGCGTCCATGATGCCCGGACGGAAGCGTCGCTGTTGCTGCTTGACTGGCTTTGCATCCGGCCGTATATTGAGTTTGTGTAGAGCGATGTCAGGATTTAACCCCGGCATGTCTTCATAGCTCCAGGCGAATACATCAATGTACTCTCTGACAAGTTCTAGCAGCGACTCCCGTTCTTCGTCAGTCAGGCTCTTACTGATGAAAATCTGTTTTGGAGAAGATTTGCTGCCGAGATCCACTTGTATGACCTCATCTTCAGTAGGAGGTTCTCTCAGTTCGAACCACTTTTTCTATTGTGCGTCCAATTGTTGGGCCCATGGCTCAAGCTCGAGGATTTCGAGGATGTCTTCGTCTTTCTCGTATGCGTCGGTGAATGCCATGTTGACTGACATGACTTGTCTGAATACATCTCCGATGCTGGTATCCGAGTCGGAAGTTGGTGATCCGGTTGAATGTGACTGCCAGTCGCATTCTTCATCTGAACTTTCAGGGGTCGTAGTAGGCGTTACATACCCTAAATCGCATCGAGTTTTGTTATAGTAATTCCGTGGTTTGCCCGCCGGGGCTGGCGACTTCAAAGGTCATCGTCGCCCAGTGCTGTAGTTCAGTCCTGGCGTCGTCTCTAGATCATACCCCTATTTCTGCATGAGATACTTGGATTGAGGGCTATAGAGATACAGAGGCAGTCTTCCAGCATCTGACCCGAGGTCGACTTCTTCCATGGTGAGGGGATGCGGGTTGTTTGTCCGGCCGAAGATGATTGGGTGATCCCCTCCCTCGATTATTCGGTAAGCGTCTTCTACTGGAGTAAGTTGGATAGCGGTGTACACATTTGTCACCTGTGTGTGTAGGTGAGTACCTATATCGTGTTCCATAGCATACATTGTACATAGCTTATTGAGCTCGGTGTAGTTCAAAGATAACCCTTTATTGATGAAGTAAGGTATCTTTTCTAGCGGGATTACATCATCTGCAGAGGAAACATCAGTGTGGGCAGCCACATACTTGGCTAGCTCTGGTTCCTCTTCGGCTACCCCCTATATGAATGAAGATTGAGAGGGCGTCCTAGTCAGCTTGATCTTCAGAGGTTCAACTGACGGAGCAGAGCGTGGGGTTGTCGGTAGACTAGCAACCCCCAGTCTGGCACTCGATGTGGAGCGAGGGGTGGCTGGTTCGCTAGAAGTGTCAGACCTTGTATCGGGATGATGACCTTACTTGGGAAGGCGTATTGTCAGTGGCCTATCGGAGAGATTGAGTTTCTCCGTTTGGGGTGGAACGACTCTTGGCAGTCTGATGGTAAGTAGCCCCGTTGTGGGTCTCGGCACCTGACCGGACCTTGGCTGCCGGATTCTCAACTGCTCTTCCTGTGCCGAGAGGCTGATTGCATTCTTACGTAGAGTGGCCGTGAGGGGTGTGAAATTGCCTGGTTTGCGAGCCTGGAGATGGATCGTCAGAGGTTCTTCTGATCCTGTGGCCGTCTGGGTATGAGCTTGCATATCTTCTTCGACCAGGTGCTTTTTCGATTTTTTCGTACAGACAGGAGTCTGAGTAATAAGATTTGACCCCCTTGAAGGGATCGATATCAGCAAATTCCGTCCTCACGAAGCCATGCTTATCGATATATTTGAAACATTGGTGCAGCGTGGAAGGCACGATCATGTAATCGTGTATCCAAGGCCGCCCCAAAAGGATGTTGTAAGAAGTGTCGGCGTCTATGACGTAGCAGGTGACTTCTGATTGGAGATCGCCAATCTGGCATTTCAGACGGATCTTCCCGATTGGATAGCTCCTGTCCGAATTGAAACCGCTAATGGCAGTGCTTGTTGGCGTCAGACGATGCATCGAAATGCGAAGATGATGTAGCAGACCCTTTGGAATGATGCTTATGGAAGACCCAGGATCAATATGCATTCGGTCCACCTTTACGTCGCCAATGTATCTAGTGTAGTATAACGGGCGATCGTGCAGGTTAGTTTTGATGAGCATATCCTGCGGAGAGAAGACGATATTGGGCATCGCTCCCGTACACGCACTATCTTGGGGATCTGCAGGTTGATTATCTCCCGTGAGGTTGACCTGAGCCAAGTACGCATCGGCATTTTGGAGTGCATCACTCAAAGCTGTGCGGACATCCTTTGATAGCCTTAGGAGTTCGTATAAGTATAATTTGGCCGGTGTATTGGCCAATTGTGCCAAGATGTCGAAGTTGTAGGGCCTCTCCAGCCCCTGAGGTGTCTCCTTTCGGAGGGATTTGTCGAAGCGAGTCTCCTTCGGCTTAGGCTTGTCGGTCGTCGAAGGCTGAGCCGGTCCCGGAGTATCAGTAGAAGTGGGCGGATGATCATCAGTCGGGTTCTCAGCCACGGGCTGAGGTTGTGCTCCAGATCGAGTAACAACGGCCGTGACTTCTTCTTCATTTGCCGAGACGGTGCGGCAGGATCTGACTTTTCCGCTTCTCTTCTTCGTTGTGGGTTGAGTCACCTCGTGGACCAAGTCCGGATGGATCCACATAATTTCTCCTCGCGATGTAATGAGAGGTACAAGATTGGCAGCTTGATCTCGAGCAGGCAAAAGATTAGCAATTTCTATCGTTGCCAGAGGGATGGGTATAACACCGTCTTGAGTCTCTGTTGGCGGGAAGCTGCCGAATTGTACGGATACCATGTTGGCTGCTACGATTACCTCCTCGAAATCGATGGCTAGAGCGTTCGAATCGATGAGGTTTTGGATGTACCGTTTCAGTTGGTAGCAGTCGTGTGTAGCATGGTGGACGTAGCGGTGGTAATGGCAGAACTTTGGGTTCTCCAGGTCAGCCGACCGAGACTCCCGTCTTGGTGGAGGGAGCTGAATTCTATCTTCTTGTATGAGCATGTCCAAGATAGGTTTGACGTGGCCATCTTCAAAAGAGTAAGTGATTTGAGGCCATTGTTTGTTTGCTGGTTGTGAGTCGGGCTTCTGGGCCACGTCGGCCACCATAGCCTGCTTGCCTCTGTTGTCCCGATTGTTGGAGGGGCTACCCCCTGTTTTCCATAAATAAATTCCTTTATTTATTGTGTATCTAGGAAAATTACAACTGTAGGAATCTGATCTAGAAGACGATCACTTTATCCCTTGGACTATGCGAAGAAGAAAAGCTCTCAAAATTTTGACAGTAGATAACTATGTATTCGTACAATAAATGAGAAAAATAACTCTATTTATAGAGTCAAAAATAATAACTGAAAAGATAACTGTCTTCACAGCTTGTGCTTAGTTGAAAATCATGCAGGATTTAACATACGCAAGGTTGTGAGCAGTTACTGGACGTGGCCTGTAACTGTTGGACACATGGCAATCATGCATGAGTCGTGTGCAAGTTACAGGATACGCAGGCGAGAGATCAGTGGCATGGCTGCCACGTACTCCAATTTGATGAAATCCACGCAGACTTGTTGAAGACGAAATCCACGCAGACTCGGGGTAGAAAGCTTCAAAATCCACGCAAACTTGGGGCAAGAAGCTTCAGAATCCACGCAGACTTGGTGAAGACGAAATTCACACAGACTCGGGGTAGAAAGCTTCAAAATCCATGCAAACTTGGGGCAAGAAGCTTCAGAATCTACGCAGACTTTGATGAAGAAAACTTCAGAATCCACGCAGACTTGAGGAAGAAAACTTCGGAATACACGCAGATTTGGATAGAACTGTCAGCTGTCTTGATTCAGCGTGCTTCGACTGACACAAAATCTCTGGTAGTGATTGCTTTTGTCAGTCACATTAAATGACAAGAAGCTCTTTTGGTACGCCAACTTGACAAAGGTTGAGTCTTGCTGAAGAAGATTTCGAAAATCACGCAATAGACGGCTGTGATCTCTCGAATTCTGTGCATACGTGGCATACGAAGAGACATTCTTCGACTGTTGTGCTGTCAGTCATAATTACTCTCTGACAAATGGTGAGTTGTCTCCCCAGCGTGATTTGTAAATATTGTCTGGATCAACTGAGCGTGACTTTTGATTCTGTCCTGATCAACTCAGCGTGACTGTCATTTTTAAAGGCCTACAAGACCCCCTTCAAAGTTTTCAAAAAATTAAAAGGACTTCAAAATTTTCGAAATACTTTGAAAATAAGATGATAAAATGAAATCAGTCACGCTGTGATGACTTTAAATTTTTCGGAAGTCGAAAAGACTTCGAAGTTCTTTTGAGAATATCCAAATGAACTTATTAAATGTCATGATGACTCTTCATTTTCCGAGACTAATTTCATCCAATTTATGGTGGAATATGAACCGCCGGCGAGCTCTGTTATATAAACAGGGAGAGGATTCATTTAATCTTCATCTTACGTCAACATGACACCAAAAGAGAAAGCTGAGGAAGAAGCACGCAAGTTGGGCTTTTGTTCCCATGGTGACCCCACTTTTGGGGGTGAAGAGCCAGAGCCCCTTGTCTTCGAACTCAAAGATGATCCCTTGCAACTAGCCAAGAATTTCTTGAGCTATTTTGGCTTGGATGGCTTGTCCTCTTCTGGTGGGTGCAGCCTCATAGAGCAGCGTGAAGTGTTTAAGGCTCTATTACACCGCATGGGGGTCAAAAGCGTAGAAGAACTAGGCATTAAGCTCAGTCGCTCTGGAAAATAGAGTGTGTCTTTTGTGCTTTTGTTGCACTCTTTTTGTTTTGTCTTTTGTAAGGCCATCAGTGCCTGTCTTGAAGAATGAAGTACAACTTCTGTGTTTAATCTGCGTACATTAATGAAGAATATTAATTAGCACCCTTTGACTATTTCCAATGCTGCGCTGTCTTCCAAAGCACACGTGACACTCATTCCATGGTTTACGAGCGCTATTTATGCGGATTTTTTCCAAGAATAGACTTGTACTTTGCGCTTTAAATAGATAGAAGAGTTTCACAGATACTCATCTCCCATTCCTCTTCTTCTCCTCTGAGAATGAAATTTTTGGGAGATTTCACTCTCAAACAGGAAAGCAATATTTTCTAATGTTCGACTTCTGCGCACTGTATCAAACATGAGTTTGCCAATCCTTAGCACCAAACTTGAAGGTAAGTCAGTGTAATACGTGTACTTATTTTTGCTGTTTAAAGATAAGCTTTCTGTTTCTGATTTGAACAATACACGCCTGTCTCTGTTTGATAAATGCACGCTGAATGATTTTTGTTGATACTTTCTGCAGAAACTTGGCTGAAAATTTTCTTCAGAACTGGCATTGGGGATGTGGATGTTGTGGAGAATATCCTGCTGACATCTACATCAGGGAGCTCATATGCTTTTGACGCGTAAATCAAACAACTCAGAACTCTTCGTGGGATATAAGGGTCTTCCTCAAATGGTAGGAAGAGCCTTTATACACGAGAGTTGGATGGTGGAGTCAACTCTATCCCGAGAAATCGGGTAGTAGAGTTCCTTTCACGGGAGAACTAGGAATTGTATCCTAAGGTTTGGATACATTCCTGTCTTCCTTGAGAGGTTACCTCCAATCCACCAGTTGTATTGGCAGCACCACGACTTCGGGCTGCCATATTCTGTGGTTCTCCTCTCGTCTGAGAGAGAAGACCAGAGTTTGATTCTTGCTGATCTGGTCGTGACTGGGACCCAGACAGTCAGGAACTGCTACCAACAACGAACCTGACGGAGAAGGTCCGACGGAGAAGATCCAAAGAAGAAGATGGATCTCTATTAGGTTATTGTTGTGGTGTAAAATAAAAATCCAAGATTTGTAATAGATTTCCATTATGATTTGTAAGAAAGTCTAAGAAAATGTAATAGACTTTTTGTGGTGAAAATGAGAATGGAAATGATAATTCTTCTATGCTCAAAGATTTGTATTTGTGGATGAATTGTGGACATGATAGATAACGAAATCTTCTTTTCTGTTTTAGAGTATATGATATTATCAGAGGTATTATGGACGTGATAATATGTATGAACTCAAAAGAAAATAGATTGATTTCTATACAGAGGTCAAAAATGACAAATGAGCAAGTAGATTCGTAATTGATTCAGAGGTTATGAAAACATGATCAATAACGAATTTCCACTTTAATAAATTGATAGAAGATCATGAACGGACGAATAAATGAACGGATGAATCGTCGGATGAACGCAATTAATGGATGGATGAACCGTCGGATGAACGTGACGTTTCATTATTTGTAGAACTTCTGCCTATAAATATAGCAGAAATTTGACAAGAACGAACACTTCTTCTTTCAAACATAAAAACGTCGTCTGAAGAAGCATTCAAGAAAACTGGAATTGCCTCAAAAGTTCAGAAAAGCACTGAAGAACACCCTGCTGATCCAGTTCAATCGAAGAAGATGGAAGCAGGCGAAGGTTCGTCTGCACCCAAGCCACCAAGGGACATTCTGGATTTCCTGCTCGAACCAGGAAAGACTGAAGAAGAAGAAGCCATGAGGATGGCCGTTTGCAAGTTCCTCGTGGGTTCTAGCAAGGAGGTTCTCGACTCTTTTGCTGATCACGTCTTCGAGAAGAACGGCAGTTGTCCACATCCAAATGTAGAAAAGGATGATAGTGATCTTCTTTAA
This sequence comes from Iris pallida, assembly GCA_029216955.1. Lineage (NCBI taxonomy): Eukaryota > Viridiplantae > Streptophyta > Magnoliopsida > Asparagales > Iridaceae > Iris > Iris pallida. The sequence goes on from JANAVB010044319.1 coordinate 76,184, forward strand.
TATCATGTATCATCATTCATGATAAAAATAAAATAAAAATTTTATTTCTAAACATGAAACTGTCTGATGATTACAAGCATTTACATTTATACATAGTACTTTTTAAGGAATTTGCCATTAATAGGCATCAAAACTTTTCGACCATCCAATTCTGAGAGTTGATAAGCTCCATTTGAGAAAACTTTGCTCACAATATAGGGTCCTTCCCACTTTGCGTCAAATTTGCCCTTGCTCATATGAGTCATAGTCATAGGACGTCTGACAGTTAGAACAAGTTCTCCTTTTTGATACGCCCGAATTCTGACTTTCTTATTAAAAGCTCTTGAAATTCTAGCTTGATAGAATTCAATATTCTGTTGAGCAGATAATCGCTTTTCATCCAGAGCTTCTAATTCTTGAAGTCGAAGACGATCATTATTTTCTGCAGTGAGTTCATTAGCGATTGCTATCCTTAAAGAAGGAATTTGAATCTCTAATGGAAGACCAGCTTCGCAACTATACACCAGAGAGAAGGGTGTACATTTAGTAGCATTACGAACTGTAGTGCGATAAGCCCACAAACATTCACCGAGCTTCTCACTCCAATTTCGTTTGTTAGTAGAGACAAACTTCTTTAGGAGTTTGATGATGGTCTTGTTGAAAGCATCTTCTAATCCCTTAGCTGCTGGATTATATGCGGTAGAAGCCACATTGTTGATCCGGTGATCGTCACAGAATCGAGTAAACTTCTGACTGACGAACTGTGGTCCGTTATCATGAATAATGCGTCGAGGAACACCAAATCTGTAGATGACGTGGTGCTTAATAAAGCAAATGACATTGGACGTCTTAACTTCAGACAAAGGATTGGCTTCGGCCCATTTGGAGAAGTAATCGGTTATTGCAAGAATAAACCGATGACCCTTGGATGACGGTGGATTGATCGGACCAATAATGTCCATGCCCCAAGCTTCGAAGGGCCATGATGCTGCCGTCGGATGTAGAAATTCCGAAGGTTGATGAATAAAATCTGCATAAATTTGACAAGCTTTACACTTCTTTGCATATTCGATGGCGTCTGATACCATAGTAGGCCAATAATAACCCATACGTCGAATACGGTCTTGAAATTTTGGTCCAGGCCGATGTGCTCCACAAATTTCATCATGTGCTTCACGAATAATTTGTTGAGCCTCGTCACCGGTAACACATCGGAGAAGTAAACCATCATAGGCTCGACGATATAAGGTCTTTGTTGTATGATTATAATAGAATCGGAATGATCGTCGTCTGATAGATGCTGCTTCACTCGGATCATCTGGAAGAATATCATACAATACGAAATCTAAGAAAGGAAGTCTCCAATCCGTATCCGTATTTTGATTCTCGGTCGAATTACTGAAGATGAATTCCATGCTGGAATCAGATGAAGATGATAAAGATTTACGACTAAATCCAAATCCTCTTGTTGTGTTGACGTCATGAGATGTTGATTCTTCAATGTCAACTGGAAGTCCTAGGGTCAGGTTATTTTCAAGATGGAACAATTCTCGATTGCGAACAATAATCATTTGTTGTCGTCTAATTGGGATAGCCAACACCGCTGCAAGATTAGCTAGAGCATCAGCTTCTGTGTTACATGCTCGCCTAACATGTTCGATGAAGAATTCTTCAAACGAAGAAGCCATAATTATAGCTGATCTATGATAAGGAACCAGATCTTGATGGCGGACTTCATAAGTACCCCTTATCTGATTGACGATGAGTTTAGAGTCTCCGTACGCCTCCAAATATTGAATATTTAGATGTTTAGCGAGTTGAAGACCAATGAGTAATGCATTGTACTCAGCTACATTATTTGAACATGGCTGATCGAGAGAATAAGCTCTTTGGATAGCAAGACCTTCTGGCGATACAAGAACGATTCCAACTCCAGCGACAATATCACCATTAGGACCTATCCTTGAAGCTCCATCAAAGAATAGACGTCAAGTAGGATCTTCTTCAGCAATTTGGTTTGAATCTAGGACTTCATCTGGAATTTCGTCATAGAGTTTTGAATCTTCTGGAATTGAATGAGCAGCCAGAAAATCAGCTAAAGCTTGTCCTTTGACTGACTTCTGAGGAATATAATGCATGTCATACTGAGCAAGTAGGATTCCCCAGTTAGCTAATCGAGAATTCAAAACACTGGGTTTCTTCATCATGATCCGTACAGGATTGGTCCTGGAGATGACATGAATAGTCTGGCCAATAATATAATGTCGTGTCTTTTGAACAGCGAACATCAAGGCTAGACATTCTTTTTCGACCGGTGAATATCGAGGTTCAGCTCCGGTCATAGTACGACTGAGATAGTAGATGGCTTGTTCATGACCTTTTTGATTCTTTTGAGCGAGTAATGCACCCAATGAATGACTCATTGCTCAAGAATATAGGAGAAATAGAATTCCTGAAACGGGAAATACCAATACTAGAGGGCTCATCAGATATTGTTTTATATCATCGAATGCTTTCTGACATTCATCATTCTAGACAAAAGAAACACCTTTCTTCATAAGTTTGTTGAATGGTCTGCAGCGTCCTGATAAATTAGAGATGAATCTCCTAATATAAGCGATCCTTCCTTGAAATCCTCGTAGCTCTTTTAAGGTGCGTGGAGGACGCATATCTTGGATGGCTTTGATCTTCTCGGGATCCACGTGTATACCTTTAGAGGTAATGACGAAGCCGATAAATTTACCACTAGAGATGCCTAAGAAGGACTTAGTAGGGTTCATCTTTAATTGATGCTTACGCATTAGATCAAATATAGTCTTCAAATCTTGGATATGATCCTCCTTTTGTCGACTTTTGACTGCAATATCATCAACATAGCATTCGACTGTTTTCCGTAAATGTTCACGGAATATAGTGCTCATAGCTCGTTGATAAGTTGCTCCTGCATTCTTGAGACCGAATGGCATAACTGTATAACAGTATGTACCGATCGACGTTCTGAAAGAAGTGTGCTTCTCGTCATCTGGAAACATTTTAATCTGATTGTATCCAGAATACCCGTCCATGAATGACATCCGCTCAAATCCACAAGTATTATCAATCATGACATCAGTGATTGGTAGAGGGAATTCGTCTCTAGGGCATGCCGCATTGAGATCGCGGAAGTCTATGCATACTCTGAACTTGCCAGTCTTTTTAAGGACAGGAACTATGTTAGCCACCCAATCGGGATGTTGTTCCTCTCTAATAAACCCGGAGGTTATGAGTTTATTGACTTCAACTTCAATTGCATCCATAATGTCTGGACGAAATCGTCGCTGTTGTTGTTTGACCGGTTTAGCATTCGGCAAGATATTGAGCTTGTGAGTTGCAATTTGTGGATCAAGTCCTGGCATATCTTCATAACTCCAAGCGAAGACGTCGATGTAGTCACGAATGAGTTTGATCATGTCTTGCTTAACAGGTTCAGAAAGACTTTCACTAATGAATATTGGTTTGGGAGATCCCTCTTCACCAACATCTATTTGAACAAGTTTGTCTTCAGTCGGAGGTTCTTTTTGCTCGAAACGGAACTCCCATTGATTATCTAATCTTTGGGCCCATTGTTCCGATTCAGGTGAAATTTCAAACTCTTCTTCGTCTTCATCACTTTCTTCAGAATGGTCAATGGAAACCATGTTGGAAGACAAAATGTTGCAGTAGAAATCCCCGATACTTGTATCGGAATCCCAAGAAGTGGTACTAGAAGAATCAGATCTCTTATCTTCGTCAGACTCGGGATCTTCATGGATAATATTGATAAAAGGAGTAGGAGCTATATAACCCAATCCGCATTTCGTCCTTTCATATTTCAGAGGAGGAATACGAACATGAATTTTTCTTCCTTTTCCACTATTGAGGCCAGTCCTGAAGTCATAGCCCATATTTTTGATGATGTCTTTAGATTGCTGACTATAACGACGTAGTTGTAATCTTCCAATGTCATCATTTTTGTCTTCATCTTCTAAATCAGAAGGACTTTGGGGCCCTTTATAGAAGAATATTAGAATGTCTCCTGGCTTTCTGCTGGGAACTAGAAAGTATGAAGATTGTACAGGTTCTAGGGATACATCTGTATGAACAGTCTGTACAACCCCTATGGTTATTGCGTTCAAGTCATCTAACAAATGTAAATAACTATGAACATAATTACACACATCAGCATACTGCAAAGATAGAGACTTTTCATTAAATGTAAAAGCAGCAGTATTTATATTGGGAGAAGGCTGAACCTTAGAGATTTTAGCCAAGTCAATGACTAAAGGGGGAGAAGAAGAACGAGAAGAAGCGTTGTTTCAATTAAGATCGATAACAAATGGCTCAGAAAAGGTGAGCTCCCTTGAAGTTTGAGATGGAAGAATAATCCGCCCTCCAACTGGAATTAGCAGAGTATCCTGTTTCATATGTGGAGATGCAGGAATTACAGTACGCCCACTGACAGGAATAATCATTGTGTCTTGAGCAAACGACTGAGGTAACGGAGAAATCCGTCCACTCACCGGAATGATGAAGGAACCTTCTTCAGAGAGTTTGGGAGATTGTTGCTGAATAGTTCGACCTTTAACAGGAATTATTAAGGTCTCACTTTGTGAATCCTCTTTCTCCATAGCTTGTATAACCCTTGTATACTCTTTTTTGTACATTCGGGAATCATTGAAATAAGCTTCAACCCCATGGAAGAGATTTATATCAGCAACTTCTTTTTGTACTCTTCCATTGCTATCAATGTATTTAAAACACTGATGAAGAGTAGAAGGCACCACATTATTTTCATGAAGAAAGGGCCTCCCCAGAAGAAGATTATAGGATCCCACGATCTCAATCACATAGAAAGTGACTTTGGATCTGAAATCACCTATTTGAAGCTTCAGATGAATCTTTCCCAAAGGCTCGCTTCGGCTTTGATTGAATCCCATGATAGTAGTAACCGTCTTAGAGAGCTTGTGAAGAGGGATTTTTAGTTCATCCAACAGACTCTTTGGCATTATGCTTATAGCAGACCCTGTATCAATGAGGATACGATCTATCTTCATTGTATCGATATAACCGGTGTAGTAGAGAGGCCGATCATGTCGATTATCCTCCAATAGCATGTCGTCTTGTGTAAAGGTGATATTTGAGATAATTTCCAATACACTGTTGCAATGTAAGCAAGTGGCAGGTTCTGTATCTGGCTTCTTCAATTGTGCAAGATAAGAGTCAGCTTGTAGAAGTGCTTCACTTAATGTCTCCCGAGTCTCTTTGGAAAGACGTAGAAGTTCAAAGAGGGACATTCTAGCTGGAGTATTAGCAAGCTGAGCTAAAATGTCAAAATTATAAGGCTTCTGAAGTCCAAGAGGAGAGGACTTCTTGATTGGCTTATCAAACCGAGCCTGTTGTTTGCCTTTCTCCAGAGCTGTAGGCTTGGGAGGAACAGGTTCAGTGGATGATTCTTCTTCAGAAGGAACATTAGAAGCATCTTTATCAGCTGGAGGGATATCAAGAGGATCCTCAGGATTTTTGGAATAATCCTTTAGATAAGGTTTTCCCGTTCGAGTAGCACTAACAAGTGCTTCTTCTTTCTCTTTTGGCTCTGTGTCAGGAATAGATCCAAGAGAAGTCATATGACATGATTTAATCTTTCCAGCCTTCTTGGACTTTCGAGAAGTAGTCTTTTGAGGAGAAGGCGATTCAAAATCTGCCACTAGATCAGGATGGATCCACATGATTTCTCCAGTTTCCAAAGTGATTGGCACTAATCCTTCAGACCGTGGAGGAGGAAGATTCACTATGTCAAGAGTTGCCTTGGGAATAGGAACGATCCCACTTTCAAGGAGTTGAGAAGGGAAATCTCCGAATTGTATAGAGACGACGTTGGAGGTGACGGTCTTCTCTTTTGGAGTAAGAGAGATAGCTCCAGATTTAATCATTTCTTGGATCTTTCCTTTCAGTATATAATATGTACGAATTGTATGACCCAGCATTCTGTGATATGGGCAGTATTTGGGATGATCTGTTTTACCAGCTTCATCAGGTTTCTTGATCTCAGGTAATCGTATCTTATTACCTTTCAGTAGACATTCAAAGATACCAAGGACATCGTCGTCATCGAAAGAATATTCTTCTTTGGGGCGAGGTGTTCTTGGTTGTTGAGTTGTAGGAGAAGTTTGAACAGTTGATGCATCTTTGCTCTGAAGATTAACTTCAAGAGTTTCTTTTCCCTTGCGAGCATTGTTTTTATTGTTAGTACCTTGACCTGTTTCTTTAGGAGTTATCTGCACTCCCAAACCTTTGAAGGTTTCAGCACTAATTTCTGCAGCCTTGGCACTAACTATGAAAGAAGGCCAGTCTTGGAATTGAGTGGATCCTGTCCACATGCTGATGATTGGCAACAAGTTTGATTTGCATGTGTCAATGGTGACAGCATCAAGAGTTCCAAGAGGCATCTTCAGAGCTTCTCTTCGAAACCCTTCAATGTACTCTTCTGTAGTTTCATTATTTTTCTGCTTGATTCTAATAAGAGCAGACATAGTCATGTCATTGAGCCCTTCATAGAACCGTTCAAGAAACATCTGTTTGAAACCGGAAAATGAGGTAATGCTCCCATCTGGGAGACTTCTATACCATTCATAAGCCGTTCCCTTGAGACATCCAACAAACACCCGAGTAAGGAGGGCGTCGCTTGGTTGCAGCTGATCAGTCATCACTTCAAAGTGATTAATGAACTGACTTGGAGAAGTGGTTCCATCATAGAATGAGATAGTTGGAGGCTTGTATTTAGGAGGATACGATACTTGCTTCCATTCTATCGGATAAGGTTGTTTGATGCCTAACCTTTGTAAACCATCCTTCTGTTTGAATGCCTCGAATTGAGTTCTGAGATTCCTCAATTCTTCATTAACAATTCTAGAAGATTGTGGAGTTGTAACTTGTAGAGAATAGTTGGGAGGAGGAACAGCATTGTAAGCACTACCCCCAGCTCCAGAGAGACTAGGGTTTGGTTGAGCTGGTCCAGGAGTATTAGATTGTACTGCTGGAGGAACTTGTACTGGACTCATATCAGTGTCAGTTGGCATGGCATCTGGTACAGTCTGTCAATTTTGCATCTGTGTTGCCATGAGTTCATACATCGACTTCATAGTATCAGCCATAGACTTCATTTGTTGTTCCAAAGAAGCAATTCTTTGATCTTGAGGAGTCAAGGAAGAAGAAGGTTCATCAGTATTCCCATCAACCATAGAAGTTGTGACTTTTCGAGGAATTATTGATGAACTGGTAGATGTTGTTTGTTCTAAATTATTGCTTTGTGCATCAAAGTCAATTATGGGAGAACTACCCCCAGTAGGAAGAGGTGGGAAGTTAGATTCTCCAAGGAATTCAGAATCATCTTCAGAGATCAAATTTCTTTGACTAGAGGCCAGGACTCTTGCTCTGGTATTTCTATATACTCCATCTGGACTATCAACTCTACCCCCAGCATCCCGAGAGGTCATATTGACAGAAGCAAACAAAGGCTCATCTTCATCAGATATGGGTTCACACTGAATCCGATTGAAGACAGATTGTCGTTTTGTTTGACATCTGTATTGCATTGTGACTCTTGGCTGGAAGTCACATTCATGATCAACATGATCATGAGCCATCGATTGACATCTGCATTGAATTATGACTCTTGGATAGAAGTCACATTCAGCATGGTCCTTTGACACAGAATCACTTCTTCTCTTCTGTTGAAGATATTCTCGTAAATCTGTTTGTGAAGATTGAGGAGTATATTTCCTGTTCTTAGGTCTTGATGGCTCTTGATTATATAGAGAATGATTAATATGAGCCACATAGTTTCTTGCATACTCTGCATCTGGATCTCTTATCCTTGTTTCCAACTGGTATGGTTTCTTAACACCAGAAGTGTTAATTTTTGTTCTTAGATCAGTTGGAGGTAACACATTGGTTTTGGACACATGGAGTTTTCCTTCCATTGATCTGGATATTTGCAGAGAAGGAAGAGTTGAACCACCCCCTCGATTAGGAGTTGGTAACAGACCTTTTCTAGACAAATTCTGTGCCCAATTCGAAGAAGTCATAGAAGAAAACATTAAGGAATGTTTCTTCTTAGACTTATTCAAGTTTTGAGACATAGAATGTCCAGAAGGAAGAGTAGTCAAAAGACCATCTCCTTTTCTTTGACTAACAAAATTGTCAGTCAAAGCTGTTCCTGAAGTAAAAACTACAGGAGCAGAAGAAACAACTAAAGAGTTATTTCTTTTCGAAGGAACTTTGTATGGAAGACCACCCCCAGTTCTGGTAGAACTTGGCAAAGAGGAAGAGATAGCTAAAGAGCTATTCTTTTTAGATGAAATACACGCTAAAACAGGCTTGGTTAAAGAACCAGTGCTGTTGGCGTGACTTTTGACTTTGGAAATACACGCTGGAACAGATTTGGCTAAGGAGCCAGTATTGTTAGCGTGACTTTTGAGGTTGAAATTGCACACTGGAACAGATTTGGCTAAGGAGCCAGTACTGTCAGCGTGACTTTTGAGGTTGAAATTGCACGCTGGAACAGATTTGGCTAAGGAGCCAGTAATGTCAGCGTGACTTTTGAGGTTGAAATTGCATGCTGGAACAGATTTGGCTAAGGAGCCAGTACTGTCAGCGTGACTTTCAACTTTGGAGACACACACTGGAACAGATTTGGCTAAGGAGCCAGTACTGTTAGCGTGATCTTTGATTGCTGTCATCTTCGAGCGCACAAGAGTGTACGTGCTTGCAGTAGAGTTCTTGCCAGTGTTACGAGCAGACACTGTGGCAGAGACTTCACCATTGGCTACCAACTGATTCTTAGGGACATAGATAGAGTGTCCCTTCGACTTGGCAGTGATGATGGAGGCTGTAGTGGGCTTACCACTCTTAGCCCGCTGCATTTCTTCATAGGCGAGTTGATCGAATTGGATCGTCATCACCTTCTTCGTCGAGCCGATTGACGAAGTATCGCATTGAGTTGTTGCCATCTCAGAAGAGGAGATGGTTTTCCCCAGCAGAGTCGCCAATTTGTTTTCCATAAATAAATTCCTTTATTTATTGTGTATCTGGGAAAATTACAACTGTGGGAATCTGATCTAGAAGACGATCACTTTATCCCTTGGACTATGCGAAGAAGAAAAGCTCTCAAAATTTTGACAGTAGATAACTATGTATTCGTACAATGAATGAGAAAAAGAACTCTATTTATAGAGTCAAAAATAATAACTGAAAAGATAACTGTCTTCACAGCCTGTGCTTAGTTGAAAATCACGCAGGATTTAACATACGCAAGGTTGTGAGCAGTTACTGGACGTGGCCTGTAACTGTTGGACACATGGCAATCATGCATGAGTCGTATGCAAGTTACAGGACACGTAGGCGAGAGATCAGTGGCATGGCTTCCACGTACTCCAATTTGATGAAATCCACGCAGACTTGTTGAAGACGAAATCCACGCAGACTCGGGGTAGAAAGCTTCAAAATCCACGCAAACTTGGGGCAAGAAGCTTCAGAATCCACGCAGACTTGGTGAAGACGAAATTCATGCAGACTCGGGGTAGAAAGCTTCAAAATCCATGCAAACTTGGGGCAAGAAGCTTCAGAATCTACGCAGACTTTGATGAAGAAAACTTCAGAATCCACGCAGACTTGAGGAAGAAAACTTCAGGATACACGCAGATTTGGGGTAGAACTGCCAGCTGTCCTGATTCAGCGTGCTTCGACTGACACAAAATCTCTGGTAGTGATTGCTTTTGTCAGTCACATTAAGTGACAAGAAGCTCTTTTGGTACGCCAACTTGACAAAGGTTGAGTCTTGCTGAAGAAGATTTCGAAAATTACGCAATAGACGGCTGTGATCTCTCGAATTCTGTGCATACGTGGCATACGAAGAGACATTCTTCGACTGTTGTGCTGTCAGTCATAATTACTCTCTGACAAATGATGAGCTGTCTCCCCAGCGTGATTTGTAAATATTGTCTGGATCAACTGAGCGTGACTTTTGATTCTGTCCTGATCAACTCAGCGTGACTGTCATTTTTAAAGGCCTACATCCCCATTGTCGGTGTTGGTGCTGGGACACTTGTCCTTGTTCTCTCCATCTGAGATATGCAACCCCAGTTGGTGAGCCTTCCTTAATCGTTCCTCGGCACTTGTAGCACTGATGATAAAAGCCTTCTAGTCCTTGAACTGACTTTCGCCCATCTAGAGACTAATTGTTGGGAGCAGTCTCTTTTGGCAGATTTCAATCAAAGAAGAATCCGGATTGCCGGATGGTAACTTCATTGCGGTTTGACGAAATCGCTCAATGTAATTCCTCGTCAGCTCTTTCTCTCCTTGGACGACGTCCATGAGGGTAGACATTATGACGTCTTGGCCTACCTCATAGAACCTCTCCAAGAACAAGCGTTTGAAGCCAGCGAAAGAGTGGATGCAATTGTCCGGCAGGTTGCGGTACCAATCGAAAGCAACTCCTTCCAATGCTCCAATGAATAATCGTGTTAGGATAGCATCATCATGGGGCAGATGGTCGGTGGTGACCTCGAAGTAAGTGATGTACCGACTTGCTGAGGTCTTGCCATCATACGGGTTGATATTGAACGGCTTATATCTTGGTAGGAATGGAACGTCCCTCCATTCGGCAGGATATGGTTGCCGTATTCTGAAGTCTTGAGAGTTTTTTCGGGCGTGGAACATGGCTCGGAGCTCTTGAACTTCTCTCCTTACTTCTCAGGTCTCATCTGTCGCAGTCGGAGCCGTTACTTCGGGAGGATTATTGCCGGGGTTCGGTGCCGTCGAATTTGAATCTACATTGATTGGGGGACCCGTACTTGTCTGGCCAGGTGTCACTCCCTGCAGAGTAGGAAGCGCCGCTTTGATCTCGTCTACAGATTTGACCAAGGCGTACAGTATGGCCTCCAAAGTGTCGATGCGTTGGCGATTATTGGAGTCACCTTGATTGTTGTCTGTCATGAACACCGTCCTCATGTGAGGAGTGACGGAAGGGACGGTGGAGGGTGCGCCCTCTGAATCATACCCATGCATCGAGAAATCATCAGAATAGGTGAGAATATTCTCTTCGGGTTCGGATTCAGAAGGAACAGTACCCCCAGCTTTGGAGCTTGCATCATCAGCATCTGTTGTACCTGATGGGAGTGTTGTTTCTCCGGGCTCATCTCCTTGAAATATCGGATTGTCGTGGATGTTCGAAGGAGTGCTACCCCCAGCTCCCTCGACCCTCATTGGTGCGGACGATGAATCTCCCATTGCAGCAGATTTTGTCTTCGAACGGGTGTGTTGGTATACTCCGGTGGAGGGCAACCGTTTAGCCGATAATTTTTTAGCTGTAGTGGTTGATATTTTTGGGCTGGTGATGCTTGTCTTCTTCCCTTTCTCCTCGGCGGGGACTTTCTGTATGGAATTGCAGGAGGCAATAGGAGGTGCTTCGTCCTTCGAGCTCGGATGCTGTAATCTTTGGAAGACGGACGGCCGATCTTTCGTCACTGCCGTGTTGTTGCAGCAGCTGTTGACGATGATCTGGGTGCAGTGACGTCCATGTGAGGACTCTTTGCACGCCGAGACCCCTTCTCTTTCCTTGCGTTTGTAGAGGATAGCCTCACGCAGGTCAGAGGAACCACTTTGTCCGTTTGCCGCCGGGGACTGGACTTGAGCGGTTCGATACAACTTTCCATCAGAGGCCCGTGTGATAATCAGCGGGATGCCCCGATAGTCAGAGGTTGGGGCAACTGCCCTGGCTTGATGAGCCCGCGATGCCCTAGACTTCTTCTTCTTAGCACCTGTTGGTGCATAATAAGAAGAGTCCAAGTTGAATACCACAGAGTCTGAAGAATCATCAGGGTTCGGACCGTACGAGAGACGGTCGAAAACTGATCGAGAGGAGCATGGAGCGGATGTTATGCGGCTGGGATTGGGAACCGTACAGGCTGTCTGCATGCGGTTGTCTTCTGTCGTCGGCTGAGTTCTTGTGCGGCTAGGAGTCACGACCGTGCAGGCTGGCCGCATGCGGTTGGCATCTGTGGCCGCATGGGTTTTCTGTAAACGATTGACTTTGATAGCCGCATGAGTCTCATCCATTCGGTTGGCAACTGTAGCCGCATAAGTCACGCGGCTGACAGATGTGGCTGCAAGAGTTTTCTTCATGCAGTTGGCGGATGTAGCCGTATGGGCTTTCTCCCTGTGGCTAATACCCTTCTGTGGCTCGGATCGTGTAGAGTTCCTCTTTGCCCCTGCAAGTCCAGCATCATAGTGTTTTCTTCTGCCGGACTTAGGGACAGCAGAGTTGTCTACGGTCTGAGGTGGGGCCGCAGGAGAGTCCTTTTCGCCATTTTGAGCAACAGAAGGTATCTCATCGAAGACTTGAAGAGGAGCAAATGATTTTGGCCTCCACTCTTTGCGAGCCTTCGTGGTGTGGGTGTGCTTCTGGATCGGGCCAGCGCTGCCTTCAGAGAGCATCTCTTCGAACGCCTGTTGGTCGAAGCGGACGACCATCTTCTGTTATGTGGAGCCAAGTTTGGCTGCATCCAATTGCGTCACCAACTCCTCAGCCGTGGAGAAGTTAGTCCCCAGCAAAGTCGCCATCGTGTTTGCCATTGATTGTAAAAGTACAGAACAGTTTTATGGGAGGACTGAACTTAGACTCACAATACAAACTCGTTTGTACAAAGAAAGCCTAGGGACGAAAACCTAGGTACAGCAGTCTAAGTACAATTGTTTATTTTAGATTCTGGGGGGTGACGATAGAGGCTCGGGAAGGCGACGGCAGCCCTGCCTTACTCCTTGGACGATCGGTATGCAGTCTTGGCTCGGAGAAGATCTGCTTGGCGTGGACGAAGAAATGCTCTTCTTGCGCTCCTCGTGTTGCTCTCCTGGCTTCTCTCTCTCTGTGGTTATCGAAAAGAGGGGAACTCTCTCTGTATATCTGTCTCTTTTTTTTTTTATTCTCCAGTTGCCGGGGGGTTTTTGCAAGGGAATGATGCTGGCTATTTATAGGAGTGGGGTATGATCATTAGGGTTTGCTAATGATCATTTGTTTAGAATGTCGGCGCTCCTTCAATCTATCTGAACCCTTGATCCTGATTACAATAAATCTAGGCCATTAATGCGGATAGCACCGTATCTTGTGAGCAATTAATGCTAATTGCTTTAAATCTTCATGATTGATTATGCCAATGTCTGATTGCTCGCCACGTGTCCCATTAGCTTGATAATAAATGATATGCCCTGATCTTAGTAATTATGACGATGATGTCAAACATTCTTGTTGGGATTTGGTTAACTCCTTGATTGATCCGATGCCACGTGTTTTGATTGTGGGTCCTGCCAGAGCCGTATAGGATGGGCAACACTTGAACCGCAGGGAGATGCTCTTCGTGAGCCGTATAGGACAATGCTTCATCGAGCCGCAGGGAACGAACTCTCAATGAGCCGCATATACATAGTCTTTGCGAGCCGCATGAGCTAGCGTTGTATTGATCCGCAGGGACTGAGCTCTCAGTGGGCCGCATATGGCTGATTTCTGCTAGTCATATAGAGTGACTTCTCAGTGAGCCGCATGGAGCTGTTCTCTATTTAAGCCGCATGAGATGTTGCCACGTGGTAACCTAGGATTTCTGACAGATCGGGTCAAAGATCTTCTTCTTTTCCCGAAGAGTCTGTCATTATGGCTGAGCCATTATGACACTTTAAGCCAGAGCCGCCACAGTCGTCAAATCGTGTCAAAGCATTAAATGAGGCCACTATTCAAAGGGCCAGCTGTAGGGAAGGATCACAAGGGGACACGTGGCATCGATCGAGCCGCATATTCCTGCTGATCCGTATACACTCTCGAGCCGCATGAGACTGAGAGTCTTTCTTTGAACCGTATAAGATAGCTCCCATATGAGCCGCATGGGCTTCGTATCCGGAGCCGTATGGACCATTATTCTGATGTTTTCCATGCTTCTACAGAATGCTTGTTGACATTCTTTCGTCCAAATGAAAGATACACCCGTCTTCATTAGCTGAGTGAACGGTCTGCAGCGTCCAGACAAATTCGAAATGCATCTCCTAATGTACGCAAGTCGACCTTGGAATCCTCGTAGCTCTTTTAGGTTGCGTGGAGGACGCATCTCTTAAATGGCTTTGATCTTCTCGGGATCCACGTGTATACCCTTAGAGGTAATGACGAAGCCGAGAAACTTGCCACTAGAGACACCCAAGAATGACTTGGTGGGATTCATTTTGAGTTGATGTTGGCACATGAGATTAAAAATTGTTCTCAAGTCTTGAATATGATCTTCTTTTAGACGACTCTTGACGGCAATATCGTCAATATAGCATTCGACAGTTTTACGGAGATGATCTTTGAAGATGGTACTCATAGCTCGTTGGTAGGTTGTACCAGCGTTCTTAAGACCAAATGGCATCACTGTATAGCAATAGACACCACGAGGAGTGCGGAAAGAGGTGTGTTTTTCATCTTCAAGATTCATCTTGATCTGGTTGTATCCAGAGAATCCGTCCATAAAAGATATTCTCTCGAACCCACAGGTATTGTCAATCATGACGTCCGTGATAGGGAGAGGAAATTCATCTTTTGGACATGCTTCATTAAGATCCCGAAAGTCGATGCAGACTCGAACTTTGCCAGTTTTCTTCAGAACTGGAACAACGTTGGCCACCCAGTCAAGATGTTGTTCTTCTCGAATAAAGCTACAAGAGATGAGCTTCTTGACTTCATCATCAATTGTGTCCATCATTTCTGGCTTGAAACGCCGTTGTTGCTGTTTGACTGGTTTAGCATTAGACAAAATGTTCAGTTTGTGAGTAGCAATTTTGGGATCTAAACCTGGCATGTCTTCATAACTCCAGGCAAAGACATCGATATATTCTTTAATAAGAAGAATCAACTCTTGCTTATCTGCCTATGGAAGATTCTTGCTGATGAAGATTGGACGAGGTGACCCACTTTCTTCTACATCAACTTGAACTAATTGATCTTCAGTAGGAGGTTCTCGTTGTTCGAAGCGAAGTACCCATTGATTGTCCATGTACTGAGCCCAAGGATCTGTTTCAGGATTTTCCTCAACGTCCTCGTCATAGCCATCTGGAAATTCAGCGGAGACCATGTTAGAAGATACAATCAGCCGATGGACTTCACCGATGCTGGTGTCAGAATCCCATGATCTGGAATCAGAAGAATTAGAACGTTCTTCGCTGTCGGAGTCGAAGACTGCTGGGGATAAAATTGAAGGAGAAGCATATCCGATACCTTTCTTAGTCCTGCTGTAGTACATCTCTGACTTTCCTTTTAGAACAGCCGTACGGATAGGAGTTCGTCTACCCTTGCCGTAATTGAGGCCACTATTGAAGTCATAGCCCATTTTTCGGATGATGTCTTTTGATTGTTGACTGTAACGACGGAGTTGGAGACATCATGTATCGTTACTCTTGCTATCATCTGTATAGCTGAATTGTTGTTCCGGTCCTTTACTAAAAAATATTGGACTTTCACCCTTCTTTCGAGAAGGGACAATACGGTAAGAATCATCTGGATCTTCAAATGAGACTTCTGTTTGAAGAGATTGTACAACTCCCATTGTAAATGATTGGAAGCTATCTAACATATCCAAATAGCATTTAGTTTGATAAATAACATCAGTATACTGGAAATTAGATACTTTTTTATTGATCTGTACATTCGTATTTACAGCAGGACCTTTAGCCTTAGCGGGCTTGGTCAGATTGATTACAAGAGGGGGAGAAGAAGAACCTGGAGGTGGCTTGTTACGACGGAGGTCGATAACAAGTGTCTCAGAGGAGTTGAGCTCCCTTTTTTCCTTGTTGTGAGTTAGATCAACAACAAGTGGCTCAGAAGAAGTGAGCTGCTTTTTGTCCTTGTTCCGACGTAAGTCGATAACAAGTGGCTCAGAAGAGGTGAGCTCCCTGTGATCTTGATTGCCATCAAATGGTTTCTTCTGAACTGGCAAGTGAATAGCCCATGGTTTAGAAGACTGAGGATGAGAAACTCGCCCTTTGACAGGTATGATGAGAGTGTCTTTGGGCACTGCTTCTTGTTCTTCCTCAGTGTCTAAGGCTAGCACAACCTTCATGAATTCATCCTTGTACATACGAGCATCGTTGCAGTATGCTTCAACGCCTTTGAAATGATAGAGATCAGCAACCTCCTTTTTCACTTCTCCATTGCCATCAACATATTTGAAACATTGATGAAGGGTTGATGGAACAATACTGTGCTCGTGTAAGAATGGTCTCCCCAATAGAGGATTGTAAGAACAACCATAATTGTCAATAATATAGAAGGTCACATTTGTGCGAAGATTGCCTATTTGGAGTTTTAAGCGAATCTTGTCCAAAGGTTCACTTCTCCCCTGATTGAATCCTAGGATGGTGGTGATTGTACTGGAGAGACTATGCACAGGGATCTTCAGAGCATCGAACATTGTCCTTGGCATGATACTGAGAGCAGACCCTGGATCTATCAGGATACGATCGACTTTCATCGAATCAACATATCCTGTATAGTAAAGAGGACGATCATGCCTATTGTCCTCCAGCAACAAGTCATCTTGTGTGAAAGTGATGTTCGGAATTAGCTCCAGAATACTATGACAATGGAGACAAGAGACAGGCTCTGCTTCCGGCTTCTTGAGAAGGGCTAGACAAGTCTCAGCTTGCATGAGAGCTTCGCTTAGAGTTTCTCGCGTCTCTTTGGAAAGATGCAAGAGCTCGAAAATAGACAGCCGAGCCGGTGTATTGGCTAACTGAGCCAAGGTATCAAAATTGTAAGGCTTTTCAAGTCCTGTAGGGGATGATTTCTTCAAGGGCTTATCAAAGCGGACTTGTTGCTTGCCTGTGTCAGCAACCACCGGCTTGGAAGGAATGGGGACTACAACTGGTGAGGATGTAGAAGGGATCTCTTCAATAGAAGCAGGTTGTGCTGGAGCAGGTTCAGAAGAAGAGGCAGGATTCTCTTGAGCTTCAGGGTAGTCTTTCAAGTAGGCTTTTCCTGATCTGGTGCCCAACAGAATTTCTTCATCAACTATGGGATCAAAAGACACCATGTTGCAAATCTTTGTCTTATCCTTAGAGCGATCTTTCTTCTTGGAGAAAGAGGGAACCTCGAACTCTGAAGCAAGATCGGGATGGATCCACATAACCTCGCCATTGTCAAGAGACAGGGGGACGAGACCTTCATTTGGTGGAGGAGGGAGATTTTCGATCTCAAGAGTAGCCTTTGGGATAGGAATGACACCATGCTGTATCATCTGCGGAGGGAAGTTACCGAACTGGAATGAAACCATGTTTGCAGTAACAGTCTTCTCGTCTTGCTGCAGAGTAACGACGCCAGCATTGACCAGTTCTTGTATTTTGCCCTTGAGCACGTAACATGCTCGAGTAGGGTGTCCAATGAACCTGTGGTAGACACAATACTTGGGATGATCGGTCTTACCGACTTCATCAGGTTTCTTTGGGTCTGGGAGTTGGATCTTGTTACTTTTGAGTAAGCAATCAAAGATGCTTGCAGTGTCATTCTCGTCGAAGGAATACTCTACCTTAGGACGAGATTCCCTCGGTTGGGGTGCAGAAGGAGTGGAAGTGGACGTAGGCGGAGCTACGTTGACAGCCAAGGACTCTTTGCTCTTCAGGTTGATATTCAAAGTCTCTTTTTTCTTGCAGTTGTTCTGACGATTACCGCCACCTGATGTTTGATGTTCGTTCCGATCTGGGTTAGATATTTGTACTCCCAGCTGTTTGAACTTCTCAGCACTCACTTCAGCTGCTTTGGCGTTGACGATGAAAGATGTCCAGTCTTGGAACTGAGTTGAGCCTGTCCACATGCTGTTGATAGGCAAAAGATTTGCCTTACAGGTGTCTATGGTAACAGCAGCAGGAGTCCTTGGAGGCATCTTCAAGGCTTCTCGACGAAACAGTTCGATGAAACTCTCAGCAGTTTCATTATGTTTCTGTTTGATTTTGTTGAGGGCGATATAGTCATGTCGTTGAATCCCTCATAGAATCATTCCAGAAAGATTTGCTTGAGTCCTGGGAAGGAAGTGATACAACCATCGGGCAAACTTCTATACCAGTCGTATGCTACGCCGGCTAAACAACCGACGAACACTCTGGTAAGAAGAGCGTCATTTGGTTGGAGTTGAACAGTCATTACCTCGAAGTGATTGATGAACTGGCTAGGGGAGGTGCTGCCATCGAAGAGAGAGATTATTGGAATCTTGTATTTGGGAGGAAACGGGACTTCCTTCCATTCAACTGGGTAGGGCTGCTTGATCCCCAACCTTTGCAAGTTGTCCTTCTCTTTGAAGGCCTCGAACTGGGTTCGCAAGAGTTTGACAGCTTCATTGGCATCCTCTGATGATGAAGAAGGAGCAGGTTGAGTCAGAGTGGTAGGAGACAGAACAGCATTGTAAGCACTATCCCCAGCCCCTGACTGACTGGGTGTAGTTTGAACTTGTACTTGTACATGAGGCATTTGAGGAGACACTACCCCCAGCCCAGCATTTACAGGTACCGATGATGCTATGATTTCAGGACTCACAGCAGGTACAGTCGGTGGTGTGGCATGTTGTACCACAATGATGGAATGCATACTGGCGACTATTTCAGCCATGGTCTTCAACTTATCTTCAAGTGCAGCAATTCGCTGTTCTTGATTTGCTGAGGTTGAAGTATCTGGATCATCAGTGACAACATATGCTGTCACTTCTCTTGGTACAGTGGAAGACACTGGCTGTTCAGAGCTTTTGCTGTATGCATCATAGTCGGAGAAAGAGTCGTCTCCTGACTGAGAAGTAGGAAGATAACCCGAAAGGTCTTGGAGAAGATTCCTTTGACCGATTGTATCTCGGCTTCGGGAACGGGTATGTCGAAACACTCCTTCAGAAGATTCTTGGAGCAGATCTAGATACCGCAGGCTTGGCTTGCAAGGTTTGCCGTGCTTGGAGCACCTTCTACCCCCAGTGTCTCGGGAAGTCATGTTGACAGAAGTGTACAACACTTCGTCTTTATCTTCTGACATCGGTTCAGATTTAGCAAAAGTCAAACGATCAAAGACAGATCGTTTTGTTGTTTGACAACAACATTGGATGATGACTTTATGATTGCAATGATGATCAGATGATTGAACTGAAGGTGTTGAGGCATTATCCCGTTTTTGCCTGAGATTTTCTCGGAGGTCGAAAACCATGCCGGGATGGAAAAAGGTTCGAGGAATGTGTTCTTTAACAACATTCGGAACATGGTTCCGGTTCTTCAAATGTTTTGTCCCTTGAGTGTACAGGGAAGTGCTCACCTCATTGGCATAGGTGTCAGGATTTTTGACCCTGGAGATTTGTCTTTGATGTTTGATCTTCGGCATTGCCTGTTTGCGTTTTACCGAAGTTGGCCTGTTAAGATATGTTCTTAGGTCTGCAAATTCACCCCCAGGGGTTTCTGTTTGAGACACCAGCAACTTTCCTTGTTTAGAACGGGATATCTTGAAGGTTGGGAGATCTTGAAACTCTGCTACCGGGGTAGGCAGAATACCTCTTTGATAAGTACAAGTTCCCTTGTCATGAAGGAAAGAAGAATCCTTGTTTGAAAGAGTTCTTGTACTGACTGGTGCCGAAGCACGTTCAGATTGATCCTCTACGGTAAAGACCGAGGAAGATTGAGAAAAGACCAAAGGGCCTTTTCCTTTATTTTGTGAAGAAGGGTTAGCTAAAGAGCGTTTCCCTCTGTTGTCTTCCAAGTCATGAGACCAGGAAGTTTGAGAAAAGACCAACGGGCCTTTTCCTTTGATCTGAGGAGGAGGAGGAATAGCCAAAGGACTACCCCCAGTGGATTGCGCAAGAGCAACAGTATGTTTTGGAGGAGGAGCAGAGCTTTTCTCCTTGTTATGAGAAGAGGAGAGTTCAGCCAAAGGGCTGTTACTCTTTGATTGTGCAGGCACAGTTTACGCATGAGTGGATGGCGCACTGGCCACTTGCGCATAAGAAACTCTGGCAGAAAGTGCACTGGTTCTGGCCACAGAGACTGTGGTTTGCGCAGCAGGAGTTCTTGCCATAGAGTGCTTAGGGTGCACTTTAGTTGTTGGAGTGTTGGTTTGCACAGGAAAAGTTGCTGCCAACTGCGCCAGGGGCATAGGAGTCTTGCATTTTGACAAGGCAACATATAAAGTGGTCTGTACACTGGCCACAGCAGACTGCGCAGGAGGAGTTGATGCAAACTGCACAGCAGTTGGCACAACAGACTGCACACCAGTTGGCACAACAGACTGCACACCAGTCTTGCTGGCAGACTGCGCAACAGAGTACACAGCAGCCTTGGTGGCAGAACTGCCAGATTGTGCAGCAGTCTTGGAGACCCATACTGAGCGCACTTTGCTCATGGCAGAAGTGGTTGCGGTGCAGAGAGTGGTCTTAGAGTTGAGCATCGCCTCGTAGGCTGTCTGGTTGACTTTCACAACCAGTGTCTTCTACATCTTCCCGATGGACGCTACGTCACATTGAGTTGCTACTTCCTCGTCGGAGGAGAAAGTCGTCCCCAGCAGAGTCGCCATTTTGTTTGCAAAAACAAAAGTGTAGAACTTTATTGATACAAACTTTGTAAAGATTACAAGAATTCTGGGAAAGGTACAACTTTATGAATCCAATCTAGCAGACGATTGCTTTATCCCTTGGACGATGTGAACTTTGAAGACGGAACCTCTGAAGGTGAAGACAACTCTGAAATTGAAGGCAAAAGCCTCGAAGAATTGAAGGCAAAAGCCTCGGAAGAATGCAGCAGCACTTGGGCAAGAACTCCTGGACTCTCTGAACTTTAAAGTCTGGTCTCTCTATGATCTGATCCCCTTGAATGGAGACTTGAAACTCTATTTATAGAGTTCTGGAAATAACTAACTTTTAGTTATTCTGGACTGCGCACGATGGATTGCGCAGCAATTAGATTGTACAGCAATTGGATTGCGCAACAGTGAACTGCGCAGGCAGTTGTTAGATCGTGGGCCAACTGTCTTGGACACATGGCATCATTTGATCGAAATGCGCATGATCGTGCATAGACGGTTGCCACGTAATGAGCAATTGATGGCATGAGTGCCACGTGTACTTTGTCAGTTGTGTTGATGAAACGCGCAACCTGAACTGCACTGGCATCGAATTGCGCGAGCTTGGACTGCGCAACAGAAAGGTTGGTCGATTGCGCTGCCAGCTGTCAGCCGTTCTCGAGCGTTGTGCGACGCAACAAACGAACAGTCTCCTCGTTCTTCGTGCTGTCAGCTGTCAGAAAGATTTGATTGTGTCAGGTAATGATGACTTTTGCCACGTCAGCCTGCGCGCTTGAGAGTATGCGCAGTCTAGTGTGCGCAATTTGAAGGATGCACAATCTGATGTCTGCACAGTTCATTTGAAAGTTGTATTTCTTTGATTTTTTGACTTTGTTGATGTGTGCACCTTGATTTTTTAGGACACACAAGAGCTAGTATTACACTTCAAATGTCAAAGTCATGGTAAGGGACACCAAAAGATAAAAAAGAAAGTGGGAGTTCACGAGTCACGAATTTATCATCCTAGTGAGAACCAATTTACCTCAATCAATCGGTGATCCCCAAATTCCTAAAAGTAAGAATGGCTTACAATCTATTCACTCTAGAGACAAGGATATAGTTTTAGGAATAATGAGGTTAGGAATATTTGATTCGCGATATCGCACCTTGACATTTGGTAATAATAAGTCACGATGTGATCAATAACATGATAGGGTAGTTGTGAATTAATTTCGAGGATTGTACCCCGAGTCCTAATAAATGAAAATGATCTCGTACAGTGGTACCTGATTCGATAAGATGGAATGACCCTCTTGTCCATGGTATACGAGAGTCTATCGGTGGAATAACGAACTCTAAAGCACGTCATGGGAAAGATCCCTAACTACTAAGTCGTGAATTTCTATTTGTGTCAAATCTGCCAGACTATAGTCACAAGCGTTCTAGAGGTATTAAATGTAGTGCTCATGCATCACTTGTTGATTACTAATACAACATAATAACGGTGCGTCATGCTATAGATTTTGGCTAAGCTGGTGAATGTGTTGTTCTAATATTATGCCACTTCTTTGATAATAGAATTTTGTACCTAGAGTAACATCTGCTGAATCTCTAATCTTAGAATGGGTGTCTACCACGGTCCTTGCAATGCTTGTCCTTGTTTTGGTCTATTCTTCTTTGTCTAAACTGAGGGGGCCTAGTCAAGTAAGGTTTGAGTTAAGGCATACGGGTTGCTAGTTAAGCCAAGAATCAAGATGAATATTTAAAGACTCACAATAATTGATTCCTAGAGATTAGATAGTCTTATAGGTTTGTGGTTTACCCAAGGGTAAGATCTTACTCATCTTTCAATCTCAAATGGCCATGGGGATACTCTGTATTTTTCTATCAAATACGAGCGTTCGTCTTTCCAATCAGTGAAAGACAAAAGCAATAAAGAGTTCAAGAAAGATGTCATTGAATACAATTATGTAATTCAAAGGCAAACGTGTAATGAGGAATTGTCAATGCAGTCGCGGATAAGATCCTAGATACCTCTATATCTCAATCCACATGGGATAATCATATGAAGAGCGAACCAAGTGCACTATGGTTGATCAGACCATAATACATTGATTCGAATTAGATAATATGCTTGTGGGCGTCCCCAGTATACATATGTCCCCAGTATACATATGTTCTGAACAAGCTCGACAAAGAATAAGCTTGCAAAACTAGGCTATAAATAGTGTCATCATTCATGGTAGTTTAAAGTATAAGTACGGGAGAATACGTTGAAAGTAATAATAAATAGTTCGAGTTTCACAAGGATCTAAGTCTTATCCAGTGTGCTTGCGTATACAGTCATCCTACTGGTTCTTGTATCAGGCCTTAGTTGACCAATGGGTATGGGCTACGAAATCTCTATATTCTAGGTAAATATCATTCCTATACTAGCATATATTCATTATCACTCTGTTACACTTTAATACTAGGTTAAAAGGATATGGGTGGTAGGTTGTAGTCATACTACTCAACTTATGAAGTCAACTAATAGAGTAATTGAGGAATATAAACGTATACTCGTATGAGTTATCTCCTAACCTCCCTATTCAGCATGAAAGAAGATAAGATTTACAGTGAAAGGAATCAAGCAGAAGGAAGTCAAGATAATCGGACGAGAGTTCGAGAATTGGAATTGAGGGAGGAAGTCAAGCTTGTGGATGAGATTCCTATATCCTAATCCTATATGCATGTCACGCCCCAGAACCAGAATACTGGCAAGTAGGGACGGACCAGGCCAGCTACGTATACCAAAGTACTCCAGTACTCCGAAATAACGTATAAGCTGTATAGATGGGGGTTACTACTACAAGCCAACAGTCGATCCTAGGTCAAGCAATCCTAGTTATCTCAATCACATGTAGTAAACAATGTACAAGAAGTAAGATCAACTGTAATATAAAATAGTAAAGCGTCCCAAACTATTATATATCAATGATCATGAAGCTAGTAATACAGAGTGAAGACTAGCAAGAGTAATAGTCATACATGATAAGCTCTAGCTATAGTCTAGAAAACGCAAATCATGTTCTGGCCCGTAGGCTAAATGTCAAGTCCAAAACACAAGCTAAACACGTGCTCGGAGGCTAAACGCCACAAAAGAATAATGTACATAACTAGTGGGAGAATGAAATAGAAAACCCACTAAGGTACTCTGGTGCTCTGGGTAATCACCAACGAGTGGAAGGTACGGAAGATCCTTCGGGCTCCTCTATCAGATCTGGCCAAACAAAACCAGTGGGGTCAGACCCCCAATAGCAAGTACCACAAAGGAAGCCAAACTTATGAACTAAAACCAATCTAATTCTAACAAGCAACGGATAGAGACATAAAGGTAAAGCTAATCGAGACTTGTGCACTACCAATGCACTTATCCCGATGAGAGACAATAAACAAACAACATGTCATATAGAGTTAACTGTAGATATGTAAAGAAAGACATCATTTGTAAACCTGTCATGTGAGCATTTTAAAGGAAACTTGTCATGTAAGGCATTTAAAGAAAACTTGTTAACTTGTTAACTTATCTTGTAGAGCATGTTAAGGAAACTAGAACATGTGAGCATATTTTATAACTGGAGCATGTGAGCATATCATGTAACTGGAGCATGTGAGCATGTCATGTAACTGGAGCATGTGAGCATGTCATGTAACTGGAGCATGTGAGCATGTCATGTAACTGGAGCATGTGAGCATGTCATGTCTATATAGAACGACAAATGATTAGATGACTTAGAAACTATTCTGGAACCCAAGTTACAACCCGTAAACCAAACAAGGACCGGGGTTGTAACCCTTCTCCTGAACAGAACTTTAGTATCTAATCATTTACCGACAAAAGTAAAGCATAAACAAAGATGTACTAAAATAAACAAATCCGGACACTGCCTAGGCAAACTAGACTAGACTGGACTCCATACAATAGTCACGCCCAAGCAATGAGTACGGCTTTATACATTAGCTAACTAGGGTTGTCACAATCCTAATTACTAACAAATGCAAGTTTGAGAATTCCAAGTCCGGTTACCTGCCTGCTGCCACCTATTGGTCATGCCGGATTTTGATTACAAGTGTGACTTTGTGCTCCCACACGACGGTGAAGCTGGGAGAGTGCTCATCTCGACGGATAGCTCCAAACCCTTAAATTAAATATTATAACGACCTAGACCAAAGGCAACAGGTAACTGGGAAATCCTCCCCACCCATGTTCTAATGATCAATCAAGTTATATAATCCTTACCATTTTCTTGGATTTTGGGTGTGGCATTCCGCAGAATCCATCCTAGACATGAACATGCAAGACTGGACAAAAGTGAGAATGTGCACCATAACAAGCCACAACAAGAAAACATAATAAACTGGAAGCTGGGAGTGCGCTACGACGAGCCACTATAGGGAGTGCGCCATGACATGCCACTATCATGTAAGCAAAGAAAGACATGTACTAGAGTGCACCACGACGGGTCACTATCATGTAAGCAAGAAGACATGTAAGAAGAGTGCGCCACGACGGGCCACTATCATGTAAGCAAAGAAGGCATGGCAACAATTATCATAGCTTGTAAGAAAGAATCTATCAAAAGACATATCATGGCATGTGGAAAACAATAATTAAAGCTAAGTACATTTCATAGAAAATGATTGAACATGTGCTAGTGTCCAGTGTATATAGGGTGTACAATCATTCTCTAACTATGTAAGATCATCTAATCATGTTAAGAAATCATTACAATCGAAGAAAATATCAAAAACGGACAAAAACGGACAAAAACGGGCAAAAAACAGACAAAAATAGCCTAACCGGATTATCCGGCGGATTATAGCGGATTTCCGACGGATTTTCCGGATTGAAACAGCAAGTTTTGTGGTGCAAGTTCAGATTTTAAGACGGATTTCCGTGGATTTCCGACGGATTTTTCGAACCGTCACAGAAAGTTGATTTTTGAACTAAAAACTTGTTTCGGCCATAAAAACTTCGTTTTAAATCGAAATTCGGATTTTCAAAAGTCAAAATTGCATAGAATTGAATTTCCTACAACATGGAAGTATTATTTTTCACAAATCAAAACATTTGATAGATCAATACCTCAAAATACTCCCAAACAGAGGTTCTCGGGACACCGAAACGGGTTCCGATTGCCACCAAACTCAAAATCTATGATATACAAACTATGTGAGGGCCTCATATATGTATATGTGACCAAGATCCATGATGGTAACACTAGTATCACTTTTGATACCAAGTTTTTCTACTAAGTCACTATTGGATTTTAACAGAAAATCAAAACCTTGTTTAAACAAATTTTGGAAACATGCATATATACGAGAATCATAAGGAAAACATATTTTTCAAAATGAGTTTAGAACAATTCTAAGTATTTACTACCAAGGAAAATAAAATGACAACAAAAACATTATGGTTCATGGATTTGGCAAGATGTACTTGCCTAGGTTAAGCTCCAAGCCTAATCTTCTACTCCTCCTCCTAGGGGGGTTAGATACCACACCCAAGGCCTCAAGGCCAAGCTCTTGGCAAGCTCCAAGGGGAAGAGAAGGGAAGAAGAAATGAAGAGAGAGTGAAGAGAATGAAAAGAGAGAGGAGAGAGAAAGTGAAATGGTATATATAGAAGGGGGAATTAATCTTAGCCACTGGATCATGATCCGTGTGAAAATCTAAGTCAATCGTGGCCATTCAAACAAAACCATATATCCATTGGATAATAGGGTGCATCTACACTATTCACGAAAATATCTAAACACTATTCATCAAAATATCCAAAACACTATTCATCAAAATATCGGAAACACTATTCATGAAAATATCTGAAATCGAAAATATCTAAAATGTGAAAAATCTGTCTAGACGGTATGCTGTCGGTATACTCCGGTATTCTGGCGGTATGCCGGCCAAGGAAAAATCTATAAGTTAGGAAAATTTTTAAAGCATTACGAAAACCAAGAAAATACGAAATACACTACAAAATACATATCCGTATATAAATACCGATACTGTGAGATGAGTCTCACAACTCTCCACAACTGAAAAATAAATTCCGTCCTCGAAATTTCCTAAATCTAGTCAAGCATGTAAACCAAACCAAAGAGCTGAAAAATCATGACAATCAAAACAAAGCATGGCATGTTGGTAAGATAAAGACAACAGTAATATAAGTAAATGCGTAAGCAATAACACAACCATAATCAAGAAGGGATGGAGGCATATGAATAAATATGTCTTCTGAGTCAGTTGAGTAGAAGCAGGCCTACGCTGACTCCACAACTTAGATAAAAGTCAATTCTCAAAATAAGCCGGTACCAATGACTTAATCCAAGACATGACTCTACCCAGGACATATCTTCGTAGTCGACACCAATGAAGTTATCACATGCCTCGACTACGAAGACAGAAGAGTGAGACGAAAAACTCGCCAAATATGCGTAACCCAAGAGATAAATAAGAGTGGAAGCAGAATAGGACAATACCTACCACATAATCGCCCTCGGCCAAAACCTGCTCTAACATACCAAACTCTGCCTGTCCACATCTCGGAAACGCTGCTCTAACCTGCTGCTGCTGAATCGGTACATGAGCCATATACTGCTGGACTGCCGGGTTAGCCGGTGAAGCTGGACTCTAGCAGGACTAACCCTGCTGGCTGATCAGGCTGAACTGACACTTTCGTCCTCGGGTCATCTCTGAACCCTGCCCCTGAATGCTGAGACTGATCCTCCATAACTGGCCTAACAGAAGATTGCTAACTGCCATCGGCAAAACCCAAACAAGATGATCGGAAGGATTAAGAATCGTGCCCTTGAAAGTTAAAGGACACAAGGATTAAATCGAGAGAACATGAAAGATCAACGATCAAGGCAGATATCAGGTCAAGGATCAGAGATATGGAATAACACGAAGGATATCAATAAAGCAGAATTGTGACTGAGATATCTAAGCATCAGTAACCCCCACATATCTGATAAATCAGACCTGCATGGGCCACCACTAAAACCTATATCACGCCCCAGAACCAGAATACTGGCAAGTAGGAACTGACCAGGCCAGCTACGTATACCAAAGTACTCCAGTACTCCGAAATAACGTATAAGTTGTATAGATGGGGGATACTACTACAAGCCAACAGTCGATCCTAGGTCAAGCAATCCTAGTTATCTCAATCACATGTAGTAAACAATGTACAAGAAGTAAGATCAACTGTAATATAAAATAGTAAAGCATCCCAAACTATCATATATCAATGATCATGAAGCTAGTAATATAGAGTGAAGACTAGCAAGAGTAATAGTCATACATGATAAGCTCTAGCTATAGTCTAGAATACGCAAATCATGTTCTGGCCCGTAGGCTAAATGTCAAGTCCAAAACACGAGCTAAACACGTGCTCGGAGGCTAAACGCCACAAAAGAATAATGTACATAACTAGTGGGAGAATGAAATAGAAAACCCACTAAGGTACTCTGGTGCTCTGGGTAATCACCAACGAGTGGAAGGTACGGAAGATCCTTCGGACTCCTCTATCAGATCTGGCCAAACAAAACCAGTGGGGTCAGACCCCCAATAGCAAGTACCACAAAGGAAGCCAAACTTATGAACTAAAACCAATCTAATTCTAACAAGCAACGGATAGAGACATAAAGGTAAAGCTAATCGAGACTTGTGCACTACCAATGCACTTATCCCGATGAGAGACAATAAACAAACAACATGTCATATAGAGTTAACTGTAGATATGTAAAGGAAGACATCATTTGTAAACCTGTCATGTGAGCATTTTAAAGGAAACTTGTCATGTAAGGCATTTAAAGAAAACTTGTTAACTTGTTAACTTATCTTGTAGAGCATGTTAAGGAAACTAGAACATGTGAGCATATTTTATAACTGGAGCATGTGAGCATATCATGTAACTGGAGCATGTGAGCATGTCATGTAACTGGAGCATGTAAGCATGTCATGTAACTGGAGCATGTGAGCATGTCATGTAACTGGAGCATGTAAGCATGTCATGTAACTGGAGCATGTGAGCATGTCATGTCTATATAGAACGACAAATGATTAGATGACTTAGGAACTATTCTGGAACCCAAGTTACAACCCGTAAACCAAACAAGGACCGGGGTTGTAACCCTTCTCCTGAACAGAACTTTAGTATCTAATCATTTACCGACAAAAGTAAAGCATAAATAAAGATGTACTAAAATAAATAAATTCGGACACTGCCTAGGCAAACTAGACTAGACTGGACTCCGTACAATAGTCACGGCCAAGCAATGAGTACGGCTTTATACATTAGCTAACTAGGGTTGTCACAATCCTAATTACTAACAAATACAAGTTTGAGAATTCCAAGTCCGGTTACCTGCCTGCTGCCACCTATTGGTCATGCCGGGTTTTGATTACAAGTGTGACTTTGTGCTCCCACACGACGGTGAAGCTGGGAGAGTGCTCATCTCGACGGATAGCTCCAAACCCTTAAATTAAATATTATAATGACCTAGACCAAAGGCAACAGGTAACTGGGAAATCCTCCCCACCCATGTTCTAATGATCAATCAAGTTATATAATCCTTACCATTTTCTTGGATTCTAGGTGTGGCATTCCGCAGAATCCATCCTAGACATGAGCTTGCAAGACTGGACAAAAGCGAGAATGTGCACCATAACAAGCCACAACAAGAAAACATAATAAATTGGAAGTTGGGAGTGCGCTACGACGAGCCACTATAGGGAGTGCGCCAAGACAGGCCACTATTATGTAAGCAAAGAAAGACATGTACTAGAGTGCACCACGACGGGTCACTATCATGTAAGCAAGAAGACATGTAAGAAGAGTGCGCCACGACGGGCCACTATCATGTAAGCAAAGAAGGCATGGCAACAATTATCATAGCTTGTAAGAAAGAATCTATCAAAAGAAATATCATGGCATGTGGAAAACAATAATTAAAGCTAAGTACATTTCATAGAAAATAATTGAACATGTGCTAGTGTCCAGTGTATATAGGGTGTACAATCATTCTCTAACTATGTAAGATCATCTAATCATGTTAAGAAATCATTACAATCGAAAAAAATATCAAAAACGGACAAAAACGGACAAAAACGGGCAAAAACAGACAAAAATAGCCTAACCGGATTATCCGGCGGATTATAGCGGATTTCCGGCGGATTTTTCGGATTGAAACAGCAAGTTTTGTGGTGCAAGTTCGAATTTTCCGACGGATTTCCGCGGATTTCCGACGGATTTTCCGAACCGTCACAGAAAGTTGATTTTTGAACTAAAAACTTGTTTCGGCCATAAAAACTTCGTTTTAAATCGAAATTCGGATTTTCAAAAGTCAAAATTGCATAGAATTGAATTTCCTACAACATGGAAGTATTAGTTTTCACAAATCAAAACATTTGATAGATCAATACCTCAAAATACTCCCAAACAGAGGTTCTCGGGACACCGAAACGGGTTCCGATTGCCACCAAACTCAAAATCCATGATATACAAACTATGTGAGGGCCTCATATATGTATATGTGACCAAGATCCATGATGGTAACACTAGTATCACTTTTGATACCAAGTTTTTCTACTAAGTCACTATTGGATTTTAACAGAAAATCAAAACCTTGTTTAAACAAATTTTGGAAACATGCATATATACGAGAATCATAAGGAAAACATATTTTTCAAAATGAGTTTAGAATAATTCTAAGTATTTACTACCAAGAAAAATAAAATGACAACAAAAATATTATGGTTCATGGATTTGGCAAGATGTACTTGCCTAGGTTAAGCTCCAAGCCTAATCTTCTACTCCTCCTCCTAGGGGGGTTAGATACCACACCCAAGGCCTCAAGGCCAAGCTCTTGGCAAGCTCCAAGGGAGAGAGAAGGGAAGAAGAAATGAAAAGAGAGTGAAGAGAATGAAAAGAGAGAGGAGAGAGAAAGTGAAATGGTATATATAGAAGGGGGAATTAATCTTAGCCATTGGATCATGATCCATGTGAAAATCTAAGTCAATCGTGGCCATTCAAACAAAACCATATATCCATTGGATAATAGGGTGCATCTACACTATTCACGAAAATATCTAAACACTATTCATCAAAATATCTAAAATACTATTCATCAAAATATCGGAAACACTATTCATGAAAATATCTGAAATCGAAAATATCTAAAATGTGAAAAATTTGTCTAGACGGTATGCCGTCGGTATACTCCGGTATTCTGGCGGTATGCCGGCCAAGGAAAAATCTATAAGTTAGGAAAATTTTTAAAACATTACGAAAACCAAGAAAATACGAAATACACTACAAAATACGTATCCGTATATAAATACCGATACTGTGTGACGAGTCTCACAACACTCCACAACTTAAAAATAAATTCCGTCCTCGGAATTTCCTAAATCTAGTTAAGCATGAAAACCAAACCAAAGAGCTGAAAAATCATGACAATCAAAACAAAGCATGGCATATTGGTAAGATAAAGACAACAGTAATATAAGTAAATGCGTAAGCAATAACACAACCATAATCAAGAAGGGATGGAGGCATATGAATAAATATGTCTCCTGAGTCAGTTGAGTAGAAGCAGGCCTACGCTGACTCCACAAATTAGATAAAAGTCAATTCTCAAAATAAGCCGGTACCAATGACTTAATCCAAGACATGACTCTACCCAGGACGTATCTTCGTAGTCGATACCAATGAAGTTATCACATGCCTCGACTACGAAGACAGAAGAGTGAGACGAAAAACTCGCCAAATATGCGTAACCCAAGAGATAAATAAGAGTGGAAGCAGAATAGGACAATACCTACCACATAATCGCCCTCGGCCAAAACCTGCTCTAACATACCAAACTCTGCCTGTCCACATCTCGGAAATGCTGCTCTAACCTGCTGCTGCTGAATCGGTACATGAGCCATATACTGCTGGACTGCCGGGTTAGCCGGTGAAGCTGGACTCTAGCAGGACTAACTCTGCTGGCTGATCAGGCTGAACTGACACTTTCGCCCTCGGGTCATCTCTGAACCCTGCCCCTGAATGCTGAGACTGATCCTCCATAACTGACCTAACAGAAGATTGCTAACTGCCATCGGCAAAACCCAAACAAGATGATCGGAAGGATTAAGAACCGTGCCCTTGAAAGTTAAAGGACACAAGGATTAAATCGAGAGAACATAAAAGATCAACGATCAAGGCAGATATCAGGTCAAGGATCAGAGATATAGAATAACACGAAGGATATCAATAAAACAGAATTGTGACTGAGATATCTAAGCATCAGTAACCCCCACATATCTGATAAATCAGACCTGCATGGGCCACCACTAAAACCTATGTCACGCCCCAGAACCAGAATACTGGCAAGTAGGGACTGACCAGGCCAGCTACGTATACCAAAGTACTCCAGTACTCTGAAATAACGTATAAGCTGTATAGATGGGGGCTACTACTACAAGCCAACAGTCGATCCTAGGTCAAGCAATCCTAGTTATCTCAATCACATGTAGTAAACAATGTACAAGAAGTAAGATCAACTGTAATATAAAATAGTAAAGCGTCCCAAACTATCATATATCAATGATCATGAAGCTAGTAATACAGAGTGAAGACTAGCAAGAGTAATAGTCATACATGATAAGCTCTAGCTATAGTCTAGAATACGCAAATTATGTTCTGGCCCGTAGGCTAAATGTCAAGTCTAAAACACGAGCTAAACACGTGCTCGGAGGCTAAACGCCACAAAAGAATAATGTACATAACTAGTGGGAGAATGAAATAGAAAATCCACTAAGGTACTCTGGTGCTCTGGGTAATCACCAACGAGTGGAAGGTACGGAAGATCCTTCGGGCTCCTCTATCAGATCTGGCCAAACAAAACCAGTGGGGTCAGACCCCCAATAGCAAGTACCACAAAGGAAGCCAAACTTATGAACTAAAACCAATCTAATTCTAACAAGCAACGGATAGAGACATAAAGGTAAAGCTAATCGAGACTTGTGCACTACCAATGCACTTATCCCGATGAGAGACAATAAACAAACAACATGTCATATAGAGTTAACTGTAGATATGTAAAGGAAGACATCATTTGTAAACCTGTCATGTGAGCATTTTAAAGGAAACTTGTCATGTAAGGCATTTAAAGAAAACTTGTTAACTTGTTAACTTATCTTGTAGAGCATGTTAAGGAAACTAGAACATGTGAGCATATTTTATAACTGGAGCATGTGAGCATATCATGTAACTGGAGCATGTGAGCATGTCATGTAACTGGAGCATGTAAGCATGTCATGTAACTGGAGCATGTGAGCATGTCATGTAACTGGAGCATATGAGCATGTCATGTAACTGGAGCATGTGAGCATGTCATGTCTATATAGAACGACAAATGATTAGATGACTTAGGAACTATTTTGGAATCCAAGTTATAACCCGTAAACCAAACAAGGATCAGGGTTGTAACCCTTCTCCTGAACAGAACTTTAGTATCTAATCATTTACCGACAAAAGTAAAGCATAAACAAAGATGTACTAAAATAAACAAATCCGGACACTGCCTAGGCAAACTAGACTAGACTGGACTCCATACAATAGTCACGGCCAAGCAATGAGTACGGCTTTATACATTAGCTAACTAGGGTTGTCACAATCCTAATTACTAACAAATGCAAGTTTGAGAATTCCAAGTCCGGTTACCTGCCTGCTGCCACCTATTGGTCATGCCAGGTTTTGATTACAAGTGTGACTTTGTGCTCCCACACGACGGTGAAGCTGGGAGAGTGCTCATCTCGACGGATAGCTCCAAACCCTTAAATTAAATATTATAACGACCTAGACCAAAGGCAACAGGTAACTGGGAAATCCTCCCCACCCATGTTCTAATGATCAATCAAGTTATATAATCCTTACCATTTTCTTGGATTCTGTGTGTGGCATTCCGCAGAATCCATCCTAGACATGAGCATACAAGACTGGACAAAAGCGAGAATGTGCACCATAACAAGCCACAACAAGAAAACATAATAAACTGGAAGCTGGGAGTGCGCTACGACGAGCCACTATAGGGAGTGTGCCATGACAGGCCACTATCATGTAAGCAAAGAAAGACATGTACTAGAGTGCACCACGACGGGTCACTATCATGTAAGCAAGAAGACATGTAAGAAGAGTGCGCCACGACGGACCACTATCATGTAAGCAAAGAAGGCATGGCAACAATTATCATAGCTTGTAAGAAAGAATCTATCAAAAGACATATCATGACATGTGGAAAATAATAATTAAAGCTAAGTACATTTCATAGAAAATGATTGAACATGTGCTAGTGTCCAGTGTATATAGGGTGTACAATCATTCTCTAACTATGTAATATCATCTAATCATGTTAAAAAATTATTACAATCGAAGAAAATATCAAAAACGGACAAAAACGGGCAAAAAACGGGCAAAAACTGACAAAAATAGCCTAACCGGATTATCCGGCGGATTATAGCGGATTTTCGGCGGATTTTTCGGATTGAAACAGCAAATTTTGTGGTGCAAGTTCGGATTTTCCGACGGATTTCTGCGGATTTCCGACGGATTTTCTGAACCGTCACAGAAAGTTAATTTTTGAACTAAAAACTTGTTTCGGCCATAAAAACTTCGTTTTAAATCGAAATTCAGATTTTCAAAAGTCAAAATTGCATAGAATTGAATTTCCTACAACATGGAAGTATTAGTTTTCACAAATCAAAACATTTGATAGATCAATACCTCAAAATACTCCCAAACAGAGGTTTTCGGGACACCGAAACGGGTTCCGATTGCCACCAAACTCAAAATCCATGATATACAAACTATGTGAGGGCCTCATATATATATATGTGACCAAGATCCATGATGGTAACACTAGTATCACTTTTGATACCAAGTTTTTCTACTAAGTCACTATTGGATTTTAACAGAAAATCAAAACCTTGTTTAAACAAATTTTGGAAACATGCATATATACGAGAATCATAAGAAAAACATATTTTTCAAAATGAGTTTAGAACAATTCTAAGTATTTACTACCAAGGAAAATAAAATGACAACAAAAACATTATGGTTCATGGATTTGGCAAGATGTACTTGCCTAGGTTAAGCTCCAAGCCTAATCTTCTACTCCTCCTCCTAGGGGGGTTAGATACCACACCCAAGGCCTCAAGACCAAGCTCTTGGCAAGCTCCAAGGGGAGAGAAGGGAAGAAGAAATGAAGAGAGAGTGAAGAGAATGAAAAGAGAGAGGAGAGAGAAAGTGAAATGGTATATATAGAAGGGGGAATTAATCTTAGCCATTGGATCATGATCCATGTGAAAATCTAAGTCAATCGTGGCCATTCAAACAAAACCATATATCCATTGGATAATAGGGTGCATCTACACTATTCATGAAAATATCTAAATACTATTCATAAAAATATCCAAAATACTATTCATCAAAATATCGGAAATACTATTTATGAAAATATCTGAAATCAAAAATATCTAAAATGTGAAAAATCTGTCTAGACGGTATGCCGTCGGTATACTCCGGTATTCTGGCGGTATGCCGGCCGAGGAAAAATCTATAAGTTAGGAAAATTTTTAAAGCATTACGAAAACCAAGAAAATACGAAATACACTACAAAATACGTATCCGTATATAAATACCGATACTGTGTGACGAGTCTCACAACTCTCCACAACTTAAAAATAAATTCCGTCCTCGGAATTTCCTAAATCTAGTCAAGCATGAAAACCAAACCAAAGAGCTGAAAAATCATGACAATCAAAACAAAGCATGGCATGTTGGTAAGATAAAGACAACAGTAATATAAGTAAATGCGTAAGCAATAACACAACCATAATCAAGAAGGGATGGAGGCATATGAATAAATATGTCTCCTGAGTCAGTTGAGTAGAAGCAGGCCTACGCTGACTCTACAACTTAGATAAAAGTCAATTCTCAAAATAAGCCGGTACCAATGACTTAATCCAAGACATGACTCTACCCAGGACGTATCTTCGTAGTCGATACCAATGAAGTTATCACATGTCTCGACTACGAAGACAGAAGAGTGAGACGAAAAACTTGCCAAATATGCGTAACCCAAGAGATAAATAAGAGTGGAAGCAGAATAGGACAATACCTACCACATAATCGCCCTCGGCCAAAACCTGCTCTAACATACCAAACTCTGCCTGTCCACATCTCGGAAATGCTGCTCTAACCTGCTGCTGCTGAATCGGTACATGAGCCATATACTGCTGGACTGCCGGGTTAGCCGGTGAAGCTGGACTCTAGCAGGACTAACCCTGCTGGCTGATCAGGCTGAACTGACACTTTCGCCCTCGGGTCATCTCTGAACCCTGCCCCTGAATGCTGAGACTGATCCTCCATAACTGGCCTAACAGAAGATTGCTAACTGCCATCGGCAAAACCCAAACAAGATGATCGGAAGGATTAAGAACCGTGCCCTTGAAAGTTAAAGGACACAAGGAGTAAATCGAGGGAACATGAAAGATCAACGATCAAGGCAGATATCAGGTCAAGGATCAGAGATATAGAATAACACGAAGGATATCAATAAAGTAGAATTGTGACTGAGATATCTAAGCATCAGTAACCCCCACATATCTGATAAATCAGACCTGCATGGGCCACCACTAAAACCTATGTCACGCCCCAGAACCAGAATACTGGCAAGTAGGGACTGACCAGGCCAGCTACGTATACCAAAGTACTCCAGTACTCCGAAATAACGTATAAGCTGTATAGATGGGGGCTACTACTACAAGCCAACAGTCGATCCTAGGTCAAGCAATCCTAGTTATCTCAATCACATGTAGTAAACAATGTACAAGAAGTAAGATCAACTATAATATAAAATAGTAAAGCGTCCCAAACTATCATATATCAATGATCATGAAGCTAGTAATACAGAGTGAAGACTAGCAAGAGTAATAGTCATACATGATAAGCTCTAGCTATAGTCTAGAATACGCAAATCATGTTCTGGCCCGTAGGCTAAATGTCAAGTCCAAAACACGAGCTAAACACGTGCTCGGAGGCTAAACGCCACAAAAGAATAATGTACATAACTAGTGGGAGAATGAAATAGAAAACCCACTAAGGTACTCTGGTGCTCTGGGTAATCACCAACGAGTGGAAGGTACGGAAGATCCTTCGGGCTCCTCTATCAGATCTGGCCAAACAAAACCAGTAGGGGTCAGAACCCCAATAGCAAGTACCACAAAGGAAGCCAAACTTATGAACTAAAACCAATCTAATTCTAACAAGCAACGGATAGAGACATAAAGGTAAAGCTAATCGAGACTTGTGCACTACCAATGCACTTATCCCGATGAGAGACAATAAACAAACAACATGTCATATAGAGTTAACTGTAGATATGTAAAGGAAGACATCATTTGTAAACCTGTCATGTGAGCATTTTAAAGGAAACTTGTCATGTAAGGCATTTAAAGAAAACTTGTTAACTTGTTAACTTATCTTGTAGAGCATGTTAAGGAAACTAGAACATGTGAGCATATTTTATAACTGGAGCATGTGAGCATATCATGTAACTGGAGCATGTGAGCATGTCATGTAACTGGAGCATGTAAGCATGTCATGTAACTGGAGCATGTGAGCATGTCATGTAACTGGAGCATGTGAGCATGTCATGTAACTGGAGCATGTGAGCATGTCATGTCTATATAGAACGACAAATGATTAGATGACTTAGGAACTATTCTGGAACCCAAGTTACAACCCGTAAACCAAACAAGGACCGGGGTTGTAACCCTTCTCCTGAACAGAACTTTAGTATCAGCCCACACACAAGGACCTCTACATGCTACTCATCTCACACATCCTTGTGGTACAACTATGTCAAGGGATATGCAATACACTACAGACGATAGTCCCTTAACTCTAGGTCCACATGCAATCAATGGATAATAACAAATAAGCTAATATCACTTAACATGTAGTAAATCAAGAACTGCAAGAACATAAAATAATGAACAGTGATATGTATTAATAAATACAGACTGAATATAAATAGTTTAATGGTAAGGTATCTTGCCTGATTCCGTGCTGTAAATATGAAATGTCGCTCTCCGTCCACGCCTCCGGAACTCGACGCTCCTAGATAATTAATTAACTAAATTAAGTCACTACTTATGAAACTTACGATACGACTTAATTAGTCAAAGTAATGTGTTAAAATTATATTCAATCTCTCGTGAAATCATTTAGATCTATACAATCATACACAGGTTCCACGAGACATCGAAACACAGTTTTAGGGTTTCTAACTTTTAATTAGTCGGTTATGCCCCTACTTCAATAACATACTTAAAAATTATATAAAAATAATATTTAAACTAATTTTCTACAGATTTATCTCTGAAATTCCAGAATTAATATTTCTAAATACATTTATGACTAGTTGATTAATAAGTCAGCTAGTCTACCCGAAACTCGCCCGGAACATAGTTAATGACTCAAAATTGCTAAAAAACCAAAAATTATTTTAAACAGAAATAAAATAATTTATTTTATAGAATAATATCAGAGGTACAAGGGTTGAGTTATACTACAAGTTTGGGACATTCTAGGTCAGCCGGTTACCGAAATTAGCTAGTTTTGACCTACAATTTTCTCAACCAAATTTGAGTTGCTAAAATCGTGAAAAAATACTTAAAAATCCGAATCTATGTATATGAACACACATAAAATTTTTTCAAAAATAGGCACCAATAACTCATAGTTCCTTTACAATGGGTTTAATTTTGATCCTACCGACACATGAATATTACGCATATATTTCATGAAACCTTTATGGATGATTATAACTAACAAAAACCATTAAAATGATTTCTACAGAATTAATAACATATTTTTTACATGATTTTAGCAAAGATTTTTAGAAGAAAAGATTTGGGTTCTTACCAAAGATCCTTGCTAGAAAGGTGATGATGACTTCTCTTCACCAAAGTTACAATCTTTTCCGCTATCCTCGCTTGCTAATCCTCTCTTAGTAGTATGAGAGAGTTGATAATGGCTATAGAGGATTGGATGGGGGAGATGAGTTTTTAGGGTTTGTTTTGAGGGATTTCGGAGATGTTTGGTGGAGGAGATGAGTTTTTGTGGAGGATAGAGATGTGCAATAGAGGAGATGATGTATAGAGGCTATGGGGAGTTTGTTGCTGCTGAAATTATGGAGAGAGAGAGGGGTTTTGGTTGGCCAAAGTGAGGGAGAAAGATTAGGATTTGATTAAGGTTTGGGATAAGTTGGTATATTTAAACATATCCTTAAATAAATTTTAAGCAATCTAGGATTTAAATCATATTTAATTTGATGCATTCAGCCATGGGGGGTTGCTTGGCCGAAATTAGCATGGTGGGGGTCCACTTGGCATGATTTGGTTGTTTGGTGAGTTGGCAAGTTGATTGGATTGAGGATTTAAAAAGGGGTTTCCTAATATAGAACTATTTAATTCTATCTATATAATTACACTACAAATCTGAATTAAATACAAATAAATGTAATTATTAATATTTATTAATGCCCAACATGCCTACATAGGGTTGGGTTTGGCTTGGAAGAGGTTTGGGAAGGTTTGGTGCAACCGGATCTCCTAAAAAGTCATAAAGGCTTTCCTAACTAATTAATTAAATAAAAATATAACTTGTACCATAATTTGATTGGTTAACATGCAAGAGATTACAATATGACCATGGCATTCCTAACATGGCTAGCATACTAGTTAAAGCACCCGACTATGCTAGACATGCCATACTTTCTAGTTGTCTTGCATATTCAAACTCAACCATGGCCATAATCCTTTTATATAATATATAATATAAAAATAAATTAGAATAAAATAAAATCCAATAATAATTAAATATTACTTTAAATTATAATGGGTTTTACATGCAACTACATGATAGACTCAATTTCCGTGTGACCGTGCTATCATGCCGATAACTTTCTTATCCTTGCCTCAAGACCTTCTCGTTTGCTTGCAATGTCAACACACCGACTCATACTTGACTTTCATGCCATACTCTGGGATGTAACGACTCGTTCGTGCC
Source organism: Iris pallida (assembly GCA_029216955.1). Classification (NCBI taxonomy): domain Eukaryota; kingdom Viridiplantae; phylum Streptophyta; class Magnoliopsida; order Asparagales; family Iridaceae; genus Iris; species Iris pallida. The sequence continues at coordinate 115,931 of JANAVB010044319.1, forward strand.
ATGAACTCGATTCGTGCATCAATATCTCTGAGGCAGTGCCTCCTCGCTTAGTCTTGTCTATACTGGTGTTGTGACAACGCGGCCAAGCCTCATATTTCGAGGTCGTGCCCAGCAACTCAACGAAACTTCACCCAACTTGTCCTACGGCCCTTTCAACTTAACTTGCAATAGCTCAAGTCTAACTCATGCAACTCTATGCCAACGACTTAACACTCGATGCCACATCTCGTGCCGAAGCACGCCGCCTTCACTATAGCCAAACATTAGGCCCAGCTATTGTGTCTTCTAACTGCATACACATTCAACTCAACTCAATCCAAAGGCACACACGTGGATTGTCGCCCGTGCCGACACATCTATATGAATGGTCACTGGCATTAACTAGCCATCGTGGACATAGCCTGGCATTCGGGACCCTTGCACCGCAGGTAGCGATCCCCGATGCAAGTCCCCGATCTACCATGCCTGTTACCCAGCTCGGCTATTACCTTGTTTCTTCCTAGACCGAGTTGGTCCCGTGGCCCCGGGTTGCCGCTCGAAGAAACATCGCCCTGTCGACAAGTTGTCCATGACCACGCACCAACGCTAACTTCTAGACTTAACGTAATTGTATAGTCTCATCATCATCATCACTTAGTTCCTTTGCTTTACTTTTTCCACTTTTTACACTTCATTGTGCAGAGCCCAAACCAGGGTTGCCTCGGCGATTGAACTACAGTCCCGACATATTACTTCTCGACGACTAACTATCGCTTAGACTTAACATTCTTTAAACTCAGGGAACGGCTACTGCATAGCCTACCCACTTTACTTGAATATAACGTGTTTCTTAAGTATCGACAGACCATGGCTAACTTTCCACTGAACCAACCATGACTCGTACCTTCAACCAACTCGTGTTCTACGCAACGCTACCGCCTAAGTCATACCTTATACGATGGGCCTTGGGATCGTGGGAATATTTAACCTGACAACCGCAAAAATAGCGAGACAGTACTTGGAAACTTAAGTCGACCGACATCACTTTGCCTAACTTACTCAAGCCTGCAACTTAACCCGAAGGACGAGCAAAGGCTATGCCAGGCCTTGCGCAGTGGAACCGTGCACGCTTTATCAAGCGTTTATACGGGCGACGCCTATAACTTAGGCTAACTCTTAACTTTTGCACCGAAGACCAACTTTCCTTCTCCCAAGCCACAGGACGAAGGACCGAGTGTCATTTTCAAAGCCACAGTGCAACGATTCTAAGCCTACCGTGGGACGTTTTCCATGTTCTAAATTCGATTCGATCCGTCGGAATTATTTCGTTAGCTATGTGGATTCGTCTCTTTTATTATTAAGCCTACTTGTGCAAGTTGAAAACACACGATTTATTATGTGAAGGCAAAGATTAGGCAAGTTCACCGAAACTACCCCACCTGAGCGAGCGGTCGCCTTGACCGAGCGATGTCTTCCAGCAGCCGTTGTAAGGCTAAGCCCGAACGCCGTCGGCATTTCGATTCCTCCGATTGACTGAGCGGGATGGGGCACTACAGTTTCGAGCCTCTACTACTTTCTATCGCCCTACTATCCCCATGGGTAGTACACAATTGACGGAGACGTTTCAAGGGTTCCTTGACACCAGCAGGTCGTCCTTTTCCAATCTAGACTTACAAATATATTTCCCGAGCTAGAGAGGACTTCTGACTTCCAGACTCTCAGACCTTTGGACCTCTCCGACACCGAGTGCATACTTTGCAACGAGAAGTAGATCGAGAACCTGGAGTAGCCACTGAGAAGTAGATTGAGGAACCGACTCCTCTGAAGATTGGGGCCACCAGCCCGGAGATCCAGAATTTAGCACAAACAATAGGACACAACGTGAAGCTGAAGCTCAGGAGGAACATGAAGACTTATGATGAAGATAGCAACTACAGTGGATCCGTAAAGCATCGCCACACTCAGACAACGCCTCTTCAGACCAGCGGGAGATTCAGATTCAGTCGGCGATCATTTGTATTTTCTGCCGCAGCTTAGGACACTACTATGAAGAGTGCCGTAAAAGATGGAGGCTATGCTTGTACTACGGATCGCCTGTCCATCAAGTCAAGGATTGTCCGGAGACCGTTGATCACACTGCCCAAGGACAAGCATGAGAAGCATCAGGACTACAGCAAGGGGACCCACCTCTCCAGATTCAGCAATCACATGGAGTACTACCACAGGGAACAGTCCACGTGAGGACAGTTGAAGAAGGTTGAAGAGATTCCAGTCCCAGAGGAATACTGAAGATGGACTGAAGACAGAAGGTTTCTTTTGCATGGTTGGGAAAACCATGTATCATGATTCGCAATCCAGTCTTTCCTTAAATTTCTCTTAGCATTTAGGTCATTTCTTGCAACTTTTCGTTTTCTATTTTTGAAACCTGGGATGATATTCGAAACTTATTTCGAGATATTATTCCTATTCGGTAAACATGTTTCATATTCACAATCTGATATTTATTTGAAATCCACTACTCGATACTGTTTGTCTATTTTCTTTGATGATTTCGATTGTCTACTCGAGAGTTGTTATTCACTACTTGTTTTGATCTTGTCTCCTATCCAAGAATTGCCTGTTTTCCGGGATACTTGTTCCTACTCGTTATTGATATTCTGCTCGCTAATCAAACTTGTACTATTCAAGATTTATTCCTACTCGAAATATTATTCTGAAACCGTGTTTTATTCTACGCTTCTATTGACGCTTGTTTGAGATTTTATTTCCTATTTTGACTTTATTCGGGACTTGTTCTCCATTTATGACTTTGTTTACTATTAAGATTCACTTGTTTCATATTTACGATCCAATATCTTGTTTCCTATTGAAACCTGTTTTCTAGTTACTATTCAAAATCTTGTTTCCTCGTTGAGATTATCTATTCAAGATTTTGTTTCTAATTCACGCATTTGTTGATACTTGATTTTCTATTTTTACTGTGTACCCTATTGGAGATTTCGCTTTCTATTCAAGTTTTTGCTCGAGATTTCATTGTTATTCGAGATTTTATTGAAACTTGTTTCCAGTACGGGATTTTATTTCTTATTTTGAAACTTGTCTCCTATCTGATACTTTGCTTTAGTTCATCCTTCGAGACTCTGTTATCCCTTAAGGATAATGTCCCATATATGGAATCTTGTTACCATTCCAGGTTTTATTTAAGATTTCGATTACCATTTGAAACTTTGTTCACCGTTGAGGTTTAAAATCTCCTTGTTGCCTTTTTGTACTCACTACTTTTTGATTGGATCCGTTGCTGTTTCTCAGTATTTCATAAACCCTTGTATTCTAATAGACAGATAATACCATTTTGTGACTCGAAATATAAGAACTTATTTTGAGTTCCTTGAACTCTTTTGAAATTCTATGGACAAGGTTGAGAGAATATTCGACTATCTATTATGACATAGCAGTTGTGCACTGCAGCCATTATCTGGATTATGGAGACTGAGGATTCACTGCAGCCAGCTGCACATTGGCGGGGCATGAACTCCAAGTTGAAGTAATTTCAAGTATTTATAAGTTTTTGGGTATTAGTGAGACTTTGTCCTAAACTCTTCATATTAAGATCTCTTGAGTTGCTTCGTTAATAACTGTTTGAAAATAGATAGAGTTGATATGTTATTCGGTAACATATTGTTATTTAAGTCATGGAACCAAAAGTTTACTGCAGCCAGACATACACTGGCGGGACAGGGATTCTAAGTAAAGTGACTTCAAATATCTATATGTTCTTGGATATCATGGAGACTATATTCCATTTTCATATGATTATTGGTCTTCGAGAATCACAAATCCTTACACGTTTATCCTGATTTGATACTGTACCTCCTGAGTATTTCGTATGTTTCCTCAATCAACCCTTGCTAATTTCCCTTCTAGCATTTTATCGTTAGATCATTGAATTCCTCTAAATTATATATTGCCAGATTTGTTTCCAGATGCCTTGTGTGCCAGCAAGTTAAGGCGGAGCACCAGAGACAAGCATGATTACTCCAGCCTTTACCTATTCCGGAATGGAAGTGGGAGCATATCACCATGGACTTTGTCTCTGGATTACCGCGTACGCCCGGTGGCAGGGATGCTATTTGGGTTATCATGGACAGACTGACGAAGTCTGCTCATTTATTCTGTTCAAGGTTAGGCTGACGATCGAGAAGCTTGCAGACCTCTATATGCGGCAGATTGTACGAATTCATGGGGTGCCGGTAAGCATCGTTTCAGACAGAGACAGCCTCTATCATATTTCGGGAGGAGCCTACAGCTGAGCTTGGGGTCATAGTTGAAGTTCAGCACCGCCTATCATCCACAGACAGACGGGCAGTCCGAGAGGACCATTCAGACATAGAGGACATGTTGCGGGTTTGCGCACTTGATTTCAACAGTTCGTAGGAGGATCATTTGCATTTAGTGGAGTTTGTCTATAACAACAGTTATCAGGCTAGAATCGAGATGACTCCGTTCGAGGCTTTGTATGGATGGAGATGTCACACGCATTTATCTTAGGACGACGTTGGCAAGAGGGCTTTGCTTGGGCCAGATATGGTGGTGGACTCAGCTGAGAAAGTCAGACTGATCAGAGAGCGTCTCAGAGTTGAACAGGATCGGCAGAGGTACTGGGGCGGACAGCAGCAGACGGCCACTGGAGTTCGCGGTGGGAGATAGAGTGTTCCTGAAGATCTCGCCGACCAGGGGCATCATTCGCTTTGGCAGAGGCGAGTTGCTCAGTCCGAGATTTATCGGGCCTTTCGACGTGACGGTGTGAATTGGCGAGGTGGCATATCGACTGGCACTACCAGCTAGCTTAGAGGGAGTGCACAATATTATCCACGTGTCCCAGCTTTGACACTACATTCCAGATCCGAGCCATGTGGTGGACTATTCAGAGCTAGAGGTGGGTCCGAGCTTGACCTACAAGGAGCAGCAAGTAGAGATCCTTGATCGGAGGGAGAAGCGCCTGCGGAATCAGACTATTCCACTTGGCCGCGCCATGTGGAGACATCGCTCCCCGGAAGAGTCCACATGCAGCAGCGTGAGGACGAGATGCATGAGCGCTATCCTATTCTATTCCTTTGATTGTATTCTAGTTGTTGGATTTTCCAATTTAATAAATGATTGGAACATTGTGATCAATTCTGTTATACGTTTGCTCATTTAGACATCTTTTAATTTCGGAGGCAAAATTTTTTTAGGAGAGAGAATTTGTAACCCCACCTCTTCATATTGGTACTATTTTATAATATAAAATGTTTTTTATAGGCTTTATCTATAATTACTAAAAATTGGTTTAACTAAATAGATTTGGTTTAAATTGTTTTATCAAATTTTTCTTTGTGAATAGCCCATGGACTATCCTGATAGGCCAAGGCCCATAAAGTGTTAATATAAATTTCTTTTTCTCCTTATTATTCTTCCCAAAGGAGGAATGAAAAAAATTGAATTTCTATTTCTTCCCCAACAGAATTGTTGCTGAGCCATGTGCTCTTCTAACAAACTACTCCTGTAGCTCTCTTCATTTTCCCGCCAAGTAATCCTCCATAACCACCTATTTAAAACCACCTCCTCCACTGAGTTTTCATTCACATCACTGATTTTGAGTTCCTCCCAACTCACTTTCTCTATTGATTTCAAAATTTCTAACCTAAATTCCTGGAGGGAAGACCACGGATGATGGCGATGAAGGCAGTGGCGCGTGCAACCTTCCTCGGCAACTGAACTGGTCGATCTACCCAGTGTTGTCGCTCGCTCAGCGTGGCACAGCTTCGACATATTCCTCCGACGACACCAGTAAGTCTCGGTCTCGATATCCTGTACTTCACCTTATGATGATTTGATTTCAATCCTCTTGAACTCATTCTTCCCATCTCGTGTTAATTCGGTGTTTTGATCAAAACTTCAGATCGAGATGTTTGGGTCCAGAGAATTGCAGAGGATTCGAAGATCCTTCTCCGATCTACAATTCGAAATTGACTCTGGTGAGTCCTGATCAAGGTTTCTTTGAATAATTTGAATTGATATTGTTTGTTGTTTTATTCGAATTTAGTGATGTTAATAGGAAGTATTGAACTGGATCTAGCTGTGCGGACACGTTGAACAGATCATGGATTTGACTTGGATACGAGAGTGAGTATCCGATTCTCTGAGTATTCGATACTAATTCTTGTGTCTTGCCTAGAGCAATGTGTGAATTATTAAGTGAAGTGTTTCCCTGTTTTTACTCTTGCACCTGTTCGATCTATTGTTTCAGAAGTTTGGGAAGCAGTTGGATGTCCAAATTGTGACACCAAGTACAAATCAAGCCTATCCTCATCAGGTAATTTCTAAACTTAGGTTATCTATTCATATTTGAATGATAGAAGAAGACAGTGTATTAGAAATCAGTGAGATAGATTAGGCATAATTTGCATTGTTGTTTAAATTTCGAATACTGCCTTGTTGAGTTCTGAGAACACTTGTTTAGATCAGTACTTGTGAATTGATTACCACTCTAATTGGTTATCGAATCATCTATGGGTTCCACCATGTGTTACTTAAATTATAAGGTAAATTTAGGTTGCAGTGGTGATCGTGTCTTATTCAATCCTGCTTATTAGCAGGACATAATTTTGAATCCTGTTCTATTGAACCTAAGTTGGACTGTGAGCCAATGTTGGATGATATACTCGAAGTAGGCCATCTTTAAATCAAGAATAGTTGTGGCTGTGGCAAGGAATGCCTGAACTTTGGCCTGATAGTATTAGTCTAGTCCAGTTCAGTTTGTCAATTTACAATGAAGGCATTGATTGAACCTGGGAATTCAAGTATCTGTGATGGGTCATTAATTGAACCTGAGATTGCCTATACCAATGTTAATTCAGTTGGAGTTTGTGTGTAGAATCAGTGATTAGTATATGTCTGGATATCACAAACCAGTGTGATATTTCCCCAGTCTACTGTCAGTAGGATGTAGCCTATTTTTGTATATCAAGTAAGGTGTGTGCTTTGGTAATGATTCAATCAATCATGGTAGACTTAGAAACCTAGGTATTTGATTAGATTGTTGGAAATCTGAGAAATCTGTGCAGTATTGGCTCAGTTCTTTAAACTGAGATAACATCCCAATATTTTAATTGAACCTGAGATTTCAGTTTAACCTGAGATTTTTCAGTTCAACCTGAGATTTCAGTTGAACATGAGATTTCAGTTCAGCCTGAGATTTCAGTTGAAACTGAGATTTCAGTACAGCCTAAGATTTTATCAGTTCAGCCTGGATTTTAGTTCAACCTGAGATAACATCTCAATATTTTAGTTCAACCTGGGATTCTTTTTTAACTGCAGTATTTACTTCAATTAAGGAACCTGAAACCACATTGCAATGATTGATTCGATATTGGCAAACCTGGGACTCATATGTAATGCTCTGGTTTAATTGAAGAACCTGAATACCTGTACAATGCTTTGGTTCATTTTGATGAAACCTTAATACTTCTGCAACGATTGATTCGTTTTATGAACCTGATTGCATGTGCAAATGATTTAGTTCAGTGAAAATTGAAACCAATATAAATGCAATTTAGTTCAGTCTTATGAAGCTGAAACTGCATATGCAGTATTAAGTGGGTTGATTCCTGAGACACATATCAGTGTCTATCTTTGAACCTGAGAATTCATATTAGTATTAGCAATGAACTTGAGATTTTTATATATATATACACTGTCTTGGTTAGTCTAGGAACTTGGGAATTGGTTAAGGATAATCATGATAACTCAATATTAACTGGTATAATCCTATGACTAAATCTATGTATCCTTAAACCTGTTTATCTTGCCTGGTATCTTTAAAGTTGAGATTTTACATATGAGGAGTAATGAGTTGTTTCCCCTTGGGTTATAAGACTGATATATGAACTAGTCTAGACTGTATAGTATCCAGTTTTGATTAAACCTATCCAGGTAACTTATGAGCTGATGATTATAGGTACCTGTTGGTACTTGGATATTTTGTAAGTATTGAGATATGAATATATATATATATATATATATATATATATATATATAATTATATATTATATATATATATATATATATAAAATATATTATATATAATAATATATATATATATATATTATATTATATATTATATAATTATTATATATATATATAATATATATATATATAATAATTATAATATATATTAATATATATATATATAGATATTATATATATATATATAATATAAGCAAATATGTTTAATAAGGGTAACCCTAAAAACTAGGACTTGGTATAGGTTTTAACCAAATATATTAACAGGTACATCTACAGAAATTCTACTTCATACACTTGATCACCCTGAGCAAGGCAGGTATACTCCTCGGACTTGTTCATTTCTCATGTCTTGTATATTCATTCCTGTATCTCCTTGTTGACACGATGTATCACAGGATTGCCTTGATGATTGAGTTTACTTGTGTCTGGGAAGGAAATACTACAGATGTGTGATCAAACCCTGTTACTATTCATGTGAATAGCTTAGGCCCGCATCGTGCACGCAGGACCAAAGCCGTACCATTTCATGTTCATTAAATCTACCCAAGCCGATCACACACTCTGGATGTATTTCAATATTGCACATTTCAGGATTCAGGTTGTATTTCATGTTCAGGTTGTATTTCATGTTCAGGACTCATATCATGTTCCATGTATTTACTTTCAGTATTCATATTCAGTTTCCATGTCTTGTTCTCATTTCTCGTACTTTATATATTTCTGTTCTTGTTCATACCATGATGTTCATGTTCATTTCCTTGGATATACTTAGCTCCACTCCTGACTAGGATATGTTGCAGGTGAGCTGGAGGCTATCTGTTATACTTACAATGGGCAGGAGCCTGGAGGCACCTATGAGCCAGTTGATGTGGCCCAGGACCTAGAGGCTGAGGAAGCCTAATATTTCCTACTTTAGCTTATCTGGACTTGTATTAGAGACATCATTATAGTTTACATTTGCTGGAATGTAATAACATTTAGACTTGTATTTGAGATTCTGGGATTTGATATATTAGATGCTGTGATTATTCATTCTTATCTTGATTCATAGTTCTCCCTAGATATTGGTACAACTTACTTCATCGTGTCTAACGACGAAGGCTGGGCATGTCCGACTCGTGTCCAATTATTCGGGAGAGGGTCATGACATATTTTTAGTGGTGGCCCATGCAGGTCTTGTAACGCCCCAGAACCAGAATACTGGAGAGCGGGGCATACATAGCCAGCTACGTATATTGAAGTGCAACCCACCTCGTCATACGGTCACGACTGTCTAGATACATGAGGGTTTAACTATAAGCCATCAGTCTCTTATGGTTATGTACAAGCCTATTGTCTCAATCTCAAGCAGTAATAACAGTTACAAGATATCAGAGCACCAAATATACAATAGTAAGGCGTCCCATATATTACATATTTGGATGATCATGAAGCCAGTTATACAAAATGTCAAGACTAGCAAGAGTTTAGTCATACATGATCAACCCTAGGATTTGTCAATCATGCTACAGCCCGTAGGCAGACAGAAAGTAAAGTACAATCGAGCTAACAGGTGCTCATCGGCTAAATGCCTCAAAAGAATATTTTTAAAATGGAGTGGGAGAGCCAAAAAAACCTACTCGTTGCCAGGGTTACGCCGGGTGGTCACCATCTGGCTGGAAGGTAGGTAGATCCTCTGGAGCAGTTCGGTATCTGGTCATACAAAACCAGCTGGGTCAGATCCCAGAAAGAGCAAGTGCCACAAATGAAGCTTCACTTAAGAACTAAAACCAGCACATCAGAACATATAATGAATAATAATAATACAGGAATCTAAATAAGGCAATAAATGATAAGTAAAAGAAACTATTATGACCAGTTATTAATAAGGTAAACATGAGCAATCATGTTCCAAGGTAGCCAGGTACTGGAATAAGTAAAGACTTAGACTCCATCCAACATTCACGGCCAAGCAATAAGTATGGCTTGATACTTTAACTAACTAGGGTTATCACAGGCCTAGTTACTAGCAAGATGCAATGAGATTATTCCAACAATCACAAGCCCTGCAGACTATCCAGGTTATCCAGGTCGAATATCCGTTCATGAAGGGTGTAACACATGACAGTGTGCTGGAAATGTGTCCTACTCGTGCAGGCTACAAGTCCACTTGCGCGCCCAGATAACGGGATTGTCTGTAACTGGAAATATCTTCATGACTACTGAATTATTCTAGTTATTAGCCTTAGTCACTTTCAATAGGTGCCCCTGACCGTGGTATTCAGGGGTCCCCGTCCTAAACATGATACAAGACAATACTGGTTCATTTGTACAAACACAATCGCCCACGGTGTCTAGGCTATTCATTGTCATGTCGTACTAGCTGTCGCAACAGCACATCGAGGTATGTCATGTCAGGTTTACTTATCATGAGTGCGCTACGGCGGGCCACTATCATGCCATGTTACTTATCAAGAGTGCACCACGGCGGGTCACTATCGTGTCATGGAACATATTCAGAATTTAACGTGGTATAAGCACGCTATTAAGGGACCAAAGTCACACAGGCGGTCGAGAGACATAAGCATCAACCCAACATAAGAAGAATAATAATAATAATAATAATAAAATAATAGGACAAGGGCTATGGAAAGAGCCATGCGGCCTGGGAGCCAAGGATCATGGCTAATGCGGCCAAGAGGGTACAGGGCCACGCGGCTAAGGGAAACAGGCTTATGCGGCCAGGGAAAAGAGCTCATGCGACCAGGAGGGAAAAGGTTCATAAGGCCGGGATGGGTTCATGCGGCTCGGAGAGAACGGGCTCATGCGGCTCGGGGAGAACGGGCTCATGCGGCTCGGGGATGGGGTCTTATACGGCTCGGAGAGAACGGGCTCATGCAGCTCGGGGATGGGGTCTTATGCGGCTGGAGAAGAACGGGCTCATGCGGCTCGGGGAGAACGGGCTCATGCGGCTCGGGGATAACAGGCTCATGCGGCTCAGGGATGGGGTCTTACGCGGCTTGGGGGCAATGGAACCATGGCCTATGCGGCAAGAGCCAACAAGGCCATACGGCCCGGGAGCCAAGGCCTATGTGGCAAGCTAGGGGTAGCCATACAGCCAGAGGCCAATGCGGCCAAAGGGACTTACCGCATGAAAAGCCATGCGGTCAAGCACTGTTCTTCTTCCAACTTTTTCGAGAAGAAGAACCATGAAAACCATGGCTTCCAAGCTCCAATAATCCTTCATCTAAGGTCATAATCCAGACTACCATAGGTCAAAATGGGACAGAAAAAATTCTCTACAACATGGAACCATTAAAACTTGAAAATAACAGGGTTAGATAGACCAAAACCCAAGAAATCCAAAAATGTAACAAGCTTAGATCTACATGAAATGAACCATGGAAATTAAATATGCTAAGTATTAAAGTGTCTTAGAATCTCATGAGGAAGACAATGGAACAACAAAAACTGAGTTCCTCCATGAAGCAAGTTGCACTTGCCTAAGCCTCTCTTGTAGGTGAAAAGAATTAATGGAGGAAGAAGTAATAAGGAGGAGAGAAAGAGGTTGGTGGCTTATGAAGGAAAAGAGTAGGGTGGTAGTGGGGTTGGTCCTCATGCAAAATCGAACCAAGCCTTGTAGGAACGATATAGTAAAGCGTAATACTCTAGAGGGGGGTGAATAGAGTTGGCAGCAGAATAATGCTAATTAAAAATGTTAGCAACACAATCACAGTATATAATTACAGTTGAAATAATGTAAAGGCAGAGTTCAGAAAGCAAACGCAAAGACAGCGATGTATACTGGTATCCCTCTGTTGAGGACTAATCCAGTCGGTAGAACTCTTGCTACCAGTTGAATCCACTATAGGAAAAACCGCAAGTTTTCTTACGAAGTCCTTGCAACTTCTACAACGCGAGCTTTGATACGAAGAACTCGTCCAACTTCAAATGTGAAGAGGTATTCTTCAATCAAGCCTTCTGATTACAATCTCTCAGAAACTTCTAGACCGTACCGCACTGGCAAATCGACTAGAGGATTGTAACTGGCTTGGGATCTGAAAATAAAAGCTCTAGAAAACTCTTTGGAAGGCAGAAAGCTTTTTAGATAGAGAGAAGATTGAAAGTGAATGAGTGAATTGAAATGATCGAAATCCATCTCTATTTATAGGAATTCTAAAAGAGAACTCTGTCAGAATTCGGGCAGAATTCGGGCAGAACTCGATGAGCAAATCTCGGTCAAATCCGTAACTGCAGGAGGACCAAGTTCCAGAGAATTCAAAAATCAAACGGCCACCAACCGAACTCTGGCCGAACTCTGGCCGAGTTCTGTCAGGGTTAGGTTAGGGTTTTAAAATAGATTTTTGGTGATTTTTGAAAACCTTTTTGAAAACCTTTTTGTAAACATTTTGATAGGTCATTCTAAAACATTTTGAACTATTTTGGGGATAGCCTATTTGCCAGTACGACTCGGTGTACAACGTATTCCTAGACTCAAATAAAGTGAAAAATTATATTGCATAGGAAGTACAGACTCAAGTAGGCAAACAGATCTTCAGTCTTGAACGGAGTGAATATCCAATCTTGCTTATGTCCAAGAAGCTGAGATGTCCCAACAAGCTTCGTATATCCAGACAGAGTTTTGATCAATTATTAAAATCAGGTTGACCATATGACCAATGGGCCAACAATCTTCCCCATTTTGATAATTGACAAACTATAAATGATATAACATTAAGCTTGTTCAAAAATATCAAAAAGTAGAAATTGTTCATAACCTGTATTTAACTCAAAAAAAATGTTAGATTATTTTTAATTTTTTCCCCTTTGTCACTTAGCAAAATAATTGCACAAGAGAAGGCTCCCCCGCAGTAAATGCAGAAGACTCTCCCGCAATCAATGCATAAGTAACAAATAGCGAAAACAAATAAAGAAATATAGTATAAGAATTAGAGATATAGCATCACAGGCATGTAATGTTTCTACAAATTATCATCACAGGCATGTATTGCTTCAAAAACATAAAAAAATCTCAGGCACTAGGAGTGGTCTTCTTCCTCTTAGACGGATTAAATCTAGGTGCCATTGAAATAAAAAGCACTAATTTGAAAGGTGGAGAGAGAGGGAGTTATACCTCACGAAAATTGGATATGTTGTAGAGAAGAACGATCTCCGCACGATTCCAAAATTTGGAAGGATTTCACCAAGTAGATAGGAAGCAATGGGTTGGTGAATACCTAGGGTTTGGAGGAGTTTCGGGCGGCTGGAGCTGCTGTTTGAAAGTTTGGAAGCAATGGAAGAGAAGAAGCTCTCGGGTTCTGTATATATATATACACAGACATCCTTAATCGAACTCGGGCCGAATTCGGTCAGAGCTCTGGCCGAATTCGCCTAGGGTTCTTTCAGGTTGATTTTTGCTACTTCTTTTTCATTGACTCGTTGTAAATATTTAATTCAAAGATTAGTTATTTTAGTCTTCAAATAACATAATTAATAATATTTTATGAATTAAATGTCATTATACAGTGACTGTCTCAGATTAGCTGTAGGAGTACTGTCCCAGCTGGCGGAGGTTCACCGGGGAACTCTTAAGTACCGCTTCGCTTCAACCGTAGTTGTGGTGACAGACAGACTCTTTATTAGCTTGTCTCTAACACAGTTTTTGCATAATGATATATAATCATAAAATAAAATCAATTAATATTATTGACGTCCAAAATTCCTAATTCTCGACGTAAATAATTGAAACGATCTTCCGCTAGAGGTTTAGTAAAGATGTCAGCTAATTGATTTTCAGTATCTATGTACACAAGGTTTATATCTCCATTTTGATGATGATCTCTAAGAAAATGATGTCTAATCTCGATATGTTTAGTACGAGAATGACATACAGGATTCTTAGTCAAATTAATGGTGCTCGTGTTATCACAGAAAATGAGAATATGTGTGAAAAATAAATCAAAGTCTTCTAGGGTTTGTTTCATCCACAAAATTGAGCGCAACAACGTCCTGCGGCGATATACTCAGCCTCTGTTGTTGATAAGGCTACATAATTTTGCTTTTTACTAAACCAAGAGACTAGATCCTTGCCTAAGAAATGACATGTACCGCTAGTACTTTTTCTATCAACCTTGCATCCAGCAAAATCTGCATCCGAATAACCAATAAGGTCAAAGGATTTAGTTTTGGGATACCACAAGCCGACAGAAGAAGCCCTTAAGGTATCGGAAGATACGCTTAACTGCGGTCAGATGTGATTCCTTTGGGTTAGCTTGAAAACGTGCACACAGGCAAACACTAAACATTATATCTGGACGACTAGCAGTTAAGTAAAATAAACTACCAATCATACCTCGATACTTACGTGTGTCGACTGGCTTGCCTTGTTCGTCAGAATCAAGCTTTGTTGAAGTTTCCATCGGAGTGCCAATAGGTTTGACATTGTCCAGATCGAACTTTTTTAGCAAATCTTTTGTGTACTTGGCTTGATTAATGAACGTCCCATTGTCGGTTTGTTTGATTTGTAATCCGAGAAAGAACTTCAGCTCTCCCATCATGCTTATCTCAAACTCATTCTGCATACACTTAGAAAATTCTTGACAAAGAGATTCATCAGTGGATCCAATATGATATCATCAACATAGATTTGAATTAAAAGCAGCTTGCCATTAAAAGATTTAATAAATAGTGTAGTGTCAACCTTTCCTTTTGAAAAACCGTTGTCAAGTAGAAAAGAGCTTAGACGGTCATACCAAGCACGAGGGGCTTGTTTCAAACCATATAAGGCTTTCTTCAACTTGAAAACATGGTCGATTTTTGAAATCCGTAAACCCGGAGGTTGTGCTACAAAAACTTCTTCTTTTATAAAGCCATTTAGAAAAGCACTTTTTACATCCATTTGAAAAAGTTTGAAATCATGAAAACATACAAATGCACATAACATTCGAATGGATTCTAATCTCGCAACTGGGGCATAAGTCTCATCGTAGTCGATACCCTCTTCTTGATTGTATCCTTGAGCTACGAGTCGAGCCTTGTTACGAGTTACTAAACCATCCTCATTTAGTTTGTTTCGGAATACCCAAAGGGTGCCAATGACCGGATGATCAATAGGCTTGGGAACAAGTTCCCAAACTTGATTCCGTTCAAATTGGTTCAATTCCTCTTGCATGGCATCTATCCAGAAACTATCACTACATGCTTCATCAATAGATTTAGGTTCTAGCTGTGAAATAAATGCAACACTAGAAACAATATCTCTACTGGATGATCGAGTACTTACTCCTTTGGTAATGTCACCAATTACCAAATCTTATGGATGATCAGCTGTGAATTTTAACCTCTTCGGTAGACTCTGTAGGTAGCTGGTTCCTGGATCTCCTCTAGGGGGTTCAGCTAGTGCAGAGCTTGGTTCAGGTTCAGCTGATGTTGAACTTGATGTAGGCAGATCTTCATCACTATATCGTGAGTCATTTGGTTCATTTCATCAAAAGTGACGTTGATTGATTCTTCGATGATCATGGTACGTTTGTTGAAGACTCTGTACCCTTTGCTCTTGGCCGCATAACCTAGAAATATACCTTCATCGACCTTTTCGTCAAACTTTCCCAAGTTGTCTTTAGTATTAAGAATAAAGCACTTACAGCCAAAAATCTTAAAGTATGAAACTGAAGGAATTCTATCAAACCATAACTCAAATGGAGTCTTCTTCGATTTGGGTCGAATTAGAACTCTATTGAGCACAAAGCAAGCTGTATTGACAGCTTCAGCCCAGAAGTATTTGGGTAGGCTAAATTGATTTAACATCACTCTGGCCATTTCGGTTAGAGTTCTGTTCTTACGTTCCACAACTCCATTTTGTTGTGGAGTTCTAGGACAGGAGAACTCATGTATGAAACCGTGTGTGTCACAAAATTGCTCGAAATCAGCATTCTCGAATTCGCCTCCATGATCGCTTCTAATTCGAGTGATCATGTAACCTTTTTCATTTTGTACTTTCTTACAAAAGGCGACAAATTCGGATAATGCGTCATTCTTGCGTGTCAAGAAATATACCCACGTGTATCTAGAAAAATCATCTACAATAACAAATGCATATAATTTACCTCCGAGGCTAGCAACTCTGCTAGGACCGAATAAATCCATGTGTAGCAATTGTAGAGGTCTAGTAGTACATACTGCGTTTACAGACTTGAATGTGGATCTGGTAGCCTTGTTCTTTTCACATTGGCTGCATATCGAATTTCTTGAATGTTATGTCTGGTAAACCGCATACTATCTTCTTTGTGGATAATCTTGAAATTGTATCCATGTTTGCATGACCGAGTCTCATGTGCCATAGATGACTCTCATCACTTTTGGCCATTAAGCATCTACCTGAAATGTTAGCTTCTTCCAGTAGATAGAAAACATATATATTGTCTTCCCTGATTCCTTCAAAGATAGTACTACCAGTTGAGCTATCAACTATAGTACATTTGTCTTTGCCAAAGTTGATACCATAACCATGATCAGCTAGATGACTTATGCTGAGCAGATTATGTTTCAACTCGGTAACCAGACAGAAATCTTTAATCACTGGATAGGGAGACTTACCAACATCACCGATACCAATAATATACCCTTTCAAATTATTACCGAAGGAAACATAACCTTCCTTCTTCTTCTTCGACAGTGTTGCAAATAGGGTAGCGTCACCGGTCATATGTCGTGAGCAACCGCTGTCGAGGATCCATTTGCTTCTAGCAGTGAAGGGTGTTCCACCTGATCGATTGCCATGAAGCAGATGTTTGCAGCGTCCTCTGAATGTTCATCTTCTGAGTCGCTAGCTTCACTCTCATGCCATATGCTGGTGTTGGCATATTTTCGAGACGTTGATCTTTTCAGGTTGCCTTTTTCATACCTGTTGTCTTCTTGCTCGATGATGAGTTGATGGGACAGTCCTTCTTCATATGTCCCTTCTTCTTACAGCCATAGCAGACAGTATCTTCTTGATACCAGTTGTTGCTGTTGTTCTCTTTGACTCTCTTCTCATGTCTCATAAATCTTTTGAACTTCCTTGCTAGGAGAGCTTGATCTTCAGCGTCAGATCCACTGCTGTCTGAGTCATCTTCAGCAGCTTTTCTGTGCTGAGCCTTGAGGGCGATAGTCTTCTCCTTTGGAGCAGGCTCTTCAAAATCTTGTAGCTCCAGTTCATGAGTGAGTAGTTTACCCATGAGTACTTCAAGTGACATTGTGGTGAGGTCGTTTCCTTCAATGATAGCTGTAGCCTTTGGAATCCAGTTCTTGGTGAGAGCTCGCAGGAGTTTGCGAATCTTTTCGTGGTTACTGTAATCTTTGCCTAAGGAGGACAAAGGGTTTACAATATCCAAGAACCTCTCGAACATTTGTGTGACTGTTTTATTTGGCTTCATTTTGAACGCCTCGTACTCTTGAGTAAGTCTGCTGACTTTGACTCCTTGACTTGAGTCGTGCCTTCATGTGTAACTTCGAGAAGCTTCCACACACCATTTGCCATTGTGCATATAGATACCCTGTTAAATTCTGTTCTGTCTAAGGTACAAAAAAGAGCATTAATGGCACGTGCGTCAAGACTGGCCTTTTTCTTTTCTTCCTCTGTATAACTGCTTTGGGGTTTTTCAACCAAAACTCCCTCGAAATTTATACGAGGTGGCTTCTGATAGCCATCAAGAACAATAGCCCATAAGTCAAAATCAAGAGATTTCAAAAAGAAATTCATCCGTGTTTTCCAATAAGTGTAGTTAGTACCATCAAACAGTGGGGGTCTGTTTGTGGCCTGACCTTCACTTGTGAATTTCATAGTAGCCATGTGATGTGCTGTGATCTAATAAATAATGAATAAATAATAGCACTGTTACCTCGCTTTACCTGTAACACCCGCTCTGATACCAATTGTAGGAACGATATAGTAAAGCGTAATACTCTAGAGGGGGGTGAATAGAGTTGGCAGCGGAATAATGCTAATTAAAAATGTTAGCAACACAATCACAGTATATAATCATAGTTGAAATAATGTAAAGGCAGAGTTCAGAAAGCAAACGCAAAGACAGCGATGTATACTGGTATCCCTCTGTTGAGGACTAATCCAGTCGGTAGAACTCTTGCTACCAGTTGAATCCACTATAGGAAAAACTGCAAGTTTTCTTACGAAGTCCTTGCAACTTCTACAACGCGAGCTTTGATACGAAGAACTCGTCCAACTTCAAATGTGAAGAGGTATTCTTCAATCAAGCCTTCTGATTACAATCTCTCAAAAACTTCTAGACCGTACCGCACTGGCAAATCGACTAGAGGATTGTAACTGGCTTGGGATCTGAAAATGAAAGCTCTAGAAAACTCTTTGGAAGGCAGAAAGCTTTTTAGATAGAGAGAAGATTGAAAGTGAATGAGTGAATTGAAATGATCGAAATCCATCTCTATTTATAGGAATTTCAAAGGGAGAACTCTGTCAGAATTCGGGCAGAACTCGATGAGCAAATCTCGGTCAAATCCGCAACTGCAGGAGGACCAAGTTCCAGAGAATTCAAAAATCAAACGGCCACCACCGAACTCTGGCCGAACTCTGGCCGAACTCTGGCCGAGTTCTGTCAGGGTTAGGTTAGGGTTTTAAAATAGATTTTTGGTGATTTTTGAAAACCTTTTTGAAAACCTTTTTGTAAACATTTTGATAGGTCATTTTAAAATATTTTGAACTATTTTGGGGATAGCCTATTTGCCAGTGCGACTCGGTGTACAACGTATTCCTAGACTCAAATAAAGTGAAAAATTACATTGCATAGGAAGTACAGACTCAAGTAGGCAAACAGATCTTCAGTCTTGAACGGAGTGAATATCCAATCTTGCTTATGTCCAAGAAGCTGAGATGTCCCAACAAGCTTCGTATATCCAGACAGAGTTTTGATCAATTATTAAAATCAGGTTGACCATATGACCAATGGGCCAACAATCCAAACCAAGCAAGCCGAACTGAACCAAGCAATTGAAATGCCAAATATAAACCATGCAATGAGACATGCAATATGAGTCAAATATGTACACGTATACCAAAATACGTAATACAAACCACGGGCGCTACAGGTCTATCATAATAGTACCTAGGTATTTAGTACTATTGGGGGACTTGATCTAAACTAGGGAAACTTGAATCACAACATAGAAAATTGGGTACATTGGGTATATAATATTCTATAAAACACTTTTTGTTTCTAGGTTTAGGATATTTAACAGTTTTCTGTTTTTCAGATAATTCAAGCACGCAACACCGGAACAATCGATCTACCTACACTTGAGGGTTTCGAGCCTCCACTACTTTCTATCGCCCTACTATCCCCATGGGTAGTACGCAGTTGACAGAGACATTTAAGAGTTCCTTGACACCAACAAGCCGTCCTTTTCCAATCCAGACTTGCAAATGCATTTCTCGAGCTAGAGAGGACTTCTGACTTCCAGACTCTCAGACCTTTGGACCTCCCCGATACCGAGCGCATACTTTGCACCGAGAAGTAGATCGAGAACCTGGAGCAGCCACTGAAGATCATCCAAGTTCTTGAGGAACCGACTCCTCTGAAGATTGGAGCCACCAGTCAGGAGATCCAGAATATAGTACAAAAAATATGACACAACGGGAAGCTAAAGCTCAGGAGGAACATGAAGACTTATGATAAGATAGCAACTACTGTGGATCCGTAAAGCATCGCCACACTCAGACAGCGCTTCTTTAGCCCAGCGGGAGATTCAGATTCAGCCGGCGATCATTTATATTTTCTGCCGCAGCTCAGGACACCACTACGAAGAGTGCCGCCACTCAGGACACCGCTACGATGCTCCCGAGGGGATAATATCTCATGAAGGGATCCATATAGTTCTAATCAATGTTAACAATGTGACAGCATCAAGTAAAGTAATCTAGAGCATAAATGTAAATCCTATCAAGTATGAAACGGTCAGAGAAGTACTCGTTATACCCTGAACAGCTGATATGAAAAGATGGCCAACTGGAGTCACAGAGTCCTAGTTAGAGCACAGGTTATAAAGAGTTCAATTTATATGGTAATTAAAATTATAATGCAATCTACATGAGTCTAAGTCAATCTAGGTCAAAGTCAACTTTTGGTCAACTCTGGTCAACTATAAAGTCAAACTAGGTCAACTCTAGTCAACTGTGGTCAAACTAGCTAGGGTTGGATCAACAATGGTCAACTAGTCTAGGTTAGTCAATTCTAGTTCTAAACAAACTAAGTATATGCAAATCAAGTATCCAAGATAGCTACTAACTCATAGCCTAAGTCACTTGCTAAACCAAGCACAAAACTAAACCATAAGCTAACAAGGCACACAAACTTAGTCATATATGTATATATATTATTCACATTCACATATTCATATACATAGATATATATAGAAAAAATATATATATATATAGGCACTACATATATATATATATATATATATATATATATTATATATATATATATATATATATATATATATAGTGTGTGTGTGTGTGTGTGTATGTGTGTGTGTGTGTTTGGAATGTGTGTGAAAGAATATGTGTTAATGTTCTCAGATTTAGTGATAGGTAGGTGTATGTGACATGGGATACATGGTGTCAAAGGGTGTATGAATGCATGTGTGTAAAAGGTTATTGGTTAACTCAGTTTATAGAAATGCATACATACATACTTACATTGCATACATACATACATATATATTATGTATACATACATACATTGCATACATGCCTACATACATATATATATGCATATTTGCATTCATTCATGCACCTATACATACATACATACATGCATACATACATACATGCCTACATACATATCATATATGCATAATTGCATTCATTCATGCACCTATACATACATACATAGATGCGTACATACATATTTGAATATATTATATACTTGCATACATTATATTCATATATGCATACTCTACATTATATTACATTCATTCCTGCATACATGCATACATATAATATATGCATACAAACTCATATATTTAACTCAAAATATATGTGAATACATACATTACATTACCTTAACACATATATATATATATATATATATATATATATTATATATATATATATATATATATATAAAATATATATATATATCATTCATTTATATCCCATATACATGCATACTTCAGTTCAGGCATTATATCCATTCACATATCATTAAGTTGCTTACATATACTTATTTTCATTACATACATGTCATTCATGCATATTACATCCTTACATGCATCTATACATTATATACATTTAAACAACATGTAAAAATAGAAGAGGGAAAAAAGGGAGAAAAACTGAAATGGAAAGGGAAGGAAAAATGTAAGGAAAAGAGAAAACTGTGGACATATAGATGCTTGCATCATATATTCTACATTATCATACATGCTATCATTATATTGTATTACATTATGTATACATTATGCATTCATATCTAATATTCATTATATACTTTCATGCATACATTGTATATCATCCTTTCATTCATGCATTTATGCATTGCTTACATACATTACATTGATTACATTCCTACATGCTTGCATTCAACCATATGTATACATTAATGTAAAGAGGATACATATCATATATATCATTTCATTCATCTAGCATATCATGCATTACATACTCTACATTCATTTAATATCCATACTACATAGACTCATAGGTTACACAAAATGCCTATGTCGTATAGTCACTCTTCTACTTAAAATAAATACTATACCAATTGGGCCTTCACTAAATTCTAAATTTAAAGTATGTCGTAGCCTTTCATGTTAGCTTTCCGAAACTTCAAACGGATCATATTTTCGTGTCCGAAAGCTCCCGAAATCGCGAAAACACCGAAACGTGTTTGTCTTTCGGACAGCTGACACTCAAATTGTTTTACAAAAAGTTTCAAAACGATTTTGGCTTATTAAAATATATATTTGGCAAACTAACTTCGATACGGTTCTTTTAAAAAATATGGGTGATCAATAGGAGTTCTAAGCTAAAAGTTATGACATTTCTAAGTTGCTTTGATTAATAAAAACGTGGATGAATATTATGACGAATTTGAGTTATTTTGGACAAAAGAAACACATGTAGGCCAAGATACTTGGATACCAACATAGGTATCCAAATGAAACTCATTCTAACAATCCTAATTAAGATCAATCCACTCTCTAACCATTCTAAAACTGAATTTAAATCTATTTAAACTATTATCATACATACATATACATAGGATATCCTAATTTGGGATCTATCAAGTAGGACACAAGACACATATCTAAAATCCTCAACAGAGCTCCAAATGGCCTCAAATTTGAATCTAAATGGGGTACATACATGGAGGTGGATCCTCTGGATTCAAAACTAACTAATATGCATAGTAAATCAATTTAGAGGGTTGGTTTTACCTATTGGGAGTGGAATTCCAATGTTACTCCCAAGGACATGGCTCCGACACGAAGATCTTCAAAAAGGACACTCCTCCTTGTACTTTGCTCCAAATCTTTGCTAGCACCCTCCTTTGGTAGTATGAGAAGGCTGGATGAAAGTTTTGGTGGAGGGATGTAAGGATTTGGAGATCAAATCAAAGTGGGAAGCTCTCTAATTTGGGAAAGAACACTTTGTGAAGGAAAGAAGCAAGATGGAATGAAATGAAAGGAAGGAAGGCTAATCTAGCTATAGTGGCTACCATTAAACCCTATTTGGGCCTTGGGAGAAATCCCAATAAGGCCTCAACTAGTCCTCTTGGTTAATTTTAAGTTAGGTTCAAGTTTGGGACCAAAAGGGTTAAATTTAAGCCTCTAACTTAACCAATCTAACAAGTGGGATTAGTTTAAAGTCACTAACTTAATTAGTGGTTTGTGGGCCATAACTAACTAATCTTGGGATCCCGTCTACAGTCTAATCTACCCGGGTCACTAACACAAGTCGAACGAAACGAAACTCAAATCCGACTAAACAAATCCCGTAAAGTCAATATTAAATATAAAAATTCCTAAAATATTAAAATATGAAAAATAACCAAAATTATAATACATCAATTTAAAATATTAAAATAATCTAAAATTCACCAATTAATCAAAATCCTAAATAATTCAAAAGTCACAACATGACCAAAATACCCTTAGCCTAAAAAGTTATAAATAGTCATTCTATTCACATGGTTAGGTCCCTATGGTCATGGCTAGTCTCTAGGATCAAC
Organism: Iris pallida; assembly: GCA_029216955.1. Lineage (NCBI taxonomy): Eukaryota > Viridiplantae > Streptophyta > Magnoliopsida > Asparagales > Iridaceae > Iris > Iris pallida. The sequence goes on from JANAVB010044319.1 coordinate 139,198, forward strand.
AGTTCTAGGGTTCACTCGCTAACACATCAAATTTATAATTCACCAATTTTAAATAGTATTAAATTAATTAAAAATTCCCATAAATCAAATCCTATTAAATAATAAACTTTTACAAAAGTTTAAAATTACCCTCATTTTAAAAGTGGGTGTTACAAGTCTACCCTCCTTAGAAAATTTTGTCCTCGAAATTAAGATGGTCGTACTTCTTCTAGAGTCTCGTCCCCAACAATCAAAGTCTCAGAACTTACCTAAATCATACAATTTAAAACAATGACATACAGGATCATGACATACGGTAGCAGTTGAAAGTCTCATCTTGGTATACTAGTCATGCTAAACCAAAACCGTCAAAGAGTATCAAAACATACAAGCAGTCTGGGGTGCTAAACTGGAAAAGTTACAGAAACAACAAATCATCAAGGCTGTAAGACAGTCTGCCATCCTATATGAAAACTGGTAATCATCTAAAATAAAGATAACTAGTAATTATCTATAAAGGGGTACTATTCAAAGAAAATCAAATCAAAAGTTTAAAGAACAAAAGTCAATAGTATTGAAATCCAATCACAATATATATTAAGAAAATTTAGCCTCGATACGATCTAAGTTGATCAATTCTGGGTAATTAAGATTTGGACATAGAGGACAAGGTCATCAAAGTCTGGACACGAGCATACAAGGATGGAGATTCAGGTCACAATAAATTTAATTTAATTGAGTACGATCCAAGATATTAATATGATAAGAAAAGATGATCAAAGTCGATTGGTCGTAATTAAGGGAGCTAGGATTCAATGATATTGAAAACTTTTAAAGGGTGATTTAAAGATATAGAATAAGTCAAATTTCTCCTTTTGAAGGAAAAATAAGAGAAAAGATTTCATAGGAAAGTCAAGTTAATCATCTCTCTCTGATACTATCAAGTTTATCATTCGCCAATCATATTTTTATCTCATAAGTCCCAATATAAAAATCAACCTTTATATGACTATCATCAAAATTATATCCTTCCGTCATAAAGATTTGACCTTCCCATGATCACCATAGGCTAAATTTCTAAGTTCTGAAATATTATTCATGAAGCAGCCGAGGCAGCAGCAGCACCAGCAGAGACAGTTTTAGTTGCAGCAGTTCCAGCAGCCGAGACTTCAGCCAGCTCAGCATCAGCAGCAGAGGCAGCAGAAGCAGGCCCCGAGGCAGCAGTCTACTAGTTGTACCTTCTGCAGGAAATCGGGGCATGGACGGACTGAGTGCAGTTGTCTTCTCTGTGGATCGTCGGAGCATCAGCTGAGGGACTGTTCCCTTTTCGCAGGCAGAGCAGCACAGGGAGCATGAGCCAAGGCTCCAGTGGGACCACAGAAGGGACCGCTGCCGACTCAACAGCAGCAGTTTGTGCAGCATCAGCAGCTGGCCAGGGGAGGCCATGAGGGGCGAGCTTTCGCCATGGAAGCCAAGGATACAGAGGCTATTGGGGAGCTGATAACAGGTTTTGTTCTTCTCGACTCCATTCCAGCTTTCGCCATATTTGATTCTGGACTTCCCACAGTTTTGTGTCTGTATCATTTGCTGTTAGACACTGCCTTGTATCTGAATCATTTCCTAGGACCTGCAAGATCATGACCGGGGGTGGTATTATCCTCGTGAGTGATGTTTACAGAGGGCGGAGTGTTATTTTGGGAGGCCGTAAGTTGGAGGTGAGTCTGCTCGTAATGCCACTACCGAACTACGATATCATATTAGGTATGGATTGGTTGAGCAGGCATCACGCCAGCATAGATTGCCATGGGGGCAGAGTTCTGTTCGGAGTGCCAGGAGAGCCAGAGTTCGAGTTCACCCGACGGCAGGCGGAGCAGAGCAGTAGACTTTTCTGCGGAGTTTCAGTCGAGGAGCAGGCGGCTCCACATCCTTTGATTACGGAGTTCATGGACGTCTTTTCGGAGGAGTTGCCAGGACTTCTACCAGACTGGGATGTTGAGTTCTCGATAGACTTAGTTCCCGTACGGAGCCAATTTCTCAGCATATCTACCGAGCGAACAACAGTGAGTTGGTGGAATTGAAGAAGCAGGTAGATGAGCTGCAGGACAAGGGCTTCAATCAATCGAGTTCTTTACCTTGGGGTGCACCGGTACTCTTTGTACCCAAGAAGGATGGGTTGGTACGGATGTGTATCGACTACAGGGCACTCAACAACCTCACGATCAAAAATAGATACCTACTGTCGCGGATTGATGATCTCTTTGATCAGTTGAGCGAAGCTCGAGTTTTTCGAAGATTGATCTGAGGTCAGGTTATCATCATAAAGCTGAAGAAGGAGGATATCCTAAAGACCGCATTCGGGACGCGGTATGGTCAGTTTGAGTTCTTGGTTATGCCGTTTGGGCTGACCAACGCACCGACGGTATTTATGAACTTGGTGAACAAGGTGTTCTACCAGTACTTGGACAAGTTCGTGGTGGTGTTAATCGATGATATCCTGGTGTATTCGAAGACTGAGGAGGAGCACGAGGAGCATTTGAGAGTAGTTCTGGAGACACTTAGGAGGGAGGAGCTTTATGGCAAGCTCTCGAAGTACGAGTTCTTTCTGGACAGAGTTGACTTTTTGGGTCATGTGGTGACTGGAGATGGGATCTTAGTAGACCCGAAGAAGATCACGGCAGTTGAAGCTTGTTCGGTACCGAGTTCAGTAGCAGAGATCAGGAGCTTCTTGGGCTTGGCAGGCTATTACAGAAGGTTCGTACAGGATATCTCCGGATTGCAGAGCCGTTGACTAGGCTGACCCGGAAGGATGCTGAGTTTGTTTGGTCAGAGGAGTATCAGGTCACTTTTGATGAGTTGAAGAAGCGGCTGACGACAGCTCCGATTCTGACATTGCCATCAGAATCTAGAGGGTTCACTATCTACAGTGACGCCTCAGGGAAGGGTTTGGGTTGTGTCTTGCAGCAGCTTGGAAAGGTGATTGCCTATGCTTCCAAGCAGTTACGTCCCCATGAGAAGAACTACCATATCCACGACTTGGAGTTGGCAACAGTGATTTTTGCTTTAAAGTTATAGAAACACTACTTATATGGAGAGAGGGTGGAGATCTTCACATATCATAAGAGCTTGAAATATGTGTTACACAGAAGAAGCTCAACATGAGACAGCGCTGGTGATTGGAGTTGATGAAGAACTTCGATATTTCACTACAGTATCACCCAGGAAAGTCCAACGTGGTTGTCGATACCTTGAGTAGGTATCCGACAGCCATGTGTTTGACTATGGATCGTCACTTGCTAGCATATTTTGAGAGCCTAGGGACTGAGGTGATGTGCTAGGAGTTCAGATGCAGATGTGGGGCCTTCAGATTCATTCGTATTTGATGGAGAGGATCAAGTTGATGCATTTCAAGGATGTTACTCTACGGTGTATCCGAGAGCAGGTTCGAGCAGGGCTGGTAGATGATGAGTTTATTCTTGTAGAGGATGGTGCTTTGAGGCACAGTTCCAGGTTGTGTATGTCCAGTGGAGAGCTCAGAGAGCAGGTCATACAGGAGGCCCACTGATCTCAGTACACTATACATCCTGGTGCCAACAAGATGTACAAGGATCTGAGGAAGCACGTCTGGTGTTATGGGATGAAGCGGGAGGTAGCTCGCTTCGTAGCCAGATGTTTGGTCTATCAGCATGTCAAGAAAGAGGTAGAGGCCAGGAAGTTTATTGCAGCCATTGCCCATTCCAGAGGAAAGTGGGAGCACATCACGATAGATTTTGTTTCTGGATTGCCGCGTACACCAGGAGAAAAGACTCGATTTGGGTCATCGTAGACAGGTTGACCAAATCGGCCCTCTTTTTTTATTTAAAGTGGGTACGTCTACTGAGATGCTTGTAGAGATGTACATACGGCAGATTGTCAGGATTCATGGAGTTTCGGTCAGCATCGTCTTGGATCGGGATAGTCGCTTTACTTCCCATTTCTGGCGAAGTCTGTAAACTAGCTTGGGCACTCAGCTCAAGTTTAGTATTGCATACCACCCTCAAACAAACGGACAGTCAGAGGGGACTATTCAGATGCTCGAGGACATGCTGCGGACGTGTGTCTTAGATTTCAGAGGATCCTGGGAGGATCAACTGTACTTGGTGGAGTTTGCTTACAACAACAGTTTTCAGGCCAGTATTAAGATGTCACCTTTCGAGGCACTGTACGAGCGTAGATGTCGTAGACTCTTATCTTGGGATGATGTTGGAGAGCGAGCTTTATTGAGACCTGAGATGGTTGTTGATGCAGCCGAGAAGGTAAAGCTCATCAGGGACAGACTTTACGTGGCGCAGGACAGACATCGGCATTGGGCCGATAGCCACCGGAGGCCTTTGGAGTTTGAGGTACAGATTAGGATAGGATTAGAAGTAGGTTGTTTGTTTGAGTTTGTTTGATCATGTTTGATTATTTAGTAACTTGAGACCTTATTTGTGTTTAGGTCAGAAAAATGGTTTTTCTGAGGATATCTCCGACTCATGGTACCATACATTTTGGTGGAGGTGGGAAGCTTAGCCCATGCTTCATCGGACCTTTCGTGATCAGCAAGAGAGTCGGTGACATGGCTTATAGGCTAGACTTGCCACCTGCACTAGTGGGTGTCCACAACGTATTCCATGTATCACAGTTGAGATGGTATGTAGTTGATCCTAGCCATGTACTTAACCATTCGGAGATTGAGGTGGGACCTACTCTCAGTTATCCAGAACAGCCAGTGGAGATTCTGGATCGTCGAGAGAAGGTACTGAGAAACCAGGTGATACCTTTGGTTCACATCATATGGAGGCATCATTCTCTAGGAGAGTCTACCTGGGAGCGGGAGGATGAGATGCACGAGCGATACCATATCTTTTTGGACCTTGAGGTATGATTGTCTATCCTTCTCATCAGTCTAGTTTCCCCTTTTAATTTCTAGGACAAAATTCTTTTAAGGAGGGTCGATTTGTCACAACCATATTTTAGCTTGAGGGTATTTTGGTCATTTTGTAAATTTTGAATTTATTTTGAATTATTGAAGTGATGATTGTTATTTTTAGCTTTTGTTAGTTGAGACTTTGGAGACTAACCTAGATGTTGACTCTAGCTATGGTGACTTGATTAGCATGGTGGGACCCTAGTCTAACTTAAGTCAACCCAAGTTAAGTCATTTAGAATCAAGTTTCAAATAGGAGAATAAAAGATTAGGTTCAAGGACTTTTGACTCATGAATTGATTTTCATTACCATTGAAACTTGGCCCAAGCCCATTAGCTATCACCCTAACCCTAATTCCACCTTTAGTGGTCGGTCACCTAGGGATTCCCCTACTATAAAGTCTCTCTTCCTATTGTTCTTGTCTTTTGTATCAAATCAACTTTTGGAAAGGAAAGGTATTTGTCCATCTTCCCAAATTTATAAGTAATTCATTTTAATTCCTTTTTGACTCTAGTTTCTTGCATTAGAGTCTAATCCTACTCTATTTTCTGTTCATGGAGAGAAATCTCAGTTTTGGGACAATTTGGAGACTTTGGCTAGCAAGGGAAATCATTCTTTGGGGCTTTTCCTTGTCATTGACACACTATCGGTAAACCCTCTAAATTGTGTTTAAATTCTGATTTCTTTGCATATTAGTCTAGATCTAGGTGTCCCCGAGCTGTGATGTGTGGTTTATGTAATTTAGCATTGATTTTGTGTTCGTATCGGACACGTATCAACCTAGTTCTAGGTATTTGTGAAAATGCCTCAATGGATTTTACTTTACTGTTTTTGAAAAGTGTTTGAATAGAAATGATGATTTACATGTATGTATGGAT
>JANAVB010044319.1:147500-161609 GCA_029216955.1 Iris pallida
ACTGTGCTCGCTCCCGTCCTGATTGGACCTGTTGAAAATATTACAGATGACCATGAGAAGTTCTGTCCTACATTCTATGGAGCAGACCTAGATGACACATGTGAACTGGACTCTCAGGAGGACCCATCACTTGTAGAGGATATTATCCCAGTAGTCTAGGCTAGTTAGCTAGACCAGTACCTTATTTATCATCGTGTCTTATTGGATACACTTATACTTATTTCGGGATTTATTATTCTGGATATTGTGGAGTTGTTTATCTTAGACATTTAGATTCTCTCTCTTATCTTGTATTTCATCTGGGGATTCTGTTGTTATCTATCTATCTCATCATACTTTCTTCCTTAGTTGTGATTAAGTTTTACTTTATATTATTCCTCCATTCGGACAGTATAACTGTACAGGTACCTTATAACTGTTAGATGTATGTGACCTAGGACAGCGTTCTACCGCCGACACTGCGGCGTAGGCTGGACGTAACCACTTTTTGTGCCCCTACACTGGGTGCAAGTCATGACATTAATTACATATTTATCTAACTAATAAATTAAAATAAGCTAGAGTTTTTATCCTAATAGGATTATAAGTAAATTTATTGAACTAGTCTGTTCAAATTACTTTTGTCGTAAGTTTGATCATCCTTGCAATAGGCTGTATGGCCTCAGCATGCTGTTAACATAAATGAGAATTATTACTACAATTGAATGCCCTTGGTCAGAATTTTCTTAAAAATATGTTTTTGTATCTTTCTATATATTCACTATAGAGGATTACTATAGAGGATTAATTCATTGGTAACTATTCTGATTCTAGTTTGATATAATTTTATCTTTGTAGATAACTTTTTTGCTATACTTTTTTGATCTCTCGTCTCAGCATTAATTAGGCTATTACTATGATCTCAACATATAGTTCCAGTGTTGCAATCAAGGGGTGAGATGAGCCGGCCAGCCCGCAACCCAGCCCAGTCAACACCGGTCCGGTCGGGGCGGCCGGATCCGGTTAACGGTCCGGACCGGTTCAGCCCACCATTCAGCGGGTCCGGGCAGGACCTTGTTTTTTGGCCCGGAAGTCCGGTCCGGCCCGGCCCGATGCGGAAACTAGTCCGAACCGGTTTAGCCCACTAAGCCCGGTCACCCGGCCCGGTTCAGAAACCCCGGCTCATATATAATTGTTATGGGTCATTTTAGGTATATAACAATAAAATTCGTTGAAAATAATAATTAGCAGCCATTCAAATTATTAGCACATATGGTATTTATTTAAAATACAGTATAAAGACGATCATTTTTAGTATATCACAATTAAATTCATTTATAAAAATTAATTGATAGTCATTTAAATTATTAGCAATATGGTAGTTATTGAAATCATGTCATTGGTCATTTTTATTATATGACAATTAAACCCATTTATAAAAAATACTTGATAGTCATTCAAATTATTAGCCCATATGGTAGTTATTCAAAGACAGTTTTTTGTATATAACAATTAATTGACAGTCATTTAAAACATAAATGGTAGTTATTCAAATTATATGCCAATTAAATCCGTTTATAAAAATTAATATATTGTATAAATCCATTTAATATGACAATTAGAATTTGGACAACTAAATTTGTTTAATATTCAAATCATGTCCACTACCAAAATAACTCATATTAGCGACGGAATTAGCGACTCTGTTCTTATACATCGCTAATATTTTAAATTAGCGACGTACTCTGACGCTTAGCAAAGAAAACTTAGTTTTGGGAAAATTCAACGCTGAACGTCGTTGTTCGTCGCCAATACGGTGGCGTTTAGCGACGTAATATAAACCACACCGCTGTATGCTTTCTTTAGCGACGTATCTATGTTACGTCGCTAATATTTTAACTTCGGTCAGAACAAAATTTATTTTACCCCATTTCGTAAACTCTCTCTCTCTCTCTCTCTCTCTCTCTCTCTCTCTCTCTCTTCTCTCCCTCTCTCGACGACCACCGGTGAAATTAGGTTTTTCTCGCCGTTTCCCTCCTCTCCCCCGCCGTTGACTTCGTCTCCCCCGCCGTTGACTCCTCTTTCGTGCTCGACGACCCCCCATTGACGATCGGCCCCCTCTCTCTCCATCTCAATCGACGACCGACCCTCCGTCTCTCTTCCACGCCGTCGACCCCCCTCTCCCCGTCAACGACCCCCTCTTCCCTCTCAGGTAAACCCTAAACCCTAAATCTCCAAATTTTGGACACTAACACTGCTCTGACATGATATTGACACAGACACTGTTGCTGACACGATGACACATTCACTGTATTTTATATATTTATCCGATGAAACTTATGCTAGGTATAATATTATATATGTATTTATATTATAAATTATAATTATAATGTTTTATGTGTTATTGAGGGTAGTATCATAGTGTACTGAGAGTATCCAACATGTCATAGGGAGAAGCTTATGTATATCTCTAGTGCACACCAAGTATTCGGTGAAATGCCATAAAATTGTGTTGTGCACTTGGGCATTGTGTGATTTCAATTGGTGATTGTCATTTGGAGATCGATTTACCTATAGTTGGTATACTATCGAGAATATGTTGTGTTTTATTGATACCAATTGGTATTGAAAAAAGTGAATGTGTCAAATTGTATATGTGTATCCTATGCATTAACATATGTAGTGTGTGCTTATATATAATAGTATACATATATAGATAATAGGTCTATGTGTGTAGAGGAGTATGGCTACTAGTGTAGTATTGAGCACAATCCACATTAGTATTGATGTGTGTATATATGCATATATGCACCTTAGTGTTGTGCTAGTATATAAGTGTGAGTGTGTGTATTTATTGAAGTGTATCATAGCTTGATACATGAGTGTTTTTAATATGTGTTGTATGAGTGCTTAGTTGTGTGTGTTAATAGCTAGAGGGAGTGTACAGAGGTTGAGCTATGTGCACAGGGGTACACACAATCGTAGTTCAGGAACTGTACAATTGTACAGGCACTGTAGGTTGCATAGTCCTCAGCCTACTTGTTGTACAACATTCAATCACTGAATATCTACAAAGTTCATTTCAGTGGTGCAGTGCACACTCTTAAGCATCAATTGAACTATAGTTCAGTTCAGTCTATGTCTAGGTTGTGCATAAATAGAAGAGGGCCTTGGATTAGATAATATAAATATCATTAAGATAATAAGATAATAATAAATTTGTGCTATTGGATAATGTGTGTCCATCTTTGCAGAATTATTTCTAAATGGATATGAATTACTACTTGCGGTGTCGTTCATGGATATAATCGTCGTCCTGATGACATATGTGGTGTGCGGGATGAATACATAGCAGGAGTAGAGCAGTTCCTGCAGTTTGCCAATGTGTTCCCTCAGTACATGGACGGTACCAAAATTAAGTGTCTGTGTGTGAAACTTCGTAACGCGAAATATCATCCAGAAGTGAAAGTGACATATCATTTGTACTTGAGGGATTTCACACCTAATTACTATCAGTAGATCCCATACGGAGAACTTGTGTCTTTAGCATCAGAGCCATAGCCTTATGTAGAGCCGTATATGCATGCGGGCTAGTTTCATTTTGAATAATCATACATGCGACGACGAGTGCGTGAACATAGTTTTCGACGCTGTGGGGCCTAGTTTCGTTCCGAATAATCATAATGCAGCCGAGGAGGCACTGAATGTCGTACTGCAGAGTTCATGGAGTTGCTGGAGAATGCAAGGACTTCACTGTATCCTGGTTGTGAGCACTACCAAAATTTTACATATTAGCGACGCAAAAAAAGTCGCTAAAACGAAGAAGAAAAACGTCCCTAAAACTTCTCAGCGACGTTTTCTGCGACGTTTTCACGCTTGTCGTGTTTACAAAAGTCGATGTCAAGGAAAACGTCTCAAAACATCGTTGTTGCGACGTTTTACAGTGACGTTAATGCGTCGCTTAATCAGTCGACGTTGACCGACTCTACATCGGCAATTTAGCGACTTATATGTAGTCGATAAACGTCGGTTGATTAAGCGACATATGTACAGTCGGTAGACGTTGATAGGTTTAGCAAGGTAACTTTAGTCGGTAAACATCGATAGATTTAGCAACGTAACTATTACCATTACCGACGTTTATCGACTGCATTCTGTAAATAAATTTCTCTAGATTTTAGCGTCGTTTGTGTCGTTTTGCGACGTTTGGCGGCTTCTATGTAGTCGCTAATCCGCGTCGCTAAACGTCGCTAAAATGTGCAAAAAAAGGAAACTATAGCACCCAGTTTTCTGAATTTAGGGTATTTTTGAAAATTTATTATTTTATTATTAATAGTATTTTAGTCATGATATGATTTTTGGTGATTATTAATGTAATTTAAAACCATTTTCTAAGTCATGACTTATGACTTTGTGACTTACTAGCTAAACCTTAGTGTAAACCCTAGTTTCCTTAACCTAGAAGTTGCCATGACCATGTGAGCCTAGCCATAGGCTTAGAACATCAAATTAGTGATTTTTGCCAAAAGGGTATTTTGGTAATTTACTAGACTTTATTTGAGATTATATGATTTTTAATATTATTTAATTATTGTTAGTACCATGATTAGTCCCTAACCTATCCTACCCTAATCTAGGGGTTAGCCACTAACCTAGAATCTTTAGGATGGATTTTTGGTTAAGGGTTAAAGTGGTATAAATATCTAGATATTACATTGTTGATATTTTTCTTAAACCACTCCAAATATCTCACCCCTTTACACAAAAGTCTTGCCTTAACCTAGAAGAAAGGCCAAGGACACCCCCCCATGCCATGGCCGGCCAAGGGCACCCCCCTAGCAGCCACACATTGCTATATAGTCCCATTGCATCATTCATGAACAAATTTACATGAATTTAATCCTAGAAAATCCACTTCTTCAAACCTACACAACTTGATCATTATTGATCCAATTTCACTCTAGTCTTTTGCATTGGGACCCTACAACATCAAGGGTGCTAAGGGAAGCTATCAATCAAGAAATTGGAAGCTTTGGGCATCAAGTTGAAGGACACACCCCCCTTTTCATTGATTTTCCTTGGAATTGCACCAATAGGTAAATTCCCTCAAACATAGTTAAAACTCTATTTTTTTTCATAAATGCATTCATATAGGACTACCATAACTGTGGGTAAAATTTGGTGAAAATTAGAGTCGGTTAGGTGTCCGTATCGGACACGTATCCTAAGCTAGAAACCCTGTTTGGTGAAATGCCACAGAGGATTCAATTTTGTAAAATGTAAAACAAATTGCATGATCATGTAGCCCTAGACATGTAGGTCACATAACAACTTGACTGAGCACATTTTCGTGCTGTGTCCGTGTCCAAAATGGATACGAACCCGCTGCACGAGCACGCGCGTGCGTGCCCTGCTACCCCACCCTTCGTGCGCACTGCACAGAGCACTAGGACACGAGATATTTGACTTGGACACGAGGGCAATGTCTGCGAACATGCCCCCAAAGTTTGGTGTCGTGTCGTGTCGTGTCGAGTGAGAAATCTCACTCGCACTGGACACGCGCTGTCAGCGCACACGCGCGGGGGGCAACTTCGAGCGTGTCGTATGCGCGGACACGACACTTGGGTGTCATGATGACACGAGCGTGTAGCCCTATACGTGGCGTACACGAGGACACGACCACGAGACGTGTCGTGTCTCGTGGTGTGTCCACGAACGTGTGGAACGCGTGCACGACACTGTGGTTGTGTGTGCGTATCAGAGTTTACCCGTATGGTGTTTTCGTGTGTTTGGACACGTTAAACCATGTCGTGGTGTCGTGTCAGGTACCTAGGACACTAGGGTATGTATGGGGCACCAGTTACCAACCTAGAGATTCGAGCCATAGCTCGGTTTCGTGTGAGTTTTTGGGTTTACCTGTTTTCGAGTGTACAGTGCACTTATTTCAATTTTGGGTATTTCCAAATTTTTGAAAACGAATTTCAAACCTAAATTTGATATGTTTATACATTGTATTAGTATATTTTAGTATGTATATACGTAGTATATATGTATATGTGAGTGTGGGTGAGTTTTGGGGATAATTGGTTGTGTGTACAGGGAGTTGTGTGTATATACATATATATGTATATGTTACTGTGTGTGTGTGGTTTGGGGCTGGATTTTGGTTCCAGAAAATCAGGAACCCCCATCCCCCTACTGTCCAGCATTCTCTGTCCTGTTCTCTCACTGTCCCTTTCTCTCATTCTCTCTCTCTCACTCTATGTCCCTCTTCTTATCTCTATATATATATAATAATAATATATATATATAGATATATATATATATATATATATATATATATATATATATATATATATATATATATATATATATATGTATATATATAATGATATATATATATATATTTTGTATTAGATCTCATTATGTCATTATATATATATGTGAGTGTGGGTTATATATAGTATTTACATATTGGTATTTGGGTAGTAGATATATATATATATATATATATATATATATATATATATATATATATATATATATATATATATATATATAACTTGTTAAGTATAGGTCTATATAGAAACCTATGACAATGGCATATGGCCAAGATACTAGCCTATGGTTTGGGCTAACCCTAATGACCTAAAAACACTACTAGTGACCCTTGTTGACTAAGGGTTGACCAAAGTCAACCTTAGGTCAAAGTTGACCTAGTTAACCTAGAATTGACTAGGAATGACCTAAAACAACTAGTTGACTAGTAGACGTAGTTTGACTAGATAATTGACCATTGTTGATCAAAGTCAACTATAGGTCAACCAGACCTAATTGACCTAGAAATGGCTTGGATAGACTTAAGAGGACTTGTTGACTAAGTTTTGACTAAACCCTAGGCTATTAACTAGTTGGGTTAGGGTTGACCTATATATGAGTATACTATTGACTCGGGTTTTCTGGAAGGACTTATGTAGATTAAAATATGTATGGGTTAAGTTAGATACTTAGAGTCAAGTCATGACTTGAGATTGGAATGTGGGATTAGCTTGAATATAGGATTAAGGTTGGTATTATATATATGTATATATATGTGTGGTATACTTGTATAGGTATTGGTTATACCTTAACCTTGTGGTATTGACTTAGATAGTTGACCATTGACCTAATCACCTTGCTGACTAGTCTTTGTTTGACCCAAAACCTTAGTTGGTCTAAGTTTGACCTAGACTTGACCCAGATTGATCATGTTGACTAGTATTTGACTAGTTTGATTAGAATGTTGACCAAGAGTTGACTTTTGACCAGATTGACCTAGAATCATGTAGTATGCATTGTATACTCTAATTTTACCATTGTGGATATATTGTGACCTATTTTACTCTAAATAGGACTCTGTGACACCAGTTCGGACATCTATTCATATCAGTCATACAGGGTGACAGGCGAGTACATTCTCTGATTTCATACTTGTTAGGATTTATATTCTTGCTCTAGAATACCTTACATGATGCTGTCACATCATTATCACAGATTGATACTATATGGATCTTGTCATGCGATATATCTCCCTCGGGGTGCATCAGATACAGTTGTCATATGCTTTTCACGAACATCTTGTATTTCATGTACACCGCTTTCATGTATACTCTTGTGCAATCTTGTACTCTCATGATCACGTGAGCAAACATGATAAAAACCTCTTGTATAAAGTAACGTAACTTGACTGGAACCTTGTGTATTGATTGGGGAGGGTGAGTAGGAAATGGTTATGTGATCAAATCCCATCTTGTACAAATTCTTGTGAAATCTTGTGAAATCTTGTATATGTCCTAAACCCGTTTATATAACCATATCATGCTCTAAATCACAGGTTACCTACATTCTTACTTATCATATATATAGATATTTTCAGTTATCAAATCTCTCTCGTTTTTACATATATTCTTTACAGTCCATGTATCTTACTCTATGCATGCTTTGCATTTCCCAACATGATATGAACTGCGTGAGATATTGTGCTCGTTCCTGTCCTGACTGGACCTGTTAAAAATATTACAGATGATGATGGTGACTGTACCTTCTATGGGACACATGAGGGTGACCTTCAGGAGCCTGAGGAGCATCTAGCTCAGTAGAGGGTGCCTAGTCTAGTCTAGTGTTTATAGTTTTCATTTTGTATCGGATTGTTCCGATTGTTAGTTGTGACTTAGTTATATTTCAGATCTTGTACTTATTTGTGTTGAACATCTACTTTGTGTAGTATGAACTCTATTTATATTTCAGTTCCTTTCTTTCGTCTGATTCCATATCATGTTCTATCTTTATCTTTCCTAGACTTGTGTTGAGATATAGAGTTGAGATGTTATATTATACCTCCGTGCGGAGATGATAGGTTTATATATCTTATTGTTAGATGTTAGATTATAGATGACCTATACAGCGTTCTACCGCCGACACTGCGGCGTAGGCTGGACGTACCCATTCTCGTGCCCCTAATCCGGGTGCGGGTCGTGACAAAAACAGAATGACATATTCTACTTGTGTAGTATCCCTATAGTTTAATAATGAACATTTAAGATGAATAGACCCGGAGCAACCCTTCGTTGAATTCCCTGGGTTCGTCGACCCCTTCGGTGGAACACTCAACACCGGTAATGGCACATACAGTTGAAACGAACAACAAAATAGAATATGATAAACATTAATTGTACATTATACAACCAATATCCAATGACCAAGTCTAATGTACACAAAAATATCCACGGAGATGGTCTACACAACCAATCAAACACGAAGATAAGTCTACACAAACCCAATATCATGGGTCAACACACAAACAAACACTACACAAAAAAGCAATAAACAGTCCTAACTAGGCCCTACGGATCTGGAGCAGGAGGGGCACCGCCGCGCCTAAGGATAAGAACAGCTCATACTCCCGTGAAATCGATACCGATACAGGTGGAGTCGATGACGATGAAGGAGGCAGTGACGTCGGTGATGATGAAGAAGCACCGGAGGACGTATCTGCTCCAATGCTGCTAGTCGCTGGTTGTATGAATCTATGGTAGATAATAGCCTCATACTGCCATCAACCATCGAATCCTGCATCAACGTCAGTCTCTCATCCATGGACAGTTGTGATGCCTGTAGCTCCGTCACGTTGCATTGTGTCGACGCTCTAAGATCAGTGACGCCACGCTTTATCCTCTCAGTCATGTCCCTAAGATTCATGATGCTACGATCAAGCGCATCCAATTGTGCTAGGAGCGTAGCATCGTCCATATGTTGCTGATCCTGGATCCGTCGCAGCATCTTGTCACCGATAGATGCAACCATCTCCTGGACTCGGGCAGACTCCTATGAGGGTTGTGTACCATGCACACTTGCAGTAGAGGCCCTAAAGGACTGTGTCACAATTAGGGCGCCATAGGATCTCGTACCGTAGTACGTACCCCTATGGAGACCACCAGCGACGGTCACCCATAGCTCGTCCGCCGACGGAGCTTGAGTGGGCTGCGGGGAAGTACCGGCCTCTCCCGTAGTACGTGCACTAGCTGCCGCCCGCTCTTGAAGATTAAGACAGTCGGCGTAGAAAGTATGGATACTCTATAATTTCTAATGTCTAATGTACTTATTATTCCTAACTACATGAATATTTATTTGCATGCATATTTGCTAAGTTATATTAAAATTAACACGAAGTATTAAAATTAAAATAATATTGTAATACTTACATAGGTCTGCTTGGCCCTCTCGTCAATAAGCTTTTCGCCCTTCCGATGGGTGGCCAGGAAGACGGTCACCATGTTGGCGTCACCACCCTTCCTTACCTGTTAAAAATATATTATTTAGTACTATTTATGAAATTAATCGAACTTACATTAAAATAATATTTTGAAAAAAAAAACATACCAAACGACGAAAGATATTATAAAAATATTAATATTAACCAAGGTTCACAGTATCGTATCAGAAGTAAAAAGTTTTCGATTGGTGGTAGGTCGAGCCAGAATCCTTTGACGGAGGCTTCTCCTTCAAAGGATTGCTAGTGGGGCGAGCCAGGATTCTCCGTCAAAGGATTATGGCTCGTCCCACCACCAATCAAAATCTTTTTACTTCTAGGATACTCTATACACTCTTGATTTCAGGCTAACACGGATACTTAACATAAGAGATAATTATATCTCTGTCGTCATGTGTTCCTTGTGATCCCACAAGAATACTTGACCTCGGAGTGTCCAAGCTAGCACTTACCATGAAATACTTGGCGATACCTAGCTAGCACTTACCTACATACCTAGTATCTTGACATGTCTTGACACTGTACCAATCATACCTACACTTCTAAGATACTCTATACACTCTAGGTACTAGGATACTCCTTAGCATAATATTACATATCAAAATCACTTAGTAGCCTCTTTCTATCGATACTCTATACACTCTATGTACACCATCTATGAATTCATCTACTACTAGACACTCATATACACTACTAAATTTTATAAATTTAGGGTCCATCAACACATATAACAATTCCATGATATCGTGTCAATACCAACTCAAGTTAACGTGTATGTATCATATCTTAACAACGTGTCCGTGTTATACGATTATAACATATATACAAATTTTATAAATGTATACTCACAAACATAATAGTTCTAATTATACGTGTAATATACAAAATTGAACCAATTGGTGAGGGCTAGTATAGAATTTTAGGGCATCGACATTTGGGGTGTAGGACTTTGGATCCTATTCTTCATGTGAGGGCTGCTGTGTGGTAGAGAAGTTTGTGTGTGTGTATGTATTATGTTTGTGTGTGTGTGTATGTGTCCTGCCGACAGGAAGATGGAGATGGAATACACAACATACAGTAAAGCTACCGCTAACACCAATATTGTGTGCATCACAAAAAATCGACAAAATTCAGATAGGGTTAGGGTCTGTCTTATGTCCCATGTCATATCGGTGTATGTATTCATGTCGTATTCGTGTCTATGTCATGTCCATGTCAAATGGCTAGTAGATATATAGGGTTAGGCTTTACCTAATGTTGGGGTTGACCGAAGAAGGGGATAGTCGAGAGGAGGAGTTGATCGGCGCACGTAGGCGGTTAAGGAGGAGGAGCCCGAAGAAGAGAAGGAGGAGCTCACAGTGGAGGAGAAGGAGGTTGGCATGCATAGGCGGTTGAGGAGGAGGAGGAGCTCGCAGTGGAGGAGGAGGAGGTCGGCACGCGTAGGCGGTTGAGGAGGAGGAGCCTGGAGAGGAGGAGGAGGAGGAGCTCGCGATGGAGGAGGAGGGGGTCAATGGAGGAACAGCCCAGAAAGGAGGAGTAGGAGGAGGAGCTCGGTGGCAGCGGAAGAGCGCTGGAGGGAGGAGGGGGGGTAGTGAAGTAGCTCTGGAGGAGGAAGGGGAACTAAAATTTTTGAGAAAACGAGTGAGAATGGGGGAAAAGGAAAACTCGATCGGAATATTGAAAATAAATTAGCGACGTCAGGATACCACGTCGCTAAACGTCGCAATATTCTAAAAAAATAATGACGTTGTACGTTAAAGTCGCTAATCGTCGCTGATAATAAAAAATAGCGACGTCCAGCGACTTTGTAGCGACGTAAAATTTTGTCAAACTATTTGTAGTCACAATATGTCGTAGATAGTTGCTACTAGTGACGTATTGCGACGTCATTTCACTCTGTCGCTAAGTTGCATAATATTAGTGACGTTTTATCTTAGCGTCGTTAATCGCGTCGGTGATATGACTTATTTTGGTAGTGGAGAATCATTCATCGTTGGAGGTGGTTACAAGACTGTTAAGCAATAAGTTAGATTTTAATATGTTACAAGAATACTACAATCGAGTAATGGAGTTGATTATAGAGATCTTGCCGGCGGGGGCTAAGTTACCTAAAGACGTCTACCGGTCTAAGAGGATGGTGAGAACGCTCTGGATGGGATATAAGAAAATTGATTCTTGTCGCAACGGGTGCATGTTGTACTACAAAGACGACAAGGATGTAGATATGTGCAGGTTTTGTGGTGATGATCGCTATAAGGCAAATAGTACAGGGAGGTCTACCGGTACAAGAAGGCCGACTGATTCAATGCACTACTTACCTTTAACGCCGCGGTTGTAGAGATTATTTATGATGAAAGAGACTGTAAAAAATATGAGTTGGCACAGGTAAGAACAGATTGAAGGAGTGTTGGATCACCCATCCGATGAAGAAGCATGGAAGCACTTTGATCGAGTGTATCCTGATTTTGCTTCAGTTCCGCGTAATATAAGGTTGGGGCTATCTTCTGACGGTTTCACTCCTTTTGGTCTTTTGGGATCCCAGTATTCATGTTGGCCTATAATTGTCACTCCGTACAACCTACCGTCTTGGATGTGCATGAAGACTCGGTACATGTTTCTAACCGTTATCATTCTTGGTCCGAATAATCCCAAGAGGAACATTGATATGTACTTACAGCCATTGATAGATGAGTTGAATCAGTTATGAAAAGTAGGCGCCAATACGTATGATATTTCTAGGAAGCAAAATTTTCAGATGAGGGCAACCCTTATGTGGACCATCAACGACTTTTCGGCCTATAGAATGTTATCTGGATAGAGCACTCATGGCCGTCTCTTGTGTCCGTATTGTATGAACCGTACTAAGACTTTTCGTTTGAAATACGGAAGAAAACTGTACTTCTTTGATTGTCATCGACAATTTCTGCCGAAAGATCATCGTTCAGAAGGAACAAGAATGCGTATCGTGTCGGCATTGTGGAGAAGGGTGATCCACCGCCAAGGTGGTATAGAGACACGATATGGGAGGAGGTCAAAGATTTTTCAAGTGCTATCGAAGATCCTACAACGGGGTACAAGTGTGATGGATTTGGTCGAGATCATAAGCAGACGAAGAGGAGCATATTCTGGGACCTGCCATATTGGAGTACCAATCTAATTAGACATAATCTTAATGTCATGCATATTGAGAAGAATGTATTTGATACCATAATTAATACTGTGATGGACGTAAAGAAAAAAAATGAAAGACAATCCCAAGGCCAGGTTTGACTTATAAGAAATATGCAAACGCCCTGCGTTGCATTTGATAGAGGACAATGGAAAACAGTTCCTGCCGAAGTCAATTTTCTTACTGGACAAGGAGGACAAAGTAAGACTTTATCGGGATCCAGGGTCTAAAATTTCCAGACGGATACGTGTCGAATCAGAGAAGATGTGTTAATCTGAAGGAGAACAAACTGACGGGTATGAAGAGCTACGACTGCCACGTATTCATGGAGAGGATAATTTCGATTGCATTTCAAAAATTCTTACCGTAGGGAGTTTGGGATCCATGGACTGAGATTAGCATCTTCTTCAGGAATCTTTATTCTAAGAAATTGCTCGTCGACCATCTAGAAAAGAAAGAGAAGGACATTGTGGTAACACTGTACAAGCTAGAGAAGGTGTTCCTCCTGGATTCTTCGACTCTATGGAGCATTTGTAGATTCATCTTTCCTATGAGGCACGTGTTGGTGGACCTATCGAATATCGATGGATGTTCTCATTCGAGCGACACCTGAACCACCTAAAAAGAAAGGTGAAAAATAAGGCACGAGTCGATGGTTCTATTTGTGAAGCATATGTTCTCGAGGAGATTACAAACTTCTGTTCGATGTATTTCAAGCCTCATATTGCAACTAATAGAACAAGAGCTCCCAGAAACAATGATGGAGCTCAGGATTCTAATGATACAATACTAAAGGTATTCAGTGCTCCAGAAAAGCCATCGGATAAAATGAAGAAGAGATATCTGAACGATGACGAGCTAAGGGCTGCTCAGGTGTATGTATTACTCAACTGCGATGAGGATGAAGTGGGGAAGCTCAAGGGGTAAGTAATTAATACAGGGGTAAGTCATTTTAATAGTATTGTTTTCAGCATATTTAATGATGTTTTGTTGTTTCAGCACATTTAATGATGCGGTGAGGTCGAGTAGGCCACACATAACAGAAGAAGAACTAGAACAAGAAATAAGATATTATTTTCCTTCCTAGTTGAGTGTATATATAAGGAGAACTCTGTAATTACCTTTTGTATCTGCATTGAGATTGAACTTAATT
>JANAVB010044320.1:0-12228 GCA_029216955.1 Iris pallida
AGTGGTATTCATCGGCGTAGAAGTTGATGGCTCAACATCATCGTCAGGAATAGATGTTGCACTATTATCCTCATCAAAAGTCACATTAGTAGACTCTTCTACAATCAATAAGCATTTGTTGAACACTCTATATCCCTTGCTCTTGGCAGCATAGATAAGAAAATACCATCATCAGCTTTGGCATCAAATTTGCCTAATTGTCTTTGGTGTTTAGGATAAAACAGCGACAACCAAATACTCTAAAATATGAAACATTTGGAGTTCTACCAAAGCAAAGCTCGTAGGGTATTTTTTTCGTAATAGATTGAATAAGCACCCTATTTAAAATATGGCACGTTGTACTGACACTTCAGCCAAAAATATTTTGGAAGTAAAAATTTATTCAATATGACTCTAGCCATATCGCCAAGAGTCCTATTCTTCCGCTCTACAACACAATTTTGTTGAGGAGTTCTAGGATAAAACTCATGATCAAAACCATTTAAATCATAAAACTTTTCAAAATCGGAATTTTCAAATTCGCCTCCATTATCATTTCGGATTCGAGTAATTATGTAGCCCTTTTTATTTTGAACCTTTTTAGCAAAAAAATTAAAAACAGAAATAACATCGCTTTTTTGAAAGAAAAAAAAACCCAAATGAATCTAGAAAAATTATCTACTATAACAAAAGCATAGAGTTTTTCACCAAGACTGGCTATTCTACAAGGACCAAATAAGTCCATGTGTAGTAATTGTAAGGGTCTAGTAGTACTTACAGTGTTTATGGAATGAAATGAAGATTTGGTTGCCTTATTCAGTTCATATTCGGTACATACCGTGTCCTTCTTGAATGATATCGGGCAAACCTCTTACTAGCTTCTTTGTCGATAGCCTGGATATAGTATCCATATTGGCATGACCAAGACGCTGGTGCTACAACAATCTCTCATCCTTGTGGATGTAGAGACATCTTTCTGCACTGTTAGTATTTCTAGATAGATAGAAAATTTAAATGTTATCCTCTTTTATCCCTTGAAAAGCGATGTCTCCCGTTGACCTATAATAAATATCGTATTTATTTTGTCCAAAGTTAATATCATATCCATGATCAGCAAGGTGACTTATGCTGAGCAGGTTATACTTTAACTCGATCACTAGGTAGACATCTTTTATTACAAGAGAAGGAGGATGACCAATAGTACCATTACCTATGATGTAGCCCTTTAAATTGTTACCGAATGATACGTACCCTTCCTTCTTCATCGATAGTGATGCGAAAAGATTTGCGTCTCCCGTCATATGTTGCGAGCATCCACTATCGAGAATCCACTTGCTTTTAGTTGAGGGAGGACGGTCCACCTACATTACGAGTATATGTGACCTTTGGTACCCAAGTTCTTGTGGGTCCTGAAATGTTAGTCTTCGGTACCCATACATATAGATTGATATCAACTAATTTTCTAATTTTATACTGTGGTGAGATATGACCATGTAATCCACAGTAGGTGCATGTAGCATGCCTATTTGTGTTGGAAGCATGTTGATAATGATGTCTATATGCATTATGGTGATAGTTGTGTTGAACAGCAGGATAGTGACTATATGTAGTAGCAGGATGATGATTATATCTACGTGCAGCATGGTGATAGTTAGCAGGATATTGACTATGGTTATGTCTATGTGTAGCATGGTGACGGTTAGCAGGATAGTGACTATGTACAACAGCAGAGTGATAGTTATGAGAATAATGTCTATGAGCATGTGGTTTATGTGTGTTGACACAAAGTCACAGTCAACCAAATATTGACTACATTGACCAAATAATATTTGTATTAATTCAATACGACACACGACGACTGCATTCAGTTCAAGACGGATGACAGCTCAGTCTCCGGCTCTCAGTGTGTTCTGGAGTCTGTATTTTATGATTTCATTGAGTCTAGATTTATGTACTCTGAGTCTTGCTGAGCTCTTGGAACTTAATCTATAACCTACCCAAAATCCCAAGCTCCACTGAACCAAAAACTGCCCACTGGTCCCCTTAGAACCACTCTGTGCTCTGGAGACAGAGTTCGGGCCGAACTCTGCCTCCACACAGAGTTCGGGCCGAACTCTGTCCCCTAGAAATCTGGAACCCTAATTTTAGGGTTAGCTGGTTGCTAGCTGTCCAACGGCCAAATTTTTTGAATTCTCCTACCCGAATTCTGGCCGAATTCTGCCTCAAAAATCAGTATAAATAGGGCATGAATTCTCTCATTTTGAATCACTCAATCTTCTCTTCTCTTCTCTCTTATAAGCTCAATAAGCCATACCCTTCCCATCTACTAGCCACAAGCCTCCTAAGTCTCGAGTGCTCAGCATCTCTCAGTTAGGATTCTTGTGCAAGAGTTGAAGAAGTCGCTTGGACAATTCCAAGCAAATCGCCACTGCAATCCTCTGTTAGAAGTTGACGTGCTCTTCTGAAGAAAAGGCACGGGTTGTAAACTACTATTTCACAAATAGTGGATTTAATCCTGAGCTAGAGTTCTCAGGCCTGGACTAGTCCTCCACGAGGGAAACCAGGTTAAAATCGCTGTGTTTGCGTATGCTCTTTTGCTCTTTATTTATTTTCCGCACTTTACTCTGATTATTGATTGTTGGTGAAAGAGTTAATTTTTAATTGGCTATTTTTCTATATAAACTCTATTCACCCCCCTCTAGAGTTGCCAAACTGTTCTTCAATTGGTATCAGAGCTCTGTTCTCTTTACAAGGATTAACATCCTAAGAGCTGATCCATGGCAACCACACAATCCTTGATTTCCAATCATGGTGAAGGTCAGTCCACTCATAGGCCTCCCCTATTTGATGGAACTAACTACACATATTGGAAAACAAGGATGAGCTTCTATCTTAAGTCTCTAGACTTTGACCTGTGGACTGTCGTCACTGACGGTTACAAAAAGCCCGCCAGGATAGTTGTCGATGGTGACCTCATTGAGAAACCACACGACAAATATTCTGTCGAGGAGAAGAAACAGGCAAGTCTAGACGCTAGGGCTATTAATGCTTTATTCTGTGCTATAGACAGGAATGAGTTCAACAGGGTTTCTACTTGCACCACTGCTCATGAAGTATGGAGACTTCTAGAAGTGACGCATGAAGGAACCACACAGGTCAAGGAATCTAAAATAAGCCGTCTCACTCAAGAATACGAAGCCTTCAAGATGAAGCCAAGTGAGACGATCACTCAAATGATCACAAGATTCCTCGACATCATCAATCCTCTATCTTCGCTCGGAAAGCAGTACTCAAACCACGAGAAGATTCGTAAACTGCTCAGAGGGCTACCAAAGATTTGGAACCCTAAGGTGACAGCCATCATAGAAGGAAACGATCTCACAATAATGTCAATGGAGACCTTGATGGGTAAGCTTATGACTCACGAGCTTGACCTCAAGGACTTCGAAGAGCCTGCTCCGAAGACCAGGGAGATCGCACTCAAAGCTCATCAACGAAGAGCTAATCATGATGAGACCGAAGAAGATAATTCGGATGATGAAGAACAAGCTCTCATGGTTCGCAACTTCAAGAAATTCCTTCGCTTCAATCGAAGGAAGAAGGAATCTCAAGAAGTCGATGAAGAAGAACCAACTTGTTACGGTTGCAAGAAAACTGGACATGTCCGAAAAGACTGCCCATTCCTGAAGAAGAGCAACCGCTATGAGAAGCCATACAAAAAGAACTCATCAAAGAAATATGCCAACACAGGCATCTGGCATGAAAGTGAAGCAAGTGACTCTGAGGAAGAAAGGACTCTCCTCAAGATACAGCAAATGTGTGCCTGATGGCAACTTCTAACAAGGTATCTAACGAAACTCTGGATGACTTCTCTTTTGATGAACTTGGCGATGCTTTCACTGATTTACTCGATGATCATAAAAAGGTCATCGGTAAATATAAACATGCCAAGGACAAAATCAAAAGTCTAGAAGATGAGATACAAAGAATTTCCTTACTTCTTGATAATGTTAGAGACACATCACCCACTAATAACGCTGATGAAGTATCCAAGCTCAAATTAAGCTTGCATGATGCTGAAGCACGTATTGAGCAACAAACTCAAGAAATCACTACACTCAACACGTTGCTTGCTGAAGAAAAGAGTAGACACAAGATTTCCATGACTAAGATATATGGCTTAAATATTAAGGTTACTGAACTGCAAGCTGTTACTAAAAGATTAGAAACCAAATTGGGTAAACAGGTTATTCAACCTCAAACCCAATCACATGGGCACAACACCACTCATGCTAGTCAAACAAGTCATTCTCATGCAACACATAACCATGCATTCATATACACAAACTTTCACAAACCACGTGCACGTAAGAACAATTCTCAATCAGTACACAAGCATCATGCACAAAGACACAATCAACAGCACTTCACACATAAAAATCATCATGTCATGCCATATAGACAAGATCATCATGCAATGCCATATAGACAAGGTCCTCATATACCATATAGACAAAATCGTCATGTCATGCCATATAGACAAAATCATCATGCCATGCCATCTAGACAATATCAGCATGTCACTCATCATAGACAATACCATCATTCTATGCCTCAAAGACACCATCACCATGCCACTTATTCCATGCATAATCATCCTCACCATGCTAACTCTTCACATCATGTCCATCATCATCCTGTTGCTTATAAATATCATTCTCATACTCCTAGTATAAACAAGAATGCTATCTGTACTTATTGTGGATTACATGGACACATCTCACCACAGTGCAGAGTTAGAAGACTTGTAGATAAAAGGATATATGCTTGGTTCCCAAAGACTAACTTTTCAGGACCCTCAAGAACTCGGGTACCAAAGGTCACATCTACTCTTGATGTAGGTGGACCTTCCCTCCTCAACTGAAAGTAAGTAGATTCTCGATAGTGGATGCTCGCGACATATGACGGGAGACGCAAACCTTTTTGCATCACTATCGATGAAGAGAGAAGAATACGTATCCTTCGGTAACAATCTCAAAGGGCACATTATAGGTAATGGTATCATTGGTCATCCTCCCTCTCCTGTAATAAAGGATGTCTGCATAGTGACCGAGTTAAAGCATAACCTGCTCAGCATTAGTCATCTTGCTGATCATGGATATGACATTAACTTTGGACAAAACAGTTGCTACATCTATGATAGGTCAACAGGAGACATTGCTTTTGAAGGGAAAAGAGAGGATAACATCTATATTTTCTATCTTTCTATAAATACTAACAATGCAGGTAGATGTTTATATGCCCACAAAGACGAACGACTACTTTGGCACCAGCGTCTTGGTCACGCCAACATGGATGCTATATCCAGGCTTTCTACCAAGAAGCTAGTGAGAGGATTGCCTGACATCACATTCAAAAAGGATACGGTATGTGCCGAATGTGAACTAAACAGGCAACAAAATCCTCGTTTCATTCCATCAACTCTGTAAGTACTACTAGACCCTTGCAACTACTTTATATGAATTTATTTGGTCCTAGTAGAATAGCCAGCCTTGGTGGCAAACTGTATGCATTTGTTATTGTTGATGATTTTTCGAGATTTACTTGGGTTTTCTTTCTCGCTAATAAGAGCGATGCTATTTCTGCTTTCAAAGTTTTTGTAAAGAAAGTTCAAAACGAAAAAGGCTACATGATTACTCGAATCCGAAGTGATCATGGAGGCGAATTCGTAAATTATGATTTTGAAAGTTTTTGTAATGCAAATGGTTTTGATCATGAATTTTCTTGTCCTAGAACTCCTCAACAAAATGGTGTTGTGGAGCGGAAGAATAGAACTCTCGGCGATATGGCCAGAGTCATGTTGAATAAATTCTCACTTCCGAAATACTTTTGGGCAGAAGCTGTTAGTACAGCATGCCATATTTTGAATAGGGTGCTGATTCGTCCCATTACGAAGAAAACACCCTATGAGCTTTGGTTTGGGAGAACCCCCAATGTTTCTTATTTTAAAGTTTTTGGTTGTAGATGTTTTATCCTTAACACCAAAGACAACTTAGGCAAATTTGATGCCAAAGCTGACGATGGTATCTTTCTTGGTTATGCCGCCAAGAGTAAGGGATATAGAGTTTTCAATAAACGCTCACTTATTGTGGAAGAGTCAACAAATGTGACTTTTGATGAAGACAACAGTGCAGCAAGTACTCTTGATGATGACGTTGAGCCATCAACTTCTACTCCAATGAATACTTCAACCGAAACTAATTCTCTGGAGGGTTTGCCTAAGAAATTCTCTTTCAAACCTTCTCATCCAGAAAATTTAGTTATAGGAGAAGTTTCACGTGGAGTAACTACTAGATCATCACTAAGAGACTCTGTTGCTAGCACTGCCTTCATTTCACAAGTAGAGCCTAAAAACATTTCTGAAGCTTTTAATGATGAATTTTGGATTTCTGCTATGCAAGAAGAACTCAACCAATTCGAGAGAAGCCAAGTATGGGAACTCGTTCCTAGACCGGTTAATCACTCTATAATTGGTACTAAATGGGTTTTTAGAAACAAAGTAAATGAAGATGGTTCAGTCACACGTAACAAAGCTCGTCTAGTAGCTCAAGGATACAACCAAGAGGAAGGTATCGACTACGATGAGACGTATGCTCCTGTTGCTAGACTAGAATCCATTCGGATGCTTTGTGCTTTTGCTAATTTTCAAAACTTTAAATTATTTCAAATGGATGTGAAAAGTGCTTTTCTGAATGGTTTTTTAAGGAGAAGTTTATGTGAAACAACCTCCTGGCTTTGAAAATCACAAATTTCCCGACCACGTGTTCAAGCTAAAGAAAGCACTTTATGGCCTCAAGCAAGCCCCAGAGCTTGGTATGAAAGGCTAAGTAGCTTCTTACTTGAGAAAGGTTTTTCAAAAGGGAAAATTGACACTACACTGTTTATAAATCTTTTAAAGACACTATTGTTGATTCAAATTTATGTTGATGATATTATTTTGGGTCTACTGATGAAACTCTTTGTCAAGAATTTGCCAAGTGTATGCAGACAGAATTTGAGATGAGCATGATGGGAGAGCTCAACTACTTTCTTGGCCTGCAAGTAAAGCAACTGGCAAATGGAACTTTCATCTGTCAATCGAAGTATACCAAGGACATGCGATCGCGAAGAAGTTCGACCTTGACAACGTCAAACCAATTAGCACGCCAATGGCTACTTCAACCAAAACTCGAACCAGATGAGAGCGGCAAACCCGTTGATCAACGTAAGTATCGAGGTATGATAGGCAGCTTACTTTATTTAACTGCTAGTCGCCCCGATATCATGTTTAGTGTTTGCCTATGTGCTAGATATCAAGCAAATCCTAAGAAATCTCACATGACCGTGGTTAAGCGTATCTTTCGATATCTTAAGGGTACGGTTACAGTGGGCCTATGGTATCCTAAGTCAACATCATTTGACCTCATCGGTTACTCTGATGCTGACTTTGCTGGATGCAAGGTCGACCGTAAAAGTACGAGCGGCACGTGTCATTTGTTAGGAAGGCTTTAGTCTCATGGTTTAGCAAGAAGCAGAACTCTGTCGCACTATCCACAACAGAAGCTGAATACATAGCAGCTGGGCGTTGTTGTGCACAAATTCTGTGGATGAAGCAAACCCTTGAAGACATAAGTTATCTTTCATGCATATTCCTATATTCTGTGACAATACTAGTGCCATCAATTTGACTAAGAACCCTGTCTGCCACTCACGCACTAAACACATTGAGATCAGACACCACTTTTGCGTGATCATCAGCAAAATGGCACGATTAACTTAGAATTTATTGACACTGATCATCAGCTAGCAGATTTCTTTAGTAAGCCATTATCCGAAGAGCGCTTCAATTATTTTGTCGTGAACTCAGAATTTTGGATGAAGCAGTTATAAGTTGAGACTTACCTGCGTAAATATCGAGTATATTTTGATTCTTTTATGACAAATTTATTATGGGTACAAGCCGAAAGGGTCCTTCTGACAAAAAGGCGTAAAAGCCTAAGCGACACGGTGCACTAGTCCTCAGGACTACCGCTAGCTGGGATCCGGCCCCTGCAGCTAACCCATGGCAAATTTGAATACTGAATTACAATATTTCCTTGTTTATTATATGGTTTGTTACGATTTATTATTGCCAAATTGATCTTCCTAAAGTTCATTCTGACCTTTGAATCTCTCTATTTTGGGTTTCTCAAAATTGTATCTCTTTTTGTTCAACACTTAATCTTTTTCAGCCTAACTTTTGTTCTGGACCACTGATCCAGAACTCGGGCCGAACTCTGCCCTAACAGAGTTCGGGCCGAGTTCGGTCCCTAGGTTCCAGAATCGGGATCTGGCCGCCTTGGATCTTTTCTAATCCAATGGTCAATATTTCACCCGACCAAAGACAAACCCTACTTTATGTCGGGATTCTTTCTCTCCCCTTCACTATTACCACCTTTTCTCACCTATACACACTCTTTCCTTGAAACCCTAACCCTAGTTTTGATCTAGAGTGCCTCATTGCTTCTCAAATCAAGAAAAGGTGTCTCCTCTCCATTTTCCTCTATTGTTCTTTACCTGTTTGAGGTACCATTTTTTTTAAATCTTTTAATGGCTCCTTGCTTGTTCAATCGCGGGAAGAGGATTCGAGTTGAGAGTATTTCCTCTTCGGATTCTCCTCCATCAATTGAACAAATCATTGAACAACTTCAACCACCTCACCCTTTGTTCAATCCACCTCGTCCTCAACATCCTTCCACTTATGACAATAGACTTTTTGTCTCACTTGATGCATCAAACAACTGGTTTAGTGACTTTCGGAATCGTCAGGTATTCACAGGACATCCTATCAATTTTTCTATATTCTCTCAATATGATTCTTTATTCCATGACCTCTATTTTGATGAACTAGTCACTATATCTTCTGCTATTTATCGTCATGGTTCAAATGTTCTACTGCAACTTAACCTTGATGACCTTCGTATTTATTCACGAGTTGCTGGTATCGATATCTCGTTTGATGACTTTGAACTAGCCGAATATCTTGATCTTCTTGAGCCAAGTTCTTGGGAAAGGCTTGTTGATGCTCGCTCGTTCCGTTTTCCCAACGGACTTTCACTTGAAAGCTTCAAGGACGATTTGTGCACTCCATACACACTCCTCGAAAGCTCATGACGAAATATCTCAACCCATATTTTTCTGATCTTCATTGGATCTATCTAATACCATTCTACCCAAGATCGGTTCCCCTGATGAAATCACTTATCTTGACATTTCTGCTCTTTATCATCTTCACTTTGGAATTCATTTCAATCTTCCACGTACTATGATGGACTGGATGATTCGCTGTAGGAGGAAACCACGAGCTTTGGTTTATCCTCTGTATCTTCCTATGATCTTTCGTGCTTTTCGTATACCACTTGATGCTTGTCCGTTCCTGCCGGCACCTACCTTTCTATCTAAGGTACGACGCCTTCAGCCTGTTGCTACTACTGAGTTGACTGCTGATGAGGAGCCTGACGCCCCTCCGCTCGGTCAGACTGCACCTCCTGCCAACCTGGATTCGCTTCAGACTATGCTTCGCGATCGTTTTGCTATTGAGGATGATCGCTGGACGCAGCAGGATTACCGTACCACTCTGCAGATTAGTGCCCTTGGGAACTCTCTGCATGATATGCGGTATTCGCTTGCTCGTCATCCTGATTTGCATGTGCCTATTGAGCGGGATCCACATCGCTCGGGTCATCGTCTAGACGATCCGTGGGTCATGCAGTATATGGATCCAGATGATACTTTTGTGGATCTTCAGATGTTCCAGGATTTTCGTTGGCCCTTTCCCTGGTCCTTCAGATGTTCCAGGACCTTCTGTGCTCCTGATGGAGATTGGCTACTATCTGCTGCTGCTGCTACTGATGATGATCTTAGTTACTTTTGATTTCAGTTATTTAGTTTCTTATGGATTTATGTAGCTGGTTTTATGGTGGCCACTTGGTTTGGTGGGATGACATTATCTGTCTTTATTATCATTCTATGTCAGTGACTTATTTTGCTTAGTATTTTACTGTTTCTTCTCTGCTTGGTGTGGTTGCATTAATATTCATTGCTTCTTTATATTGCTAACTGCCAAAAGGGGGAGAAATAATGTATATTTTTATTGTTTTGCTTTTGGGAGATATTAGATATCATACTGGTTCTATGCATTCGTATATCTGTGTATATCTGTACTTCTTGCTCTGGAAATATTATCTATCAGATCACAGGTACTATGCATTTTGTAAGGGGGAGAGCTATAGCTTCTAGCTCGACACCGTTCATGGTTTACGGGGGAGCTATTTCTCTTAGCTCAGGCATCGTGTATGGGGGAGCTATGGAACTATGTTACAATCAACTGTGTCCAGGTATGAATATTGAAATATACATATATTATTTTGTCAATTATCAATATGGGGGAGATTGTTGACACAAAGTCACAGTCAACCAAATATTGACTACATTGACCAAATAATATTTGTATTAATTCAATACGACACACGACGACTGCATTCAGTTCAAGACAGATGACAGCTCAGTCTCCGGCTCTCAGTGTGTTCTGGAGTCTGTATTTTATGATTTCATTGAGTCTAGATTTATGTACTCTGAGTCTTGCTGAGCTCTTGGAACTTAGTCTATAACCTACCCAAAATCCCAAGCTCCACTGAACCAAAAACTGCCCACTGGTCCCCTTAGAACCACTCTGTGCTCTGGAGACAGAGTTCGGGCCGAACTCTGCCTCCACACAGAGTTCGGGCCGAACTCTGTCCCCTAGAAATCAGGAACCCTAATTTTAGGGATAGCTGGTTGCTAGCTGTCCAACGGCCAAATTTTTGAATTTTCCTACCCGAATTCTGGCCGAATTCTGCCTAAAAAACACTATAAATAGGGCATGAATTCTCTCATTTCAAATCACTCAATCTTCTCTTCTCTTCTCTCTTATAAGCTCAATAAGCCATACCCTTCCCATCTACTAGCCACAAGCCTCCTAAGTCTCGAGTGCTCAGCATCTCTCAGTTAGGATTCTTGTGCAAGAGTTGAAGAAGTCGCTTGGACAATTCCAAGCAAATCGCCACTGCGATCCTCTGTTAGAAGTTGACGTGCTCTTCTGAAGAAAAGGCACGGGTTGTAAACTACTATTTCACAAATAGTGGATTTAATCCTGAGCTAGAGTTCTCAGGCCTGGACTAGTCCTCCACGAGGGAAACCAGGTTAAAATCGCTGTGTTTGCGTATGCTCTTTTGCTCTTTATTTATTTTCCGCACTTTACTCTGATTATTGATTGTTGGTGAAAGAGTTAATTTTTAATTGGCTTTTTTCTATATAAACTCTATTCACCCCCTCTAGAGTTGCCAAACTGTTCTCAATGTGCTGCATGGGGAGTACGTGTACATGTAGCATATTTATGTGCTGCATATGGGTGACGTGTTTTACTATTTTGAGTAGTCTTATATTTTGGTGTCTTATGTAATTGGTTTGAGGTTGAGCAACCTGTTTTCCCAATCTAATCTCTAATTTCTTAGAGGCAGCATGTAGTCATTACACTTAGTAGTTAAACCAATTTTAGCAATAGAGATCTTGTGTTTGTTCTTTCTTCAGCAAGCTCAGTGTTGAGTGTTGTGATCTCACGTATTTGCTTTTCAATAAGTGCTTCAACATCATGTAGGCTTAACTTAAGCTTGGACACCTCATTAGTGACTTCCGTGGGTGGAGTGTCTCTAACATTATCAAGCAAAAGAAGAAAGGTTTTGAATCTCTATTTCATAACTTTTGATCTTCTCCTTGGCATACTAAATTTACTAATGACTTTCTTGTGGTCATTAGTAAATCATTAAATGCATTGCCAAGTTCAGCAAAAGTAAAGTCATCGAGAGTTTCGCTAGTTACCTTTTTGGATGTTGCCATTAGGCAGACATTAGCGGTGTCTTGAGGAGAGTCCTTTTCTTCCTCGGAATCATTGCTCGCTTCATGCCAAATGCTAGTATTGGCATACTTTCTTGAGGAAGATTCTTGTAGGGCTTCTCATCGGTTGCCTTTCTTTGCGAAGGGACGGTTTCGAACGTGTCCAGTCTTCTTGCAGCCGTAGTACGTTGGTTCTTACTCGTCATCTTCTTGTTGTTCCTTCTTTTTCGATGAATGAAGGAACTTCTTGAAATTGTGGACTAGAAGAGGTGATCATCACCTTCAGAATTGTCGTCGTCA
>JANAVB010044321.1:0-41305 GCA_029216955.1 Iris pallida
CCATGCAGCACTATTTATTCCTGCGGCACTATGCAAGTCTGTGGCACTATGCAAGCGATACGGCACTGTGCATCCATGCAGTACTATTCATCTATGTGGCACTATGCAAGCCATGCGGCTCTATTCACTCATATGGCACTGTTTATTCCTGCGGCACTATTTATCGTCCCAGCCAGATTCAGCACAGATGAACTAAAAAATGCTCAAATCTTATTTTGGCCATAACTTCCTCAAAATAAGTCAAAATCTAACTTTTCAATAGTTTATTTTGGGTAAAATCGAATTCTCTACAAGATAGAACAATCAAAACTTGAAAATAAAAAAGTTTGATAGATCAAAACCCAAGAAACAAACTTAGATCTACAAGAAATAAACTTTGGAAATTAAAAATGCTAATTACTAAAGTGTCTTAGAATCTTGTGAGGAAGACAATGGAACAACAAAAATGGAGTTCCTCCATGAAGCAAGTTATACTTGCCTAAGCTTCTCTTGGTAGGTGGAGAAGTTAAGAGGAAGAAGATGAAGAAATAAATAAGAAGGAGAAGTAAATGAGGAGAGAGAGAGAGGGGTTGGTGGCCTTTAAAGGAAGGGGTTACATGTTGAACCAACCCAACCAAGCCAAACCAAACCAAACCAAGCCATGCCAATATTGAACCAATACAAGACTAAACCAAGATTAGCTAGTTTAGACAAGTCACAATATGGTCAGAATTTCGTACACGTATACTGGTAATACGTATAACAAAAAATGAGGTGACCACTCTACCCACCTGAAAAGAATTTTGTCCTTGAAATTTAATCAAGAGGCTAGAGATGTCGGGGCAAGCTATACTAAAGCATAAGCAATTTACGACTAGCAACCAGTCAAGCAATCATTCATGCAAGCGAGGAATTAAAAGGCATAAGAAAAAGGAAGACACTCTGCTGGAAACCTCTCTGCCGGTTCTGTATCTGAGCTTGGGTCGGGGTATACTGTTGGGGTCTCTGCTGCTGGAATGCTTGTTCCTGAGGCGGCAATGGCCTCTGAGGCTGATGCTATTGTTATACTAGTGCTGGTGTTAGTCTCCAGGTTGCTGCTGGTTCACTGGAGGTGCTCCGCCTTGCTGATCGGTAGGACCAGGAACAATATCGCTGAAGAAATGACCTGGAAAAAATAAGGAAGACCAAGATAGATCGAGTATATAGCATGTGATCAGGTCAAGGTTTCAGAAAGATTAGGAGACACGAGTAGAGATCAAGGGCGAGTACTGATTGAGACATCTAGGTAAAACACCCATACATCTTGATTTATAAGACATTGCATGGGCCACCACTTAAACCGTGTCACGCCCCAGATCCAGAATACTAGAGAGCGGGGCAGACACAGCCAGCTATGTATATAGAAGTATAATCCACCTCGATATATGATCACGGCTGTCTAGATGCATGAGGGTTTATCTACAAGCCATTAGTCTCTTATGGTCAATAACAAGCCTAGTGTCGCAATCGCAAACAAATAATAATAGTCACAAGATGTTAGACCATCAGATATTCAATAGTAAGGCGTCCCATTCATTTCATATAAAGATGATCATGAAGCTAGTCGTACAAAATACGAGGACTAGCAAGAGTTTCATTCATACATGATCAACCCTAGGATTGGTTAATCATGTTACAGCCCGTAGGCAGACGAGAAATATAAGTATTCAACACGAGCTAACACTTGCTCGGCAGCTAAACGTCTCAAAAGAGTAATTTTACAATAGTACGAGAGTGCAAAATTAAACCCACTCGTTGCCAGGGTTTCTTCTAGTGGTCACCATCTGGCAGAAAGGCTGGAAGATCCTCGAGAGTTGCTCCAAAATCTTGCCATACAAAACCAGCTGGGTCAGACCCAGAAAGAGCAAGTGCCACAAAGGAGGCTTCACTTAAGAACTAAAACCAATACATTAGCACATGAGAATATAAATGATAATAAAAGACATGAGTTAGAGAAAACAGGGAGATAAACGATAAGATAACTAAGGGACTATTCGGTAACCAAGTTACAACCTGTAAACCAAACATGGACCGGGTTGTAACCCTTCACCTGAACAGAGCTTAGTCTCTAACCAATTATCGAATATTAAAGCATAAGCAAGCATGTCCTGAGATAGCCATGTACTGGATCTAGGCAAGACTAGACAAGATGGGACTCCATTTAATATTCACGGCCAAGCAAAGAGTACGGCTTGATACTTTAACTAACTACGGTTATCACAAGCTTAATTACTAGCAAGATGCAATGAGATCCCTACGGCCATAAGCCCTGCAGACTATCCAGGTTATTCAGACGTAAGTTACAAGAATTTATAGTGGATACATCGCCCAGGAGACAAATATATCACATGTACATATAATAGTGGGTACATCGCTCAGGAGATAAATGTACCCTAAGAGAGTTATTAGGTGACTTAGGGGTACAACACATGACAGTGTACATATTACTTGTTTCATGAAGTACCCACATGACAGTGGGCTGGAAATGTGCCCTACTCGTTGGCAGGCTACAAGTCCATCAGAAGGCGCCCAGATAACGGGATTGCTTGTAGCCGGCATATCTCTCTATATGAACTACTTGATCAATCTAATCATTAACCTAGTCAGATTCTGTATGAATCCCTGACCGCAGGAAACCAGGGATACAAGTCCTAGACATGATACAAGACGAGACTGGTAGCTTACGCAAGCACATTCAAGAACAATCACCCACGGTGTCAGGACGAGTTATTAATCAGCATGTCAAGATAGCCGTCGCAACAGCATTCAAGATTACATGTTAGGTTACTTATCAAGATTACTTATCCTGTCAAGAGTGCGTCACGACGGACCACCATCAAGAATGATCAGGTCAAGTTACTTGTCAAGAGTGCACCACGACGGGTCACTATCAAGAGTTATCATGTAAAGGTTACTTATTAAAAGTGCGCCACAACGGGCCACTATCATGTTATCATACAAAGACATGTTCAAGAGTGAACCACGACGGGTCACCAACATGTAAACAAAGAAGTGACATGTAATGTAAGAGCATACAAAGCCAAGAAAAGACATAAACCATGAGTGCACCCCAACGGGCCACTATCTAAGAAAGAAAATATGCAACAAGGATCGTATGTTAGAAAGAATTAGATAAACGACGTATCATGGCATGGGAGAAGAAATAAATAAAAGTGCTACTTGACAAAATAATAAATGAATCTGTGCTAGTGTTAAGAATATAAGGTGGTACAATTATTAACCAACTATACGATATTATCAAATCCTGTTAAGAAATTCATTTATTAAAGAAATATCAAGCTATTAGTAGGGTCATCGCAATTTAGGCCAAGATAGAAAATATGCAATGCAATCATAAGCTCCATATCAAGAATGGAAGAAACTTGCATAAAATAGTTGGTAACATATTCTTGAAGCAAGAAAAAGATCTATAACTTTCTTGTTGGGAGTTGGGAGAAATTCTGGCCATAAATCTGCCAAATAGGACATAAAACAGCTAAAAACGCCAAAATAGCTACTATGTGGCACTATGCAAGTCATGCGGCACTATTCATCCATGCGATACTATGCAAGCCATGCGGTACTATAAATTCCTGCGGCACTATACAAGCCTGCGATACTATGCAAGCCATGCGGCACTATGCATCCATGCGGCACTATTCATTCCTGCGGCACTATGCAAGCCATGCGGCACTATGCATCCATACGGTACTATACAAGCCTGCGGCACTATGCAAGCCATGCGGTACTATGCATCCATGCAGCACTATTCATTCCTGCGGCACTATACAAGTCTGCGGCGCTATGCAAGCCATGTGGCACTATGCATCCAAGTGGCACTTTTATCCATGCGGCACTATGTAAGCCATGCGGCACTATTTATTCATGTGACACTATTCATTCCTGCGGCACTATTTATCGTTCCTGCCAGATTCACACAGATAAACTAGAATATGCTTATATCTTATTTTGGCCATAACTTCTCAATACAAGTCAAAATCTAACTTTTCAAAGGTCATTTTGGGTAAAATCGAATGCTCTACAACATAGAACAATCAAAACATAAAAATAAATAAGTTTGATAAATCAAAATCTAAAAAATCCAAAAATACAATAAACTTAGATCTACAAGAAATAAACCATGGAAATTGAAAATGCTAAGTACTAAAGTGTCTTAGAATCTCGTGAGAAAGACAATGGAACAACAAAAATGGAGTTCCTCTATGCAGCAAGTTGCACTTGCCTAAGATTCTCTTAGTAGGTAGAGAGTTATGAGAAGAAGATGAGGAAATAAATGAAGCAGTAGAAGTAAATGAGAAGAGAGAGAGGGGTTGGTGGCCTTTAAAGGGAAGGGTTACATGTTGAACCAACCCAACCAAGCCAAACCAAACCCAACCAAGCCATGCCAATATTGAACCAATACAAGACTAAACCAAGATTAGCTAGTTAAGACAAGTCACAATATGGGTCAGAATTCCGTACACGTATACTGGAAATACGTATAACAGAAAAAGGAGGTGACACTTGACAAGAAGTCGAACCTGAGAAAAAAAAATATATATCAGCAATGGAAAGAAAAACCTGAAAGAGTGCAAAAGAGTTGTAATTTCGTACCTTCGATATGCTCAGCGCCAACTTGGACTAGGTCATCAGCCTTGGTTACCAGGAAGCCAAGGGCAGGCCCAAGTTGTTCAAAGAGAACAATGTCAAGGCCTCGAGTAACATCATGCTCTATATCTTCTATGGCCCCAGATGGACCGGAAGCAGATTCAACAACGACCACCTCAGGAGGTTGTTCAACCCCTCCTTCTACAGCCGATGTTGGCTTACTGACAGAATCCTCCACACCAGCAACCCAGAGGAGCCAGGGACAACCTCTTTTTTCTCCCCAATATCTTGGGCTATATCTATCCGTGGTTCCTTCTCCTTGTCTAGAAGGGAATACACAATGGCAGTCAGCCTCACGAGGAGCACGTAAAATTGAAGTCGAAAAATCTCATCCGAAGAGAGGTGCAAAGATATAACCCGCGGGAGGGTGAGCCGGTTGGAGTGATTTCGTCCAATTCTTTCATTATAGCCCCGATTTCAGACATAGCCCCAAAGAGATGTTGCAGGAGGGACTAGCTTTCTGGTCGCCACCATAATCCGGGCAATCGCCCTAATCATCCTTTGATTCATCCTTCATGACTGGGGAAGGCTGAACGTCGTATGTCGGTCGAGGACGAGAGGGGACACTGTTGTTACGTCCACTTTCTCAGACGAGGAGGCACATGTCTCAACTGCAACTTGGGGTCCTATACAAAGGACAAACACAATGGTAAAAAGCTTCTACGGTTTGACCTAAACGGCTATGGAGTCTAGGAAGGGATCTTCCTCCCAAATGGTAACGGTCCGCGACGCCATTCTACCTCTTCCGGTCTGTCAGAAAGATCTTCTGGGAGGAGGCGAGCTGGCACCCACATCCTTGACCTTCTTTACACCTCTGACAGCAAGTTTCTTCTTCCTTCTAAAAGTCAATTGTTGATCCAGTTCAGTCGAAGCTTTTCGTTTTTGAAGAAGATCAGGGAGAGAAGTTGTAAACCCCTTAAAATTTACTACATTTTTTTATATTTGTTTTATGCGGATATTTATACGACAAGTGTGAGTACGTACATACGTGATTTATTTATTTAGTTATTTTACAAAAATAGTTTATTTTAGGTTTCGTAAATATAGTAAATAGTTTTGAAATACATAAAGAGTAAATAATTTGTATATAATATTTTTTGCAAAAATTTAGTCAAATGTTTTATTTTCATTACTATAAAAATACCTTTTTATATATACAAGTATAGGTAATGATTTAAGAAATGATATTTTTCTTTTTTTTATGTACTATACTGGAAAAATATTTTATGTAAAATATTAATTTCATGCGAGTACATGAGATTCAATTCATGTATATTTTAAATTTTCAAAATTATTTTAGTAATTATTTTGATTTATTAAAAAGGTATTTCAAATAGTCAAATTTACTGTAATTTTCAAAATTATTTAGTATTATTTTCAAAATTATTTATAAAAATTTATTTTGAATTTCTCTATTTCATTAAACTTATTATGGGTATTTAAATTTGAAATTTTCTTATTACTTTTAATATGCTTAATTTAAATGTGGAAGTTATCAATATTAAATTTGGATTTGAATATATACAGATTTAGTTCGAATTGGATTGGATTTGGATTTGGATTGAATCGGTTTTAAATTGATTAAAATTTAAAAGTGAGATATCAAAAAGGGGTTTGCAACTATCATAATCCTTATCTAAATAGTAGCTTCCACCTCCTATATAAGGAGAGGCTCATTATTCTCTATTCCATTAATTTTCTCCACCTACAAATGTGTGCATCGTGTCGTGTACATCAAGCCATATCCATTCACTTCTTCTATTTTTCATCCAAATTGATTAATGTTCTCATTAAAAATTCTCTTTTTCCTTCCATCTATTTTCTCTTATCACAAATTCTTACTATCCTTTTACCGATCAACCAAGTCCGTCTATCCTAGTAGTCCTTAAATTTCGAGTATGAAAATTTTCAAAGGTGGGTAGATTTGTAACTCATCTTCCGAAATTATTATTTTTTAAATTATATCTATATATTTTAATTTCGTGTTTAAAAGTAATTTTCGTAGAAATTTTGTAAAAGATATTTTGTGATTACTTTTGTTACCAAAAACTAGTTTTAAATTAATGGTTTGAATTAATATTTCTAGAAAAATGTTCTCGAATTTTTTATTTGAAATATAAAATATGTTTTTATTATTTTTGGTCTTCTAAAAAATTGGTTTTAAAAAAAAATTTAGCGATAAAAGGTTTTTTTGTCTATTTATTTTTAAATAAAGATTTGGATTTATAAAAGTAAGTTTATAATATTTGATGACATCGAGTATTATTTTGATATGTTAATCAG
Source organism: Iris pallida (assembly GCA_029216955.1). Taxonomy (NCBI): domain Eukaryota; kingdom Viridiplantae; phylum Streptophyta; class Magnoliopsida; order Asparagales; family Iridaceae; genus Iris; species Iris pallida. The sequence continues at coordinate 6,970 of JANAVB010044321.1, forward strand.
TTATTTGATTATATTTGAATTTATTTAAATTATCTTGATGGTTATCAACTATATTTAAATTATGTTGATAATTTAAATATTGTTTAAAATACTTACGATGACTAATTGGAGCATTACGATTTGTTAATCTAGATTTGAAATATTATTTGATTAAATAATTTATTTATTATTTGATTTAAATTATTTTGATAAATATTACATATTATTTTAAAGTTTTTATGTTGAGTTTGATTTGGATTTGGATTCATATGATTTGAATTATTTGATAATATAAAATAATACTTAAAGTTATTATGGTGATCATTTAAAGGATTGCAATCAAATTGATTTGTTTTTAAATAATTTATTTGACTTAAATTTGTGGAAGATTTATCCATTAGAAATTCTTATCCTATTGGAATCATACCTAGCATTAATTAGATCTTTTCTTATTTAAACCAATCCTATTCCTATCCAAATTAGTTGGTAATCATAATCATCCTTATTGATTTAGTTCTAATCCTATCATAATTTGCTAATTGCTAGCTATTATATATCTATCGAATCTATGAATAAAATCATCTTTCAAACCATCCTCGTCAAAAAATTCTCTTTTTTTCGTCATAAATTCAGCCCCAATTTTCAAAGGTTGCAGCAACTTCGAATGACCATAACTCCCAACTCGGACTCGTTTGACCTCAGTTTTTTTTTGTTGGAATCGTATTGAGGTATATTTTCTGAATATAAATTTTATTTTCATAAATTTGGAACTTAATTTTCTGGAAAATTTGTGGAGTGTCAGTTGTCTGAAATTTGATACGTTTTAGTGTTTTTGAGATTTGGGAGAACCAGGAATCGGAATCATGAACCGTTTGAAGTTTCGAATGCTGACAGAAAAGTACACATCATATATTTTTCCCAAAAATTTTCCAGAATATTTTATTTTTGGTTTTTATTTTAGAAGTTTGTCACATCGTCTGAGTTCATCTTGTGTAGCCCTGTGATTATTCTGTACCCAACGGGATCGTCGGTTTCACCAGCAAGGACCTCAGGCAAGACACCTTGCCATTTGCTGTTTAATTATTTTAGCTCATATTCATGCATTATTATTATTTTCTTTATGCAAAATAAACTGTGATACATGGCATAACCTATTAGAACTTACTGTTCATTTATATTCTCCTGCTATGTATATTTTTCTTACACATTAAACCTAGATTTAAGGGACCACTTATGTGTTGCATACATAGGCCTTGACACATTTATACCACGTTGTTGTGAGTCACATATAGGACCCGGACATGCGTGATTGGCTGGCCACCAGTACGTATAAGCCATGCGTTAGGAAATAACTGCTAATAGAATTGCATGCTAGAAGACTTTGCAGTTATGAGTTAGCATTGGGCGGGAAGAACATGATTGGAAGTTGACTACCACCCTATCTATCGTAGACTCGCTCGCTACTGAGGAACGATAGGTAGACTATATGCTATAGACTCGCTCGATACTGAGGAATAGTATATGGTGTTGTGACTCGCTACTGAGGTACTGCATTGGTATTTTTTTGACTTGACCCGGTAGTCATGCGACCATGAACTGTTCTTAAAACTGTATTCACTTAGATTTGGTTAGGCACCCTTATCCGTTAGATATGAGTACTTGGTTTAGGTATTTGTATCTGATCGTGGTTGGAACAATAACTTGTCGCAGAATAGTTTGTCACATCTTGTCCTTGTTTGGTTGAAGGTGTGACTTACTACTCCGATGAGAAGATATTGAACCTTGTTGGGGTCCGGATACCATATTGGATTCATAGCGTGGAAAGATACGTCACCGTGAATTAGTTTACCATCTCATGTACTTGTTTGGTTGGGGGGATGGTACGCTAGTTCAATAGGTGTGTATTGGACCATGTTATATTTCAATTGACTTATTTATTTGAGCAATATTTATTCAGTTTATATGGCATGATATTATGTGTCTTGTTACGTCCCTCTGAGGACCTGGTTATCTCGCTAGGTGTGTGCTCTTGTCTTTCGCAGGTGTTCTAGCCTTAGCCGTGATTATCGCTATTTCTTCGAGGATGATTGCCCTTTGATCGTCTTCGCTTCGCTCGCCAAATTCATTTGTTTATATCATGTACTTCTTTTCATAGTTGGTAGTGGATTTGTCTCCGCCCAACTACATGTACCAATAATAATTCATAGTTGATTATATGACATTTTATTCATTTATTTTGTGTAGATGAGATTAGTTATGGTTTACTGCATTTTACAGCTTATGTATTCATACGAGTTTCCATATATTGGAGTATACTTTGTATGTATACAGCTGGCATGTCTACGTTCCTAGTCCTACGTATTTTGGGACTGGGCGTTACAGAAGTATCCTTTTTAATAGATTCCCTTTGCGGTGCTGTAGCAAACGGCTCTTCTAGAGCTGCCCTCCTTGGTAGTGCTGCAGCTGGCTTTGCTGCAGGTGCGGCACCTTCCATCATATGGCCCCTTACTGCTCGTGCTTGTCCTATATCGGCAAGAGTGGGGGCAAGCCTAGTCCCCGATGCTAAACTCTGCTCACGGTCATATCGAGGATTAAGGGTATTGACCTGAGTATAAAACTTTGCAGCAGCAAAGAGCAGATGAGTTTCAGGTTTATCTTCTGGCAAAGTAAAAATTGCCCCTGTGCATCCGGCATTGTAATCGCCCCATGTACCTGCCCTTCAATGAGACTTCTTAGAGACTCCAGATGCGGGCTAGGGTTGCCCAGAAGAAACTGGCTATACACAAACTGTCGTACAAAACAACTTGGTAGATAAGGTTCCAGGAAAGTGTGGTTCCTATCCCTGAGCACCAAATAAGAAGGCCTGATAGACTGGAGCCAACGGAATGCTCAAGTTTTAAGCTCATAGTGAGTGCACCTCATATACTAAAGTATCGCCTGTACGACCACTACCAGATGGAGGGGAAACTCTGAAGAACTCATAATTCTGTAAAACTCAAGGCCCTCCTACAACCAAGCACCCCGATGACGGCCTAGTCTGCGTCATTGAACCATTGAAGAAAGACATCTCCTGCGAAAGAGTCTTCCATCAGCCCGGCATTCATTAATCTAGGACAGTGCAACACCAGCCATCCCATTAAGTAATAAACGGAAGTTCAATCCTAGCAAAGTCCTTTCTACCATCAGGCATCACCGCGCTTGTAATAAAGTCTCACAAACCTCGTTGGATGGCACGGGCTATTGTAGGAAGCAGGGCGAGCCGATATCGAACACCAGTCTTACAGCCGAAAGAATCAACCCCGGCTTATCCTCTCGATAGACCCTGAACTACCAGGGACTATATATCGCAAAGCCATGTCATTAGAAAGGCGGCCAACACAGCCTTCTCCGACAACTTAAACTCAGCCTGCCGAAAGAAGTATATATCGGGGATTATCCCTCCGGATCATCGCTGTCGTCGGTATCCGCTGCCCCGTGATATGTCATTAGTTGTTCTATCTCAGATTTCATTGAGGGCTTGCGAGTTGAGAAGAAGACCGAGCCATCTTCTTCCACTTTCTTAATGAAGACATAGTTATTCCAAGACCTCGTATGAGGAATGGCCCCCTCGGTCTTGCCCTTTTTTGTGATCCTGTGATAGATAAAGAAGTGTATAGTAACTCTTTGTACACTCCTACCATCTCAGAGTTTTTCTTCTCCAAATCTAAAAGCTCTTCATCACAAGGAACGTATTCCTCGTACGGCTCCGTTCCCAGGACAGCTTTGATATTGCCTATCGCATGTAGAGCCGAACCTATCTCCCCACCAAGAGTGAAGAAAGTATACGTGTAATGATTGTACAACTCCACCAATGCAATAAACATAGGCCAATTACTTTTATGCCATGTTGGATAGCTCTAACGGCATAAAACAGCCGGCAGCTTTTAGGGTTTCGTAGGTCGAAAGCACCCATTCAGTAAGGCCACTCCATAATGGGACATAGTAACTCCAGCCTTCCATCCGTAAATTCCCTTTCGAATATGACTCTTCTTTGACATCATCAGATTGGATAGGGTCTCGGCAGCATAAGGATGAAGATCAGTTGGAATGTCGTTTATTATGGCCCCTGGGTACAGCCCCCTCATGGAATATAATGTGGAGCCCTTGACACACTTGAAGGTGTCTTTCTTTCGGTCACCAGAGTTAAATTAGATCTTGCCAAAAATGACTCCATGAAGTTCAAGGGTCAGATCTCATTTTATTTATCTCCGGACAGCTAAATGGTAAACGTCGACAGAGGGTATTGGCATTCCATAGACGGCAACCACAGTCTCAGGTCGTTTAATCTGACCACCAGAGGGTCCCTTAATGTTTGGCTCGTCACCCTCAAACTCCATGCTGTCACCGATCAGAAAGTATGATCTCTTGAAGCTCTGCGCCCCTCCGAGCATGAACTTCTCATTGTTCATCATCTGCTTCAGGAAAGTCTTATCCTGTTCGAGTATAGCGATCGTTCGTACCGAAGGCTGGTCATGGCTGATCTTGTCCTGAACATTTCTAATCATGTTAGTTACGAGGCTTTGCTGAGAACTTAGCGAGCAGAGCAAGAGGAATTCCACCGAGTTTGGGACGACCAAGTCAACTGCAAAGACAAAAGAGAATATCGGACTAAGTGCTGGAGAAATCCTATACGCCTAAAGGGTTATGCGCCCAAACTGCCTATGGGCGCATAAAATCCTCAAAATCATGTGCTATGAGTGGGCGCATGACATGCAACAAGCTTATAGGCACATAAAAGTTCAGGCGCATAAAAACGTTCAAGCACAGAAGAATTCTGCATAGGTGCATAACACACAAAAAGTGTATAGGCGCATACTTTTGTCGGCGCATAAGAATGCTCACAGAAGTTTGCTGCTATAGGTGCACATCAATGGCTATGCGCCCAACCAAGGATCAGTCCGAGCGTCGCAAATTAACGCTCTGGACTTTGTTTTAAGGACAATGCTCACCCAGAATCGGGTCTTTGACTAGCGGGAATGCTGTCGAAAGAGGAGAACCGCTCGATGCAGCCTCCTTGCCCTTCGCAGATTTTTACAGCCTTGGGAGACATGATTCATGTAGAGAGGAGATGAATGGTCTCTTGAAAGTTTTTGAAGAAAAGAGAAGAATGAATTTTCTCTCTCCTCGAAGCCTATTTATAGGCATGGAGGAAAGGCTATGCGCCCACATAGACTATGCGCCCGCTATAGCCTATCGCCCGCTATAGCTTATGCACCCACATAAAGACTTGGTCTTTTACACATTATGCGGCTACTACTTACTGATGTGGACAACGCACGAAGGATGGACCTGTTCAAATTTGATCGATGAATCTGTCAGTTAAGATTTTCGAGGAAGATCTTAACAGCCATCTTTTTGACAGCCTAGCAAAATTCTATACGCCCAAATATGGAGTTTGCTATGCGCCCAGACAGTCTTCCAAGCTTCTTTCAAAGTATTTCGAACTCGTTCGAGTATCAAAAACTTTGAAGGGGGTCAGAAGCATGACAATTTCAGCATCTCAAATCACCAAGTCAAGAAGCATCTATGCGCCCAAGCTAGGAATGAGCTATGCGCCCAAGTCAGATTGCTATGCACCCATCCCAATGCGCCCACAGCAAAGCCTATGCGCCCATATGGCTCCTCCAGAGGGGAGCACATAGCCCTATTCCAACCTATGCGCCTAAGTCAGGAGCTCTACGACTCGGTCAACATCCATGACCAGTCGTGTACCGAAGCATACGGCCACGTCAGTCTCCACGAGCAGTCATGCACCGAAGCATGTGCCATCAATCCCACGATCAATCCACGATCATACAGCCTTCATGCCTACACCTTATGTGCCCAACGGAAGTCTATGCGCCCACATGGAAAATCAGTATATTTTACCCTGTGGGTGCATAATAGTCGTTTCAGTGCAAAACGACTATAAATAGGGGTCTCATACCCTTCCAAATGACAGAATGGAGAGCATTTCAAGAGCCAAATTGCTTCCTTCTTGCCAGTGAGCCGAGAGTTAGCAATTTTCTTAGACTTTCTTCCACTTTTGTAAATCGGAGTGTCAACAGAGTAAAGGAGCAACTGCCGCTCGATCTCTATCCCATTCCCCAATTCTTTTTGTACTCGGGATTCTTAGTCAGGATCTCTCAGGCATACTCGATTTGTGTTGCCTTATGCCAATAAGATAAGATAGCTTCTTCTTCTTTTTGGTGTGTGTCACACTTGACACGTTGCACAAACTGCTAGCTGTCAAAAAATTTGACTAAATCTTCTCGAGCGCCGTGTTGTGCGGGATTTGAACGGATTTTTCATGATATTCGAGTTATCAGCTGTCAGGCAATAATGATTGTTGTTATAGTTTTTCGATAAGACTGCCACGTGGCACTGCAACCTGTCTCGTGTGCAATCTATCCCCCGCGTATGTTGTTAACTGTGGCACAATCTGATATTTAGCTCCCAAAATAGCTTGATTTTTAGCTTCTACAAGACCCCCTTCAAAGTTTTTGAAATTTAAAAAACTTTAAAATTTTGAAATACTTTGAATTATATAGATTGCGCCTGTCTTCAACCAAATCCACTTTCGAGCGCAAGCTGCACGATCAGTTTCGTCTGCAAAGCTATAAATAGTCATACCCTTCGGTCTCTTTGATTTTTTTATTGAAGTTAAAATTCTTCTCAACAAAGAAAAGTTCATCTCCTTTCTTTCTTCACGAGCTTTCTTCGACAACTGTCAATGGCTCCCAAGCGCTCTGCTACTGAGAAGGGCAAGAATGTGGCTAAATCTTCTACGCATGCACCCCAATATGCTCTGCCTTTATCGCGATAAGAGATAGCCAACCCGGCCATGGAAAGTGAATATCGACAAACCGATGATTGACCACCCTCTTTAGGGTTCGGCTTGATTCTGACAACATGTGCCCACTCTTTTTAGAGTTAGGCGCACTCCATAACTTGTGCCTCCCTCTTTAGGGCATGGTTGATGTCGATTTGTGTTGTACGACAATTTAAAAGTTGTTTCTTTTGATTTTATGAAATCAATTTGGGCGCAACCTGACATGTTATGCAGTGTAAAATATGGCACAACCTAAATGCTGCACAACATGAGGGTCGCACAACCTGATTTTCACAACATAAGAGTCGGGCAACCTGTTGATGTAACACGTTCTGCTTTAAAATATTATTTGAAACTAATTTCTATTTTTTCATCTTCATGTAATTGACTTGAGAGAAGATCCTAATGCTGAAAGATTTGCCTCTGCATTTAATGCTCCTAAATACAAAGAGGACCTGTCACATGTGTATATCCAATATGAACTTCTTGAAGCCAGGAGAGCTATACTCGCAGCTCAAGAGAACTCCATACTACTGTATTTGATGAATGGACAGCCTCTAGAAACTGTGGATAATATAGTTCATAAGAAATTGGGCCTCTTGTTTGGTGATGCTTTCAAGAAGATGTCCCAGCCAAGGCCAAGAAAGAAGGCAAGGTTTATTAGTGTAGGGGGGGATGATGTATTTCCTAAAATACGAGATATCTATTATTGTCTCGATATAAGTTTTGAGTTACCCTCGCCGGATGTCATGGGATATAACTCCACAGCAGCAAGCAAGAGTGGGGAGGATCTTACAGACTTGGTCCACAAAGTAGAGACCAATTCTATAGCACCTCAGATAAATATAGCTCCCATCTGAGAGGTCTGATGCCAAGCTGTGTACCTCTCGAGGAATCCTCACTGTTTGTCCCGATCAGAGTACCAATTTTTACGAACGAGTTTGCCAAAGCTGAAGGAAGATACCGGGACCAGACCATGCGAATGATAGGCCTGGTAAATCTAGATAATAAGTGCTGAGCAGTTTGGCTAATTGGGTTCTGGACCATTTCAAAGACAAGCTTAGGAAATAGGTCTTTATGAAGTAGTCTGGGCTACAGTTTATGGGTTCCTCCCGAATGCCCATATATTTCTGGCCCTGGTAGAAAGGTATAATGACAAGATCGGTACCTTCATGACCTCGTATGGGGAGATCAGCTTTTCTCTTCACGAGATGAAGTTCCTTTCTCACCTGCCCATGGAAACAACCCGTACGAGGAATATGTACCTACCAATGAAGAATTGGACATCCTATTAACAGAAAATTCTAAAATGGTAGAGGTTTTTGAGGAGCTCTTGTGTTATTACAAGATATGTTCCCCCTACTACAAGAGTGCCACTGTAGGGACCTGCTACACATCCAAGTGGCTGCCTTATTTGTTCTTGGGCTATATTCATGAAGGCAAGATATTCCATATTAAGGCTTGTGACCCTTGTTTCTTCAAACCACTCAGCAAAAGCGACATCGAGATACTGATGGAGAAGTACGATAAGTTTGACAATGAGCTAGATGAAGATTGGTCCCCCTTTAAGGCCTAACACGATCGAGAGTTATTTCAGATAAGGTTATAGACCTATGTCTAAAGAAGCCCAGTTGGTGGGCTTTCTTTCCATATGGCTGCGACGGTTCATAGTCCCTGGAGGCAGTACCGTCGACAGATTTCACCGAGACATCATGTTTGCTGCAGTATGTCTTGTGTCCGGTTATATGATGGACCTCCTTTCAGCGATGACTTGTCGCTTAAATGTCGGCCTGCACTCTTTTGTATACACCATGCTACATGATAAGATGCCAGGAATGAATTTCCCTGTACTGAGATGACATATACATATCTGTACGGGTGGCTGCACTTGTACTATCGTGGGTCAATGGACCCAAATATGAGTGTAGTAGGAGGGGGCTTCATGAGGCGGTATTCCAACGCCCGTTGGAATATCAGTGCGTTATCAGAATGCCGACAAGCATTGAATAATGGTTCTGGATAGAGGTTCCAATGTGTCCCTCCCCCTCAAGGGTATGAACATGTTCCTCCCAATCTTATGGATTTGGAAGCCAGATCGCTCCGTCTGATTCCATCTACCTTTGAGTGGTTGAAGTCAATTCGGCCATCTCACTTGGTGTTTCGGTTTGAAGAAGAGTGCTTCTTGGAACCATATCTGCCAAACCGATTTGCCCGACAGTTCGGCTATGATCAACTACATGTAGAGAATGCCACAACTTGTCTAAGTGCCAGGGGTTATTTGATTGATGGAACTAGGACAAGGGAATACTACATCGCTCGGGATACTAAGGTAATATTCTCCATGCCAAATGTCCCTACCCAGACAGGTCCACGTCTGTTGTACACATACACGAACTTCTATACTTCGGCGAATACTTTGGCCGAGAACTTCAGTCTATTTCACAGCTTCGCAAGTGACAAATGTACGAAGGCTGGGGTTCGTACAATATTGTCATTCAGAGATGCTGAAGATCAGGATCCGGCCGACGATCCATTTGTAAACCCCCTAAATTTCTACTAAGATTTTTTTAAATATTTTGTACTTCGTATCCGCACGTCGCATATGATTTCGTATTGTTGTATATACGTAGCGTGCGAGGTTTGCGTTTCGTATTTGCTCGACGAGTACGAATATGTGTCGAGGTACATATTTTAGAAAAATATTTTTATTATAAATTTTATTTTATAGAGGAAAGTACATGTTCAAATAAATAAGATAAGTATTTTTTTATTTTTAAAAAGAGTTGTTTTGTTCGTCGTTTATAAATAAGTAGTGATTTGGAATATTGTTGTTTATATGAAATGTATTCCAAATATTTTGCAAATTGGAAATTTATTTATATATTTTTGTTATTTATAAAAGCTATATTATGATTTAATGTTTAAGTATTTATCCTAATTTTTGAAATTAATTATTACTATATTTATTTAATTATGAAAATAATATTTATGGTTTTATTTTATTTTATATTTGAATTATTTTAGATATTTAAATTTGGAAAAGATTTTATTTTAAATAGGAATTTAATTAATGAAAGTCTATCTAGATTGAATTGGATTTGATTGATTAAATTCTAAATCGATTTAAATAAAAAGATGGAATTATCTATCGGGATTTAAACTATTACAAGTCCTTATCCAACTAGAAATTCCCACCTCCTATATAAAGAGAGGTACTGATCCATAAATTATCTACCATCCACAGACTGTGCATCGTGTCTGTGCCTCCCATCTACTATATTTTCCCCCATTACAAATATAATATTTTTTGTCCCGTCCGACAATCCCGGACGCCCATCCATGTCATGTCGAACACTACCGACATGATGACATGACTCAACTCTAAAACCTAACTCTAATTCATCCCGTCAGTCGAGCTCCCCGTCCTGACTCTGTAGCCGCTTGCAGCCCCTGCTCTTCCCGCAGCGCCGACGACCCTTCCCGACGCAACCATCACCCAACAGCTTCCATCCGACTCCTACGCCACCACCGCGGCAGCCTCGCCGTCATCAGTCAACCACCATTGCCACCACTACAGCTCACCACCTCTATCAGTGTCTTCACCGACAAGCCCCCACCGAAACCCCGGCCAACCCACCGAACAACAACCATCATCACCACGGTCGTCTCCCAAAATTGGCTGACCAAACCCTGGTCGCCGCAACCCAAAACAGAACAACCAAAACCTAAAACTGACTCACCTCCGCCGCGGTACCCGCGAGTAAGCCCACCGCACGGCAAGCCACAGCCTCCGACCTCCTCCGCAGTCGTAGCCGCCTCCATCGGAGCGCCTGCCACCGCTGTGCCCCTCTCCGACAGCCGCGCTCCCTCTCGATCCCGCCGGTACAGCCGCCTCCGCGCCAGGCGCGCTGCCTAAAACTCGGCACCGTCGTTGAGCCTTGCCGCACGCCGATGGAGAACCCCCCTTCGTGAGAACGCCACCTTCGTCGTGTCGCATGCCGCCGCCGGCGTGCCCTAAATCGCGCGATGGCGTCCGTGTATCACCGGAGTTCACTCCCGACCTCGATCGACGGTCCTCCTCCGGGTCGCCTCCGACCTCCGATAGTCGCCGCCGTGGTCGTCTCTCTCGATCGGATCCTTCCAAAATGGTAACCCACCTCTCTCTCTCTCTCTCTCCCACCCTTTTCTTTCTTCCTTATTTTCTTTAAGCTTTAAAGGAACAGCTGTAGTATATATTATTATTATTATTATTATTATTATTATTATTATTATTATTATTATTATTACTATTATTATTATTATTATTATTATTATTTAGTATTAATAGGATTTTATTACTGTATTAGTAGACTTTTATGGTTAAGTAACATTATTATAATTAGTTTATTATAGTTATACTTAGGGTTATTACTATTATTATTATTAAAATTTTATTTTGGGGTTATAGTACTATTTTCTAAAAATTATAAATATTATGGCTAAAGCCTAATCTATATTTCAAAGATTGGTTTAAAAACCCTAAGGGTGTGATTTTATATTCCTATGATATTTTGAGTACGTTTTAGTCCTAAATCGTTTTTAGATGTTATATTTCCAAATATTGCTAAAAACAAGTCGTTACCGATTTATACAATATTTTCTATACCAAAAAATATTTTTGACTAATAAGATGTAATTTTCAAAATTATTATATGTAAATATTTTCAAATATTTTCGTAAATAGATTTTTACAAGTAAACAAGTTTTTAAAGTAATATAAATCTTTTCTAAGAATTTGTATATTTATCTACTCCACAAATTCTTTCAATTATCCCCATTACTCATGACTAATCATGCTTGCCTATTTTCTCGCGACCGCGGACCCCTACACATCGACCATGGCTATTGGATTATTGGAATATGACAGAACATCGCACCACCAGGCGATACACCAGGCAAGATACCTTGCCGTAATTTACTATTTATAAATTAGTCTGCATTTTATTTATTACATATCACTGTGTATTTATTTTCAGTTCTTTTAACTGTACCATTATTACAGTTTCTGATCTATTGCCTGCTCAGTGATATTAGCTGTATTTTGTTATTATGCTTTGATTGCATATGGACGTAGAGTTAAGGGACTACCACTTGTTTTGTATTTTACATAAACTTTGACACTGATGTGCCACGAGATGTGTGAGTTGTGAGTAGCATATAGCATCCGGACTTGCGTGTTGGCTGATCACTGATGCATATAGGATGTGCGTTAGGTCTAACTGTCAATAGTTATATGTTAGAAGACTTGACAGTTAGTAGTGTTACATGGTCGTGGATGCGACATGATAGGAGCATTTGGTGGAAAAAACATTACCTGACGTATGGGCTTCTTTGCATTTTCCTGATTACCTGTGCGCTCCTCCGTTGACGCAGGCTCCAGGTGCCCTCTGACATTTTCCAGAGCGTTATGGACGTAGCCCCTTACACATGATGCCCTCTAACGATCTTTGGACGTTAAGACGTAGGCCCCTGGTGCCCTATATGGAGACTATGCCGATCCCATTTACAGCAAGGGCTCATACGTCGAAAGGATTGTTTCTTACCTTATTTATGTCTTGTCACTTTCTTTGATTGTGGCATATTTTATATTCAGTATTTATATGGCATGTTGTTTATTGAATCTTGTTACGTCCCTCTGAGGACCTGGTTATCTCTCCAGGTGTGTCTTGTGATTTCTGCAGGTGCTCTAGCTAAGGCCATGACTTGCACTCTATTCTTCGAGATGTTGCTTTTGGATCGTCATCTCCTTCGCTCGACCAATTTATTTTCTTTGTATAATTCTTCCTTATTTAAATTAGTTGGTAGTGGATTTGCCTCCGCCCAACGATTGTATACATGACAAATTCAAAGTTGCTTTTATATCATTATTTATTCTTCGTGGATGAGATTTAGTGCCTTGGTTACTGCATTTTACAGCTTACGTATACATACGAGGGTCTCTTATACTTCGTATATATACAGCTGGCATGTCTACATTCTTAGTCCTACATATTTTGGGACTAGAGCTTTATATGTTTTTGTGGTGGCCCATGCAGATCTAGTTTGCCGTTTCGGTTACATGACTGTACCGAACGGCCTGCAATATAGGATTAGAGTCTAGAATCTCATCCACCTACTTGACATCCTTTCTTGACTTCAAATTCCGAACTCTCATTCGACCTCCTTGATTTGCATCTTGCTTGACTCCTTCTACTGTAAATTCTTAGTTTCTTGCGTAGTAAGATGACTACACTAGTATATGCCCATAGGTTAAACACATGGCTAGAAGGTTACATTGACAATTAATATGAATTGTGTCACGACCCGATCCCAAATAATTGGGTCGAATCGGATTATGCCCAGCCTGCACCGTTGTTGAGACGGCGGCACTAAGCTGTTCAGTAGCAGGTAACCATACAACACAACTATATTTGTCACAACTCAACATCGGAAATAAACTTTATTAAACTTTTACAATGAAATGAAAGATATAACTTAAACCATTTTCTACATACAACAAGAAGAAAAGAAAACTCTAGGCAAACAGCTCATCAGTCTCGAAATCCTCGTCTTCTAGTTGGGACCTCGAGAAATATCACGGAACAAAGCCTCATCAGTGATACCTAAAATGTTGGGTCTCCAGTCAGGAGAGAGCAAAGTACAATTCATGCTAATTTGACAATTGAAATAATAATAGAATCATGCACTTTTAAACAGTTTTGAAATCAACAAATAAGCAGTTACAGTTTTAAAACAGTTACAGTTCTGTGATGTGAATAGGCAATGAAATATGACCGGCTTGGGCTTGTTATAGTAAGGGATATGGGATTTGTTATAGTAAAGTTACAGTATGGTCATACTCATTACACTATTCTCCCAGTCCCCAATAGTTACAGTAGTTACAGTCAGTGCTCGTGTTGCATCGTGGTTTAAACTTGCAATAAAACGATTACTAAATAATTGTAAACTAACACGAAATGTACTTGCCTCAGGTTTGATTGGACTAGAAAGGTTGATACGTCAGGATGGAAGTTCAGACTCTTCCTCGAAATCCAACATTCGATAAGCTGTCTCAGAAACCATGAATCGTCAATGCTAACTAAGCTAGTTGCAATCTCTAAACTGTTATCTAGTCAATTTTTAGATCTTTTAATTAACCAAACACAGAAAATACGGTTATTAGTGCGTTGATTTAATACGAGGGAAAAAGATTGTTTTTATATTTTTGAATTCGGAAAACATCGTAGATGCCCGATTAATTAATAAAAACTTGGTAATTTTATACATATAAATATAAAGCTAATTTTTCTTATTTTAGTGAGAAATACGTGGTTTTTAATTATTAATAAACTTGTCAATTTTTTAGATGAGAAAATATTAATTAATTTTATACGAAAATACTTTTTAGTCAAATTAATCGTTAAATAGAAAAACTCGTAAAACTAGAAATGACAAGAAAATCTAAGCTATTACAGTTACAGCACAGCCAACTGGGCTTATGCCCATTACAATTTATTTACATAAATTGAAATAAGACAAACCGCCGTTAGTCCTAAACTGAAATATTAAATAAAATATAAACAGAAATAAATAATAAAAATAAAGATAAATAATAAGTCTCAGATATGGTCCAATCCTCAACTTGGCTAATGCCTCAACGTCCGGGCGGGGCCGGTTTCGTTTGCACTTAGCCGGGTCCATTGACCGATACGGTCGTCACCCAAAAATCAAATATCGAATAAAATTCCGAAAATCATTTTAAATTCATTTTTAAAATAATCCAGGATTTACGGAAAAATCCGGCAGCATCTCCTCTGTTTTTGGTCAACCCAAAAACTGGGAATTGGCGCCGATAATTTCCTGCAAATCCCAAACCAGGGAAAAATCCGAATTTATATATATTTGAAATCCACAACCAATCCACAGAATAATCGGAACGACCCGAAATAATTTCGGAAGTCCGATTCCAAACCCAAAAATCACAGAACGCTACCGGAAAAATCCGAAAAGCTAAAACATACCAAAAATCCATTCCCGAAATATTTCGGGAATCCAAAATAATCCACAGAACCTTTCCGATGGTTCCGGAAAATTACGACGTCGCTAAAACCGAATTCCCAAAGGGAATCGGGGACCACTTCTCATCATCGACTATATGAAAAAGAGACGGGACAGGGGTTATACCTCGGGTTGCTCGGCTAGAGCTCTCAGATGAAATAATAGAAAGAATTGGAGATCCGGACAACAAAATAATCCTGGAACAGCGTCCAAAGTAAAATCCAGCTCCTGGTCGGGAACAGAAAGTCCCAGAACGCGGATCGGGGTGCTGGGGCGACAGCGGACACCGGCAACGCTGCCACAGAATAGTGGATCAGGGCGCTGGGACAGCATTGGAAACGGGAGCCGAGCTAGGGCTCGAACACCGGGGTCGACGGGAGGGTCGGCCGGAGGCAGCGGCCAGGGGGAAGTCGGGCGCTGGTGTGGGCGTGCGAGGGGAGACGGGCGCGGGCGCGGCCGGGCCAGGGGTTGCCGGCGGTGGCTCGCGGGACGGAGGGGGCTGGAAGGTCGAAGGAGGGCGCGGGCTCCGCTGGGGCGCGGGCTCCGCTGGGGCGCGGTGACAGGGGCGGCCGGAGCGCGGGCGTCGGCCTGGAGGAGGCCGGCCGGAGGGTCGGGGTTGCGTCGGGAAGCGGGGCGCGGGCGGACCTGGCCGCGCGGGGAGTCGGCCGCACGGTGGTTGGAGTTGGGGGAGAGGGAAAATTGGTGTTGGAGTGAAGGGGGAAGGGAAGTGGGGTGGTGATGGTGGGGCTTTGCTTGAGTAGAGGGAGTTGGGAGAGTTCTGATGGTTCTCTCAGTTCGGGAGTGATGGAAAGAAATGAGGGTTGGTTGTGGGAATTAGTAGGGAGGAAAAGAGAAATGGTCTGATGGTTGAGTGGGTGTGAGGAAAAGAAGGGGTGGGAAATAAGGGTGTACGTGGGTGAGGAGTTGGAAGAGTGCTGGTCCCTCGTGGACCAGCTCCAATATTATTATTAATTTTTTTTATATAAAATATTAACCAAGTCAGAAATAAATAGGAAGGGGGTTCGGGCTCAGGCTCGGGTCTGGGTTCGGACTCGGGTCTGGGTTTCGAACTCAAAAATCCTTGTTATATTATTTTCAAAAGAATTTTAACACTTAAAAAATATTATAATAATAATAATAATAATAGAAATACAGATATTAATTAATACACAAGAAATGGGTTTCACAATCTTCCCTCCTTAGAAAATTTTGTTCTCGAAATTAAAGGTAGGGTAGAAAGTCAAACAGGTACTGGTACTGCGCCCGTAACTCAGGTCCAATAATAAGAATTTCAAAGGCAGTCGTGGATGAGACGGTTTAGGGACAAGTTTTATTTATGATATCATCTATGCAGAAAAATACAAAACCGAACCAAAGTACACGAGGTTGATCAGACCATCATGCACCGGTCCTAATTAGACAATATATTAGTGGGTGCACCCAATAAAATACCGTCATGATCAAGCTTGATAAAAGATAGCTTGCAAAACTAGGCTAATTTAGCAGCATCGGTCAAGTTTAGAACGAAAAGATAAGAAGTAGGAGTTTAAATGATGGCTCAAATTCTGATCTTCTTCTCACCTCTGACTACGCTTGCAACTGGTTTCTCTGGCACTGAAAGGTTGAGTCCAATCTTCAGCTCTGATTTATCCAATATAGGACTCGGATCCGGAATGTAGCGTCTGTGCTGTGATACGTAGAAGACGTTGTACAGTCTCAAGATTAGCTGATAGAGCTAACCGGTACGCTACTTCCAACTCGTCTTAAAACTTCAAATAACATGATGTACCTGGCTCAACTTACCTGCTCTGCTAACACTGATCGTTCCTCTGGTAGGAAAAAAAATCTTCAAAAAAAGACGCTATCTCCTTCTTCAAACTCCACTGATTGACGATGCTAACTTGGTAGTTGTTGTAAGGAAACTCTACCAATTTTAAATGATCTTCTCCAAGACCCTCCAATTTCCAAAACACAAGATCTAATATATCTTCAGACGTCTGGATTATCTTCTTTGATTGTCCGCCGGTTTGTACTCCATAAATCCGGTAGGGGTGCCTCTCGTACAATGCTGCTAACTTCTCGGTGAATAATCTAACCTTGAAGGGAATAAAGTGTGCTGACTTAGTCAGTCGGTCCACTATAATCCAATTGGTGCCCTTCCCTCCTTGGGAACAAGGCAATCCTTACTCAAAGTTCATTGTTATATGCTTCTACTTCCACTCCGAATTGTCCAGCGGCTGCAACAAACTTGTTGTTAATCTCTTACTAAATTCCCCATGTTGACAAATTCACATCTAATCCCATACCTGGAATTGTCCTTCTTCATTCCATAGCACCAATCAATAGAGGCATATTCCGATACATCTTATTAGCTCCTGAATATATGGAATACTGCGACTGGTGCATTTTTTTCATCAACTCGTTCCTCCGTTTGTCAGCCGATACGTAAAGTCTCGTACCATTCTTCAGAGTTCCACTGCTAATCAATTTAGAAACCCTCAAGTGTTCCTGCCAACACTTGATCTCTAAGCCTGTAAAGTGCCTCGTTTTGAAACTACGTCCTCTTGATTTTGTCCATCAGCCTCAAACTTCATCAACACTGAATCAACATCCAGCTCCGTCCTTCTATCTCTAGGTAGTATAACCTCCAGTCCAAGCTTCTCGACGTCTTCTAGTAGGTGCCACTCCTTGGTTAAGAACATCGCCACTGGGTATCGACTAAGTGTATCAGCGATCACACTAGCCCTACCCGGGTGGTATAGCGGGTCGATATTGAAATCCTTCATCAGCTTCAGCCATCTTCTTGTCTAACATTCAGCTCTTTCTGAGTGAAGACATATTTCAGACTTTTGTAGTCCGTATATATTTTTACTCCCTTTCCATAAAAATCATGCTTCCATAGCTTCAAAGTAAAGATAATTGCAGCAAATTCCAAATTTAGGTGTGGGATAATTTTTCTCATGAGTCTGTAGTTGCCTAGATGTGTAAGCAATTACTTTTCCATGTTGTTGAAGAACGCAACCCAGTCCTTTTCTAGAGGCATTACTGTAAATTAAGAAACCACCGGTTCCTGTGGGTAGCGCAAGGATTGGTGTAGTGGTAAGTCTCTTCTTCAGCTCCTCAATGCCGTCTGGCAATCTTTCGTCCAGATGAACTCTTCATTCTTCCAAGTAAGCTTCGTCATCGGCTCAGCAATCTTGGTAAAATCCTTCACGAACTTCTGATAGTAGCCAGCCAAGTTCAAGAAACTTCTGAATTGAACTTGGGGTATACCACTTTTCAACAGCAGCTATCTTCCATCGAAATTTCTTCTCTTGACAACATGGCCAAAAATCCACCTTGTCAAAGAAAATCCACGTTCAGATAACTTACCATAAAACTTCTTTTTTTTCAAAGTTTTCAGAACTTTCCTCAGATGTTCTTCATGCTCTTCTTCAGTCTTCGAATATATCAGAATATTATCTATGGAGAAGATAAACTGATTCAAATACTCATGAAAAACTCTGTTCATGAGATTCATGAACATAGTAGGAGCATTTGTCAGTCCAACGTCATGACCAAAGAAACTACCTATACTTGGTGTTTGAACGCCGTCTTGGAAATGTCCTCCTTCCTGACTTTGATTTGATGGTAGTCAGATCTTATATCAAACTTCGAAACACCCTAACTCCATACAAACAGATCAAACAGATCCTCGATCCGGGCAGAGGGTACTTGTTCTTTAGTGTCTGGTAATTGATGCACATCCGTTGTTCCATCCTTCTTGGGCACGAACAAGATAGGTATTCCCTAAGGTGAAGTTCCATCTTGGATAAATCCTAGAGCCTTCATTGATCTGGTCCTTCATCTTTTTGGCCTCCTTCTGGTTGACTCTGTATCATCCTTTAGAAATAGGGAAGAGCCGGGGACTAGATCAGCAGTGAACTCTATGTCTAGATCTGGGGTAGTCCGAGAAAACTATCAGGGAAACATCTACCATAAAGGTGTAACTAAGAAGTTTATTCATGTGAAGAATTACAGCAAAAACTCTTATGATTAATCTAAGGACATCCTGTTACAACTTCTTATAACAATAGACAATGCTATTCAGCAGTCCTAGGTATTAATCCTCATGGCTCTGGCTCTTGCATGAGCAGTCTCTAACTGCTTCCTCTTCTATGAACCTCGAGTCTGCATCATGCCTTATTGTAGTAGGCAGGGTCTGCTGGATAGGAAGAGAGTCCCTAGGTTGTGGCCTAACAGGTGTTGCTGGAATAGGTGATCAGGTTTGATGGAAAGATAAGGGGCAGTCCTGTACCCGATGTTCAGCAGATCCACATGCCAAATATTTCCCTAATCTTTGCGACAAATATTGGCTTGGTGACCAAGCCTTTACAGCAGTCACAAACCAATAGCTTCTTACGATATGACTGCCGGATAGGGCTCAAATATCTTCTAGGTTCAGGGGTATCCCTCCTAGGACGAGGTTCCGCTCCAACTTGGTTTAAGATAGCTAAGGCTACATCATTGACGTTCTTCATGTCTTCTCTCGTGATATTTATCTGTTCATGCTGGGCTTCAACTTGAGCTTTCTGGAACTCCAGGATTTCTTGGAATAGGGCAACCATTTGGGAGGTATTTGTTGGTACTGGTGGAGCAACAGGAATGGATACTCCACCAAGGAAATGCAACTCAGTTTGAGAAGAGATAGGATTCGCCAGTATAGTGAAAACTTCATTGGATGCATCATGGGGACGGTCAATCAGCCGCGAGGGAATAAACCCTGGACTTGGTTGAGGAGATGGGGTATGATCCGTAGATGACACCTCATCGCCAGCAGGATTGGTCTTATCCTTGGTTAGATTCTGGAAGGTTTAGGGTACAAACATAAGCAAGGTATCCTACCAGTCTATAATCAAACAAAAATATTTATGTATATATAATTCGGTCCTATGTCGTGACAAATCAATGTTCTAGTGTTCTAATTGTTTCTAGGTATGTTTTCCTAAGTTGTTGTAGGACCTGCATGGGCCACCACTAAAAACATGTCACGACCCGATCCCAAATAATTGGGTCGAACCGGATCATGCCCAGCCTGCACCGTTGTTGAGACGGCGGCACTAAGCTGTTCAGTAGCAGGTAACCATACAACACAACTATATTTGTCACAACTCAACATCGGAAATAAACTTTATTAAACTTTTACAATGAAATGAAAGATACAACTTAAACCATTTTCTACATATAACAAGAAGAAAAGAAAACTCTAGGCAAACAGCTCATTAGTCTCGAAATCCTCGTCTTCTAGTTGGGACCTCGGGAAATATCGCGGAATAAAGCCTCATCAGTGATACCTAAAATGTTGGGTCTCCAGTCAGGAGGGAGCAAAGTACAATTCATGCTAATTTGACAATTGAAATAATAATAGAATCATGCACTTTTAAACAGTTTTGAAATCAACAAATAAGCAGTTACAGTTTTAAAACAGTTACAGTTCTGTGATGTGAATAGGCAATGAAATATGACCGGCTTGGGCTTGTTACAGTAAGGGATATGGAATTTGTTACAGTAAAGTTACAGTATGGTCATACTCATTACACTATTCCCCCAGTCCCCAATAGTTACAGTAGTTACAGTCAGTGCTCGTGTTGCATCGTGGTTTAAACTTGCAATAAAATGATTACTAAATAATTGTAAACTAATACGAAATGTACTTGCCTCAGGTTTGACTGGACTGGAAAGGTTGATACGTCAGGATGGAAGTTCAGACTCTTCCTCGAAATCCTACATTCGATAAGCTGTCTCAGAAACCAAGAATCATCAATGCTAACTAAGCTAGTTGCAATCTCTAAACTGTTCCCTAGTCAATTTTTAGATCTTTTAATTAACCAAACACAAAAAATACGGTTATTAGTGCGTTGATTTAATACGAGGGAAAAAGATTGTTTTTATATTTTTGAATTCGAAAAACATCGTAGATGCCCGATTAATTAATGAAAACTTTATAATTTTATACATATAAATATAAAGCTAATTTTTCTTATTTTAGTGAGAAATACGTGGTTTTTAATTATTAATAAACTTGTCAATTTTTTAGATGAGAAAATATTATTTAATTTTATACGAAAATACTTTTTAGTCAAATTAATCGTTAAATAGAAAAACTCGTAAAACCAGAAATTATAAGAAAATCTAAGCTATTACAGTTACAGCACAGCCAGCTGGGCTTATGCCCATTATAATTTATTTACATAAATTGAAATAAGACAAACCGCCGTCAGTCCTAAACTGAAATATTAAATAAAATATAAACAGAAATAAATAATAAAAATAAAGATAAATAATAAGTCTCAGATATGGTCCAATCCTCAACTTGGCTAATGCCTCAACGTCCGGGCAGGGCCGGTTTCGTTCGCACTTAGCCGGGTCCATTAACCGATACGGTCGTCACCCAAAAATTAAATATCGAATAAAATTCTGAAAATTATTTTAAATTCATTTTTAAAATAATCCAGGATTTACGAAAAAATCCGGCAGCATCTCCTCTGTTTTTGGTCAACCCAAAAACTGGGAGTTGGCGCCGATAATTTCTTGCAAATCCCAAACCAGGGAAAAACCCGAATTTATATATATTTGAAATCCACAACCAATCCACAGAATAATCGGAACGACCCGAAATAATTTCGGAAGTCCGATTCCAAACCCAAAAATCACAGAACGCTACCGGAAAAATCCAAAAAGCAAAAACATACCAAAAATCCATTCCCGAAATATTTCGAAAATCCAAAATAATCTACAGAACCTTTCCGAAGGTTCCGTAAAATTACGACGTCGCTAAAACCGAATTCCCAAAGGGAATCGGGGACCATTTCTCATCATCGACTATATGAAAAAGAGACGGGACAGGGGTTATACCTCGGGTTGCTCGGCTAGGGCTCTAAGATGAAATAATAAAAAGAATTGGAGATCCGGACAGCAAAATAATCCCGGAACAGCGTCCAAAGTAAAATCCAGCTCCTGGTCGGGAACAGAAAGTCCCAGAACGCGGATCGGGGTGCTGGGGCGGTAGCAGACACCGGCAACGCTGCCACAGAACAGTGGATCAGGGCGCTGGGACAGCAGCGGAAACGGGGGCCGAGCTAGGGCTCGAACACCGGGGTCGACGGGAGGGTCGGCCGGAGGCAGCGGCCAGGGGGAAGTCGGGCGCTGGTATGGGCGCGCGAGGGGAGACGGGCGCGGGCGCGGCCGGGCCAGGGGTTGCCGGCGGTGGCTCGCAGGACGGAGGGGGCCGGAAGGTCGGCGGAGGGCGCGGGCTCCGCTGGGGCGCGGTGACAGGGGCGGCCGGAGCGCGGGCGTCGGCCTGGAGGAGGCCGGCCGGAGGGTCGGGGTTGCGTCAGGAAGCGGGGCGCGGGCGGACCTGGCCGCGCGGGGAGTCGGCCACACGGTGGTTGGAGTTGGGGGAGAGGGAAAATTGGTGTTGGAGTGAAGGGGGAAGGGAAGTGGGTGGTGATGGTGGGGCTTTGCTTGAGTAGAGGGAGTTGGGAGAGTTCTGATGGTTCTCTCAGTTCGGGAGTGATGGAAAGAAATGAGGGTTGGTTGTGGGAATTAGTAGGGAGGGAAAGAGAAATGGTCTGATGGTTGAGTGGATGTGTGGAAAAGAAGGGGAGGGAAATAAGGGTGTACGTGGGTGAGGAGTTGGGAGAGTGCTGGTCCCTCGTGGACCAGCTCCAATATTATTATTATTATTTTTTTATATAAAATATTAACCAAGTAAGAAATAAATAGGAAGGGGGTTCGGGCTCAGGCTCGGGTCTGGGTTCGGACTCGGGTCTGGGTTTCGAACTCAAAAATCCTTGTTATATTATTTTTGAAAGAATTTTAACACTTAAAAAATATTATAATAATAATAATAATAGAAATATAGATATTAATTAATACACAAGAAATGGGTTTCACAAATTGAGATTTTATTTGAGTTATAAAGGCAATTTATTTTCCTAGAAATATGATCTTAAGGATTAGTTAATTCCAAGTTGGGTAGTAGCATATTACTGCTTTCAAAAGATAGTTGGAATTTTATTACAAGGTGGTATACACAAGAGGATAGCTAGATCGAGAAAACAAATTGATTTAATTTTGTGTTTTGATTTTTGAAGGTCTTTGAATATTTATGATTATTGAGTTATAGCTATACATCTTTTGGAGGGATATAAATTTGAGTTGAAAAGGATCATAAAATATTAAATGTGGAAGTATGATTTACGATTGACCAAAATTTTGGTGAGAAATTTTTTTTTTGAAGAGTAGTTGTGACTTATTGGAAGCTAAAAATACACATTTGAAGGATATAAAATTTAATTTTGGGAGTTATTTAAATGTTCCATTTTGTAGTATAAATTTTGGCTGATAAACTTATTTAAAGGTCGAATTTATGATTTGGAAAAAAAATCGATTTGCGATTTACCAGGGGTGTTTCGAGATTGACTAGAGATTTAAACTTTTGATTAAAAGTTGACAGCCTAAGATGATTGGAAATTTTGGTGGAGTATCTTGGGAATTTTATGGAGAAACTTTCGAGGAACTAAAATTTTAGAGTAGATCATATATTGGTAGAGGACCAAGAAGAAAGTAAGGTCACCCTAGTGAGATAGAAGTATTCCACATTAGATTGCCATACCACCTATGGTTATAATATTATATATACACAAGTATAGTTAGTCATCGACCAAACTGTATAACTATATCCTTATCTTGCCTTACTCGACCTTCCCTCAAATCTAGATCTTTTTATCGTGACCATCTAAAATTTACAAATGATTAGAATCATTCCCTTGACCATACCCTTATCTATGAGACTACCTTCTCTCTAGAAACTGTCTCTAACTTTTTTACCTTGATCTTAAAGATTTCCTAATTATCTTTATTTCGTTCTTTAACCTTTTATTTTTGTGCATCAATTAGTACCATATGAAAACCCACTTTCTATTTTGATCATTTGGCGTTCCCTATCGTGACTTTGATATTTGGAGCACCACACTAGACTTTTCCTTCCAACAAATTCCATATGCAAGTTCTAGACAAGTCCACCTTCATGTAGGTATATCATGTCCTACTAAAACAGAACCCCTTGTACTCTATTTTTATAATACGACTTTTAGGTCGTAAAGACTAAACTATAACCTTTATCATGGTACCGATATACTTTTGACTGCATATATGGACTCAACCTCGACTCAAATTTTTGACCCCATATATGATCGCGATCTATTAAATCCCTTAAATGCTTAACCTTGCATTTTATCTTGACTGCTTAACCCTTGTCATTTTATTTTCATGTCTTATCTCGATTCACTTAGACACATCGCATCTTTCGCTCTTCAATATTGCAACCCTTACCCTTCTCCCTTCCCATTTAAATTGCTTTACTTATATTTCACTATGATTCCTCCATACTTTATGCAACCTTGTTCCATGTATGATTCCCTTATTCGAAATAAAATTTGATCATGACATTCTTGGCTTAGTAGAGGTTAGATTAGAGAAACCCACAACATGGATAAATAATACAGTTGGTTAAGATAATTACGAGATTATGAGGTGTAGATTGGACATAATGGTTAAAATAATTGTGCGATAAATCCAAATAGATGAAGTAAGGAACGTTATATTGTGTTTTGATAAAACACTCAAGGGTAAATACTTCTCAAAATTCAAAATTTGTCTTAAGGTTACTAAATATCGAGTGAAGAATCTTCTAATGTGTTGGTGGTTTAAGAACCAAATTTATATATAAAATTTATGGATGCAAATTTTTGATAAAGACAATGTTGACGTTGCCTTCGATAACATATAGTGTTATGATGATATTAGTTTCCAAGGATAACCAATTGTTGAAGAAAGAAACCCTTATATTTTTGATTAAGTTCTAAAATGATTATGACTAAGAAGTTAAGATGAGTTTCATATCTACCATCAAGAATATGAGATTATTGAATTCAAATTTTCGAGAGGGAGACTAATAAATATGTTAGAAAATTTTCAATTATGATGATAAAGGATTGAGTTATGAGGGTATACTGTTAGTTTTCGAGATTTATCTACTACAAGAAAAATGACGTTTCTTAACGGTTTATAAGTTCACGATCGTCGAAAACCGTCAATAATAGTGGTTATCTTGACGGTATTAGGCTTACGTCAAGAAAATATCACCTTTTTTATTATATAATAAAATTTGACCATCTTACTTGACGTTTTTAGACGAACCCGTCAAGAAAAATTATTTAGTTTATTTGCGGTTTTGTTGTAATCGTTGACTGAAGTAGTTGCGGTAAAATTACCGCTGAAAAATTCAAACATCGGTCCATGCCATTTTGGTAATTTTTTGATAAAAAAATTTTTGTTGACGTTTTTAATCAAAAAAATGATTGAGGGTTTCTTCTATTTCACATCAATACAACTCAATTTCTCCCGATGCCTTTTTCTATGCCTTATTTTCTCTCTTCTTCAAAGAAATCCTAGCCCTAATTTTTTTGAAACCTCAACAGAATGGCCAAGAATCCCCTCCTCCTCTTCTTATTCTTCTTCCTCCCACCAATCCAAGCCGAAATCCCCCAAACCAAAACCCTAATCCTAATTTTCGACCAGTGAGCAACAGCAGCGCCAAGCAGCAGCGCCGCCAAGGAGTGCCAAATGTCCGACCAGTACTTGCTCTCCTCTCCCAAGCCTCCGTTTCCTTCTTCGAGAGTCTTCGTCGGCTTCTCCCCGAAGGGCTTCGTCGACGGCACCGACGCTATTGCCATAAGCCCGACCTCCATTCTTGAAACGACCAAGCCCTTCAGCCCTTTCTTCGCCGACTGGAGCTCGAAGAAACCCGCGCTGGAACCACCGCAGCCCATCGGGCTCGGCATCCATCTTGGCTACGGAAGTGAAGTGGCTAAACTCTATCAAAGCTGACTTAGTGGTACAGTTGTCTTCCATCATACAATTTATCGTGTGTATTACATCCCATACCAATAGTTAGTATCTTAGATGTAGCCTGCTAACTTATTTCCGTGTGATTAGCATTTACCCCTGCTTCATGGAGAGCTACATAACATTTGATTCATCTGTTGTATTTGTTACTATTTTCATGGAGATAGGTCTCAGATGTTGATCTCGTAGCATGTAGAGCCGCAACAGATGCTGGGATTCGTTCAGTTTGTATTACTAATTTTAGGTATCTTCTTTCTTTTTTTTTGGTTTTTGTCTTAGATTTCCTATTTCTACAACTAATTGTATAACTTGTATATAGTTCTTATTGCTAACAGAGTAGTTCATACAGTTAATAAGATGTAGTACATGTAATGCTCATGCTTGATTCTGGCAAATATTTCTTCTTGAATATTCTTCTTTGATTAACCAAGAAGAAATATTTTTACAGTATTTAAGATTAGAAGAGAGAGATACAGGAATGGGGAGAAGGGACATTGAATATTATATGTCTGTGTTACAACTATCGAAGCATTGGCTTTATATGCTGCAAGGAAAACACTTTGGCTATCACCATTTTTTATTAAAATGACTTTCTTTTAGTTGGATAGATTTTTATGTACACAAAACACATTGAACTTTGCAAACTTGAGTATATCTACTTAGTTTCCAATATCATAATGCATCATCAGTTGCAAATTCAAGTAGATTTGTTATATTCCAAGATCAAGATGTTTATCAAGGTCCTACTTTGACATTTGTGGGAAAGCAGATAGCTTTCACGAATTTTGAGTTGATACTGGCAGATTGAAGTCAATCAGACTGAGTTTTTCATAGAAAGTGCAAACAGTCATACTAATTTTCAAGCCATTCTGGATTTATATTAATAAATATATGCGTTTGTGATTCCTAAAGTTTCCTGTATCATGAAAGAATAACTTTATGTCTATATAAACTAAGGAATGGGATTCGGTGAGAGTTTGTACGTGTAGGTATATCATAATGTTCTGGCGATCTGTTAATTGTTTGTTAAATACTTGATTGTATTGAAGTGCCTTAACGTGTCTATGGAGGTTGATGTACCTTTTTTCTTCTTTTATATCTGTTCTACAGTTGGGATTTCATATATACTGAGTATGTCATGGCAGCTGGATATCATCATCGTTCAATTATCTGGCAGGTACTGTAATTTAAACTTGCTTGAGGTGTTCTAACACAATGCACCTACTTAGTGTACCCTCAAATGTCTTTTTTTGTTTGTTTGTTTCGATCTACATAATATGGTTACTTTCTGGATTCATTCTTAGGAAATAAAATTTGCTTAAATGTTATTTCTTGTTTATGTATTCTGTTATCACAAATGATTGAAATATTTCCCCAGGACAACTAGCTTATCAAATTATGATCGGCGTAGTTTACTTATAGGCTATGCTGTTAACCATAGTTTAAAGTATCGGCCAATACCGATCCGATACGGCCAATACCGATACGGTTTGGCATATCCCAATCCGATACCGGCCAATAACCTAAGGCACCGTAATAATTAATCTCCTACATTAGTATATGACTACAAAGTGTCAAACCTTTGCATTTGAGAACAACAATAATCTTACCTACTTCAAGAACAAATCTTAGCTAATTTCGATAGTTTTCCTTGGATGCTCTTTACTGATGTTTGTGTAATTCTTTTAGGATCATATGCTGGATATTTTGTGAAACACCAGAGTGTGGAACTAGTTTTGTCGCATCTCAATGTAATTTTATGCAAGTTCTGATTTCTTCTATTATTTCTGATACATGTGGCCAAATTATGTTGCAGGTGCTGTTGTCAATTTGCTCTCTCCTTACAGACCCGAACCCTGATGACCCGCTAGTACCAGAAATTGCCCACATGTACAAGACTGACAGAGTCAAGTATGAATCTACTGCTCATTTCTGGACCCAGAAGTATGTCATGGGTTAGAAAAGCATTTGTTGCTCCTTTTTTTAAATTAGAAAATATGAATGTGCTAGTGTCATTCATATTTTTATAATAGTGTTGAATCCATATTGCTTCATATAAAACACTAGCAGAATTATGGTTTTTTAGGAAACACTTTTTATAATTATGCCAACTTCAATTTTTTGAATGTACAATAAATATTGGATGTGTACCCTGTTTTCCTTGGTGTTACGTCTAGAATTTATGAAACATTAATTCCATGCCAAGGGCCAAAAAGAAGAAAATGCAACTAAAAAAGTTAAATCTCAGGCGTATGGCCTTCAGAACAATGTGGTTACCAGTTGAGGATGATCTACTCTTGGTAGTCTTATTCATATTTCAAAAAGACTGAATAATTATGTGTGATATACTTTAATTGTTTACTATTGTAAAGTATGCTTGCACACTGGTTTGGATCAACCCATAAAGGTTGTTCATGTTTGAATCTTGTACACAGGAAGATGACATTTTCAACTTCTCTTTGTTAACTGACTAAAATGATATATTTCAGATTGTTGACATGCTTGTATGTGACTCCCTGTTTTTTGTTGTTGCCTTCTTGTCAAGTGATTCAAATTGTGTGTGCAACAATAAAATCAATTTGTATTGATAATTCTGTAATAGTGAGTTCAATATCTATATAAGAACTGTATATTGATAATTTGTGCTCTTGTTCTCTCAGGAACTTGCTGAAAAATGAAGGTGCATGCATGCTGTGAATAGGAGAATATTGTGGATGTGGGAGGGATGTGCTCCGGTCTGGTTTGCTACTTTTTTATTTGTATGATTATCAAATGTGGTTGGATTATGTTTTGTGGTTTGGACGTTTAAGTGGTATGGAAACTACAAATGTGGGATGTGTACTGGTTGGATTATGTTGTGGTTGGACAAGTGATGGATGTTTGTGGTGGGATGTGTATTAAAAGTTTTTTGGTGTATGAAAAATACAGGTTATTAATATGAAAGTTGGGCTTTATAGTAATTTGATGTATGTGTAACTTCTGGATTGATATTATGTATGTTTGATTAGTATTATATAATTCTTGACTGCATTTTGGCAAGCTTCTCTTGACTGCATTTTAGCAAGCTTCTCTTGACGGTTGTCAAACGTCAATTTTAATTCAAATCATGCTGCGTAATAGCCTGTGAATAAATGCTTTTCTTGACGGCTAATAGTCGTCATCGAGGCCGGAGTCAAGAAAAGTTTTTGCCTACATTGATGGTTTCTAAAAACTGCTATCTTGACGGCTAAAAACAGTTAAGAAACGTATTTCATACGACGCCCAAAAACTGTCAAGAAAAGCCCTTCCAGCGACCGTCAAGAAAGGGGGTGCCCTTTTCTTGACTCTGGCCTACTTGACGGATCCGCAACCGTCAAGATACCCATTTCTTGACAGGGAATCACCGTCAAGAAAAGCCCTTATTCTTGTAGTGATCGAACATTGAAGACGGACTTTTATTTTGGTACCTATAGATGCATTGTACATTGACCAACAAATACAAATTTTGTAGTAAGAAGATTTTAACTGTTACTTGGGCCAAATTGGTTGAAGGTTTTAGAATTTTAAATTTTAAGACGAAATTATAACTTGGGAAGATATATATATATATAAGTGAGCTAGTATAATGGAGAGTATGGAATTCAATATTTCAGAATATTTGAAATTCTATGACGAGATAGAGAAAGTTAGAGTACACTTATAATCATAATTGTTTT
The DNA here is from genome assembly GCA_029216955.1 of Iris pallida. Classification (NCBI taxonomy): domain Eukaryota; kingdom Viridiplantae; phylum Streptophyta; class Magnoliopsida; order Asparagales; family Iridaceae; genus Iris; species Iris pallida. The sequence continues at coordinate 36,520 of JANAVB010044321.1, forward strand.
GTTAAATTTTTAAGGGGACGTGGAACGGAAGTAATTTTTGGAAAGAACGATTTTATGATAAGAGAGATTACATGAATATTAATGATATCAAAGGATTAAGGAGTTTATTACCTGCTTATGATGTTGCCTTTTTATGGTTAATGTTAGGGTTGATCGAGCTTAGTCATTGGTTGGTTGTCATATACATGATCGTAATCTAAACTGAAACCATCGAATTTTACTATTCTAGCTGATCAAATGACATATTGCCATTGAAATGTCGCTCGCCTCATCGTCAAATATTTTGTTGCATTCTCGTCCCAAGAAGATCTCGTACAGCTATCCGAATAAACTCTTTCCATCCCCTTCACCCTACCTACCCTAATTACTCCTAAATTTCGAGGACGAAATTCTTTTAAGTTGGGTAGGATGTAAACCCCCTAAATTTCTACTACGATTTTTTTAAATATTTTTGTATTTATTTTGTACTTCGTATCCGTACGTCGCATAAGAGTTCGCATTGTTGTATATGTGTAGCATGCGAGGTTTGCGTTTCGTATTTGCTCGACGAGTACGAATATGTGTCGAGGTACATATTTTAGAAAAATATTTTATTATAAATTTTATTTTATATAGGAAAGTATATGTTCAAATAAATATGATAAATATTTTTTTTATCTTTAAAAAGAGTTATTTTGTTAGTCGTTTGAAAATAAGTAGTGATTCGGAAAATTGTGGTTTATATGAAATGTATTCCAAATATTTTACGAAATTGGAAATTTATTTATATATTTTTGTTATTTATAAAAGCTATATTATGATTTAATGTTTAAGTATTTATCCTGATTTTCGAAATTAATTATTCCTATATTTATTTAATTATGAAAATGATATTTAAGGTTTTATTTTATTTAATATTTGAATTATTTTGGAAAATATTTTATTTTAAATAGGCATTTAATTAACGGAAGTCTATCTAGATTGAATTGGATTTGATTGATTAAATTCTAAATCGATTTAAATAAAAAGATGGAATTATCCATCGGGGTTTAAACCATTACAAGTCCTTATCCAACTGGGAATTTCCACCCCCTATATAAGGAAAGGTACACATCCATAAATTATCTACCATCCACAGATTGTGCATCGTGTTTGTGCCTCCCATACACTATATTTTTCCCCATTACAAATACAATATTTTTGTCCCGTCCGACAATTCCGGACGCCCATCCATGTCGTGTTGAACACTCCCGACACGATGATACGACTCTACTCTAAAATCTAACCCAAATTCATCCCGTCAGCCGAGCTCCCCGTCCTGACTCTGTAGCCGCCTGCAGCCCCTGCTCTTTCCGCAGCGCCGACGACCCTTTCCGACGCAACCATCACCCAGCAGCTTCCATCCGACTCATACGCCACCACCGCGGCAGCCAACACCACCACCACCCTCGTCGTCATCAGTCAACCACCATCGCCACCACTACAGCTCATCTCCTCTATCAGTGCCTTCACCGACAAACCCCCACCAAAACCTCGGCCAATCCTCCGAACAACCACCACTATTGCCACGGTCGTCTTCCAAAATCGGCTGACCATCCCTTGGTCGCCGCCACCCAAAACAGAACAACCAAAACGTAAAACTGACTCACCTCCGCCGCGGTCCCCGCGAGCACGTCCGCCGCATGGCAAGCCACAGCTCCGACCTCCTCCGCAGTCGTAGCCGCCTCCATCGGAGTGCCCGCCACCATTGCACCCCTCTCCGACAGCCGCGCTCCCTTCCGATCCTACTGGTACAGCCGCCTCCGTGCCAGGTGCATCGCCCAAAACTCGGCACCACCGTTGAGCCTCGACGCCCGCCGATGGAGAACCCCCCTTCGTGAGAATGCCACCTTCGCCGCGTCGCATGCCGCCGCCGGCGTGCCCTAAATCGCACGGTGGCACCCGTGGATCACCGGCGTTCACTCCCTACCTCGAGCCACGGTTCTCCTCCAGGTCGCCTGCGACCTCCGGTAGTCGCCCCCGTAGTCGTCTCTCTCGATCAGGTCCTTCCAAAATGGTAACCCACCTCTCTCTCTCTCCCACACTTTTCTTCTTCCTTATTTTCTTTCAGCTTTAAAGGAACAGCTGTAGTATTGTGTTATTTTATTATTATTATTATTTAGTATAAATAGGATTTTATTACTGTATTAGTAGACTGTTATGGTTAAGTAACATTATTATAATTAGTTTATTATAGTTATACTTATGGTTATTACTATTATTGTTATTAAAATTTTATTTTGGGGTTATACTACTATTTTCTAAAAATTATAAATATTATGGCTAAAGCCTAAATCTATATTTCAAAAATTGGTTTAAAAACCCTAAGGGTGTGATTTTATATTCCTATGATATTTTGAGTACGTTTTAGTCCTAAATCATTTTTAGATGTTATATTTCCAAAATATTGCTAAAAACTAGTCGTTATTGATTTATATAATATTTTCTTTACCGAAATTTTTTTTGACTAATAAGATGTAATTTTCAAAATTATTATATGTAAATATTTTCATGTATTTTCGTAAATAAATTTTTACAAGTAAACATGTTTTTAAAGTAATATAAATCTTTTCTAAGAATTTGTATATTTACCTACTCCATAAATTCTTCCAATTATCCTCATTACTCATGACTAATCATGCTTGCCTATTTTCTCACGACCGCGGACCCCAGCACATCGACCATGGCTATTGGATAATTAGAATATGACAGAACATCGCACCACCAGGCGACATACCAGGCAAGATATCTTCCCATAATTTACTGTTTATAAATTAGTCTGCATTTTATTTATTGCATATCACTGTGTATTTATTTTCAGTTCTTTTAATTGTACCATTATTACAGTTCTTGATCTAGTATCTGCTCAGTGATATTAGCTGTATTTTGTTATTATCCTTTGATTGCATATGGACCTAGAGTTAAGGGACTACCACTAGTTTAGCGTATTACATAAACTTTGACACTGATGTGCCACGAGATGTATGAGTTGTGAGTAGCATATAGCATCCGGACTTGCGTGATGGCTGATCACTGATGCGTATAGGACGTGCGTTAGGTCTAACTGTCAATAGTTGTATGTTAGAAGACTTGACGGTTAGTAGTGTTACATGGTCGTGGATGCAACATGATAGGTGCATTGGGTGGGGAGAACATTACCTGACGTATGGGCTTCTTTGCACTCACCTGATTACCTGTGCGCTCCTCCGGAGACGCAGGCTCCAGGTGCCCTCTGACGTTTTCTAGAGCGTTATGGACGTAGCCCCTTGCACATGATGCCCTCTGACGATCTTCGGACGTTACGGACGTAGGCCCCTGGTGCCCTATATGGGGACTATGCCGATCCCATTTACAGCCAGGGCTCATGTGTCGAAAGGATTGTTTCTCAACTGCATGATCATTTTAGTACGGTTAGGTTACCTTATTTATGCCTTGTCACTTTCTTTGATTGTGGCATATTTTATATTCAGTATTTATATGGCATGTTGTTTATTGTATCTTGTTACGTCCCTCTGAGGACCTGGTTATCTCTCTAGGTGTGTCTTGTGATTTCTGCAGGTGCTCTAGCTAAGGCCATGACTTGCGCTCTATTCTTCGAGATGTTTCTTTTGGATCGTCATCTCCTTCGTTCGACCAATTCATTTTCCTTGTATAATTCTTTCTTATTTAAATTAGTTGGTAGTAGATTTGTCTCCGTCCAACGATTGTATACATGACAAATTCAAAGTTGCTTTTATATCATTATTTATTCTTCATGGATAAGATTTAGTGTCTTGGTTACTGCTTTTTATAGCTTATGTATACATACGAGGGTCTCTTATACTTCGTATGTATACAACTGGCATGTCTACGTTCCTAGTCCTGCATATTTTGGGACTGGGCGTTACACCGTTAGAAGCTTCCCTTGTAGGATTTGCCGATGAAGCGACTATTCCACTAGACGTGCCATTGAAGGTACAAAAAGATAAATCTCCTGCCAACGGTCTTGGCAAGAAAATGAGAGCTGGAGAATCATCAACTCATGATGTTCCCTTCCTCACTCAGAGCTGCAAAGAAGAAGAAAACTAGGGCCACAGTGGCCGTAACTAAACCAGCTACCACCAGGACAACACGATCCCAGTCAAAACAGATGACTACAGGGACGTCTCTTGGAGTAGGTAACACAACTCCTTCGTCGGCTCCGAAGCAAAGCGGAGCCGTTCAAAAAGAAATTTGCGAAGAAGAACCAATAGCACCCCTGCATCGGAAGCCTAGAAGGAAGTTGCTAGTAACCAGAGGAGATCGTCCAAGAGTTGGCTCTCATCCACTCTATCTGAACCAGAGACACCGTTACCCTCGCAACAAGATTTGGCACTTCAAAAAGGTAGTTTTCAATTACTTTCGTATAATCATGTATAACTAAAATTTGACATTGTTTTTTATCTCCAGAGGTTAGTTCCAGCTCCGATCATTACATAAAGGATTTCGGAGCCGATTATCAAAAAATGACTATTCCTGTAACTGTGTTAGCTGCCACAGGAATGATGATGTCATCTCCAACTCTAGGAGTTCCAAAGACTACACTTCTGAGGAGGAATTGCCTTTTACCGAATTAAATCCTGATGTCACTGTTCCTTCTGTAGCCCAAACCTACTCATTCTCAAGAGGATCGAGAAATGATAGCGGCTCTTGAAGGCTGTGATTTTGGACATTTTTCGAATGAAGATGATCTCACCATTGCTACTGAAGGTGAGAAAGCTTCAATAGAAGTTATATCGAACGTAGAAGG